>JANAVB010038450.1:0-289752 GCA_029216955.1 Iris pallida
TGCTTTCGAAAATGTACTCAAACGAGATGGCTCCCGTTCTCACAGATGGCACCTAAGACCCGAGGATCTCGCTTGAGGGAGGCACAGATGGCTGTGAAAGAGGAGGTGGCTCCAGCTCCAGAGGGCAGTTCCACCGAGAGAAGTTTATCGAAATTGTAATCGGAGTAATAAAACGATACTGGAAATGGCGTGTCGTAGTGGTCGGACGGGGGAGGGTGACGCGCCACCACCCATGGCGTGCTAGGGGGACGCCTACAAATAACAGGGACACTGATGCACAAATACCGCTCGAGTGAGCCAAAGGCATGTAGCCACTTCCCTCCCTCTATTCCCCCTCTCCCTTTCTCATGCTATCAACGTCACAACTTTTCCAGTGCTGCTCCCTCTAATGATGATGAACACAAAAATCAAAGACCCCCCCTCTCCTTTCTCACTCTTCACAGTTCACACAACAGGAAGGATCAGTGCTTTCTAGTTCTCTTCCATCCATCTATTCCTCCGTTCTGATCAAGCTTCTTCCTTCTCCTCTCCTCCACCATGGCTCTGGACCCATATGCTCCTTCCTACTTCCCTTCTTATTATTTGACTCTCTCAGCCACATATGATATCCAGCTCAAGTGTAGAGTCGAGGAAAAAGAAGTGGGCAGGAAGAGGAGGGGAAGCAGCACAGCCGGTGGCATGACATGGAGGAAGTACAGAGGTTTTCTTCAACATCTGTAGGAGAACTATAAGGATATATCTTTTCACAACATGTCACCTTGTCAAAGACCCTTAATGTGAATATCATGTTACCACGGTATCGGAAGACTAACATGTCATAATTTTCTAAGCCGTGTGCTTTGACATAATCCTCCCAACTTTTTCTTCCTTTATAGTAATCTTGCATTTCTTTATGAAGTACAAGACGGCATATAGTGACTCGTAATGGAAAAATATGCCGTCTTAAACTTCATAAAGAAATGCATGATTACTACATAGGAGGAAAGTGTTGGGAGGATTATGTCAAAATACACGGCTTAGAAAATTATGACATGTTAGTCTTCCGACACCGTGGTAATATGGTTGTCACATTAAGGGTCTTTGACAAGGTGACATGTTGTGAAAAGATATATCCTTATAGTTCTCCTACGAATGTTGAAGAAAACTTCTGTACTTCCTCCAGGTTATGCCGCCGGCTGTGCTGCTTCCTCCTCCTCTTCATGCCCACTTCTTCTTCCCCGACTCTACACTTGAGCTGGATATCATATGTGGCTGAGAGAGTCAAATAAAAAAAAGGGAAGTAGGGAGGAGCAGATGGGTCCAGAGCCATGGTGGAGGAGAGAAGAAGGAAGAGGCTTGATCAGAACAGAGGAATGGATGGATAGAAGAGAACTAGAAAGCACTGATCCTTCCTGTTGTGAGAACTGTGAAGAGTGAGAAAGGAGAGGGGGATCTTTGATTTTTGCGTTCATCATCATTAGAGGGAGCAGTACTGGAAAAGTTGTGACGTTGATAGCATAAGAGAGGGAGAGGAGGAATGGAGGTAGGAAAGTGGTTGCATGCCTTTGGCTCACTCATGCGGTATTTGTATCTCCAATGTCGTTTAATTACTCCGATTACAATTTTGACATGGAGGAAGTCCCCGTCGTCAAACAAGAGCCGGAGACTGTTAAGGAGGAGGTGTTACCAAAGGTCGAGATCAAGGAAGAACCGATGACCATCAGGGAAGAGATTGCTCCCAAGGTTGAAGTTAAGGAGGAGCCACCGTCTTTGACTGTGTATGTTGGAATTGCTTGGGATTATTTGTGTGTTTTGTATATTGGAATTGTGTATATTGGGAATGCCCAGTTTTATGCTATTTTTTTCAAAAATTTCCCAGCTACCGACGGACTAGCGACGTGTTGAGTGTATTGTGCGGGCCGGTGTTGAGTGTTCCACCGAAGGGGTCGACGAACCCAGGGATTAGATTCTGTATTCTGGATGCTTTTTTTTTATTTTTTTCAATTTAGCAACGTTTTTTGCGACGTTACTATTCGTCGCTAAATAGTAGCGACATGAATAAATGTCGCTAAAAGCGACGCTAAATGCTGACGTGGCAACACATGGCACCAAATCTGAGGTCAGCACGTCGTCGCCAAAACGTCGCAACAGTGTCGCTAAACGGCGACCACACGATAACGTGGCCTTTTACGTCGCTAATTAGCGTCAACGTTAAAACATCACAAATAACGTCGCTAACTAGCGACGTTAATAACGTCGCTAAATTACGTCGCCCTAGTGACGTTTTGCGACATTTTCTCGTTTAGCGTCACATTTTTTCCGTCGTTTCCAAAACGTCGCTAAATTCACTTAGCGACGTTTTTACCGAGGTTAGCGACGTTTTCGAACGTCGCTAATTTGACAAATTTTTGTAGTATGAATATAGATTTCATGGGTGCCATATGTAAATTTTTTAGAGTGATATATATGAATACACCTGCTTTGATACCAATTGTAAGACCATTGAGCATCTCTACAGGGGGTGAATAGAGTGCATTGTGTGCATCAGAATAAAAATCACCTTTAAAAATTATAGGGCAGTAACAAATATGAAGTAAGAAGTACTTAAATAAATGCATAACGTAAGGAAATCAGAGAGAGCAAACCAAACACCAAGGTTTATACTGGTTTCCCTCTGAGAGGACTAGTCTAGTTTTGTGTATCAGCTCGATATTGAATCCACTATCTCGTGAAACACAAGCTTTGATTCCGAAGCACTTGCAGCTCCTTACAACATGTACTTTTTAACCGAAGAGCACTACTTCAACTTGCAAGCCTTTAATTCGAAGGACTTGCCGACTTCAGGAATATGATAAATTTGAGATACTTTCAAGTCTTTTGTACAATTCGACAACTTCTAGATTAAACTAAACTGGCACCGGCTTGGCTAGAATTCGTAAAGCATTGATTTGAAAGTGTAAAATCTCTTTGAGAATACATGAATGAATAGAGAAGAGAAGAATGATTGAGTGGGTTGAATAGAGAAATCTACTCTATTTATAATGTTCTCTGGGACATAACTCGTGCAGAGTTCTGAAGTCCAACGTTCAAAATATCGAACGTTAGGAGCCTGTTCGTCAGGGTGACCATGTCCCTCAGGAACAGGGTCAGGGGACCGAGTTCAGTCTGTGTTCGGGCAGGACTCAGTCCGAGTTTTGTTGCCCTGTATCCAGATTTGGCCATGAAGAAATTTTCATTAGGTTTCTGGATTTTAGGGCTATTTGAGTTTGAGGACTAAATTTGAATATGTGGACTGATCAGTGAATTAGGCTATTTTGTTAGTGGACTTTGTAGCTGATCCAGGTACAAATCTTATTAAACCGTACATTTTTCCTAAACTCGATAAACTAAGAAATACATAAGAATATAGAAAAAAAAAAGTCTCGATCAGCGACGCTACTATCTTTGGCAAAGACTTTGATTGAGTATAGCAGCATCATAATATTTGTTCAGCATTAGTACCATATATATATGTTATTTGTGTATATCTGTAAACTCCCAAAAAATCTAGGAATTATTTATTATTTATTATTTATTTTTAATTTATAATTAATTTTAAAATTTTATTTGTAAATTGTATTATTATTTTTATTTAGGAAACAATTTTATTAATTAATGTGAGTTTATACTAAATAATTATATTTTTACATAAAATATGTAAATGTGCTACAAAAATATTTTTAGATATGTTTAGAAGTATTCAAATTTTTAATGATTTTCATATAGTTTTGAATATATATAAATATATATATATATATATATATATATATATATATATATATATATATATATATATATATATATATAACTAGACGCGCTGTCCGTATTAATGGGAACCCGAATCCGTCCATTGCCCCCTTTTGGCACTCTTGCATCCCTAAGAAGTGGTCTTTCCTTCTGTGGAGAATCATCAGGAAAAAACTGCCAACCGACGACATACTTAACACATTGGGGTTCAGCTTAGCATCTGCATGCAATTGTTGCACGGATCGTCAGATGGAGACTATAGACCACATCTTCTATCGGGGCGGTCTGCCTGGTCAAATCTGGAGGATCCTCAACCATCTGTGCAGGATCGAGTCGGAAAGTGGGCGCTTCCACGATCTTGCGGTCTCCTGGGGCTCTGCCTCCCATGGACACCAGATCGTCGTAGCGGCCGCCACGTGGGTCATCTGGAAGAACCGCAACAAGGCCAGATACGAAGGTATCCAATATTCTGCCAACCAGCTCATCCGGGAAGTCTTTCGCCAATGTCGTAAAAGAAGCACCCGGTGTACCCACAGCTCGAGGGCATTCTGGTCCCCATTCCATCTCTAGTTCTCGCTGGTCGTTGCACCCCCCCTCTTTTCTTCTTTTGTGGTGGTATACTTGTATAGGCTTCGGTATTTTGCGCCTTGTATACTTGTTCAGGCTTCGTTCTTCGAGCCTTGATTAATAAAAAGGGGGTTTTGGTTAAAATATATATATATATATATATATATATATATATATATATATATATATATATATATATATATATATATATATATATATGAGTTAAAATAAACTATTGAGTATCTCGCTAGAAATTCAATATCTCGCGATATACTTATCCAACCCGATGGCAGTAGTTTTTTTTTTAATCAAACTCTACCAAATCTTGATCAACCTGTACAACATTTTTTTCAACTAAATCCTTGATGGATTCTCTACAATTAAATTCAAATTTAAATAGGTTTACCGGAATCCAAAATTGGACATACTGTTGAGTTCAACGGGCAAATTTTAAATTTATACACACACACACACACACACACACACACACACACACACACACACACACATATATATATATATATAGATATATATTTTATATATATATATATATATATATATATATATATATATATTTATTTATTTATTTATTTTATATATTTATACAAAATATATATATATATATATAAAAATTAAAATTAAATATATATATATATATATATATATATATATATATATATATATATATATATATATATATATATATTTGAATTCAAATTTAAATAAGTTTTTGTTGGCCCACAATCCGATTCAACGGGCAATTTTGTGTACGGTTCACCGGAATCCAAAATTGGACATACCGTTGAGTTCGTATCGTTAAACTGGACTAGTAGATATATATTTTGTGGACTTTTAAAGACCTTAGGTTTAGCAAGCTTTTCGGTGCAAAGTGGGTCTAGCGTCAGATATCGTTTTAACCCGTAATTATGATTTTGACCCTGCGTCTAGAATTGGACTTATAGGTAGGATATCTTAGACATTTTTTTATTCCAAAAACTTTGGTGATGTTTGTTTCAGTATCTGAGGACATTTGTGGAAGTTCTACTTTTATGGCTTTATGGATCTGACGGTTTGAGTTACTGGATATTGCCATTCTGTACACCACCTCTAGACAAGATACTTTGCCCATATTTACTAATTTTTTCTATCGTTACTTTAGCATATTTATTTTTTAATTTAATTACTTGTTTATTTATTTTGTATTAAATTGTGCTTCCAAGACATACTTGGGTGGAGGCGACAGAGTTAGTCGTTTTCCCTTCTTTTATTAGTTTTGTGCATGTTACCTTAATTTTAGCGGACCACCTCATTATTGTGAGATATTGGTATATCTTCTTTGGCCATGACACACGTGTTTCATAAGTTGTGTGTCTCATGTAGGACACAGACTTGCATAGTCGACTAGCCACCGGTACGTATTGGACGTGCAATGTATAGGATATAACTGCTAATATAATTTACATGATTAGTAGACTTAGCAGTTATTAGAGGTTATATGTGTTCTGGATACAATGTAGATAGGCATGGGTAGGGAGGACAGTTCCTTAGCGCATGGGCTACCATGCGTATTTCCTTTCGGTGACCGTACACTCCGCCGGAGATGCGGGTTGACGACCCTATGTTTATTGATTGCCTCTGATGTTCGAGGAACGTTCATGCTTTGAGGCCCCTGGTGCCCAAGAGAGGACTATGCCAAACCATTTATAGCCAAAGGGCCCATGCGTTGAAGGTTTCTTCTTAAATTACATATTCTCATAGAATGGTTAGGTGAACTTTACCCGCTCCTGGTATACGTACTTTTCTATATAGATCACATACTTATACCTGATAATGGTATAGAACAGTGTTTTGTCACAGAATTGTGAGCTACCCCCTTGTTCTTGTTTGGTTGTGGGGGTGGTATAATGCTTCGATGATGAAATACAGGACCGTGTTGTGATATTGGTTATTCAATGTTTTTTTATTATTTCTACATGTGACAAAGTGACTTGTTTATATTCAGTAAATCGTGGCATATTTTTTTTTATCTTGTTATATCCCTCTTAGTACCTGGTGATACTAGGTATAGACGATCAGGACTTCCCACAGGAGTGTGGCCCCGGACTAGACTCATCGTTCTCGGTCGAGGAGGTTTTACCTTCTGATCATAGCTATTTGTATTGGGTTGAGGAGCCTAATTAGCTGTCATTTCTTTTATCTGTTTATCTTGGAGGTCGGACTCTATTTCACATTCTAGTTTGGTTTAAGTGCTGAGCAGTGGATTTGTCTCTACCCGGCTACTAATTATTTTAGTTTTTATTGATTAATGATGAACTATTTCTTTTATTTACTGCTGTGGATGAGATATAGAATTGCCCGAGATTGTTTATTATTAAGATTATTTAATAATATTACAGCTTATGTGTATTCAAGATTTCCATATAATGGATTATCTCGTATACATACAACTGGCTTGCTACAATCGTGGTCCTACGTATTTTGGGACTAGTGCGTTAGATATTTTTGTGGTGGCCCTGCAGGTCAAAAAAATAATGCTTCGATTACGTTACTGTACCAAGCAAGCTTGCATTTAGGATCAGAGTTTAGGATCTCTTCCACAATTTATTTGACTCTTCCTTAATTCCTTATCGAACTCTCTTTTGACTGCTTGACTTGCATCTTGTTTGAATCTATTCTAACATTGCTCTTATCTTCGTGCCAGCAAGAATGAATCTTCGAAGCGGACATGTTTCCTCCCTTGCTACCACAACTAGTATTTCAGCAGCTCAAGAGGAGCAAACACCATTGTAGCCTCCAATGTCATCACAGTCTCTCCTTTTAAGTAGGTCAGTAGGCCCATCATGACTCCACCTACGGTACAGCAGGACCCTCAGACTTATGTGCCCCCGGTGGGACGTAACGATCAGTCGACTACAGTACCCTAGGTAGGCTATATGCTACCACCTCATCCAACGTTACCTCAGCCCGGACCGCAGATGCTCCCTCCTCCGACTGATGCGAACCGAACCAGCCAGTTTATGTACGCTATGCTACAAGCTCAATTGCAGCATGCTGAACAGTTAAGGTTGAGAATTATGGCCTCACTAGCTAGACCTCCACCTCCAGCCCTAGTACCAGCTCCAGCACCAAAACCCTATGTGGGCTCGACTAAGAACTTTATCGAGATGAACCTATAAATTTTAAGGGTACCGAGGGTCCGTTAGAAGTTTCTGAGTGGGTCATCAGCATTGAGAAGTTGTTAAAGGAATCTCAATTGCCTGTGGACTTATGGATGACGGTAGTGGACTTACTATTAGAAGACAATGCCCACCACTAGTAGAAAATAGAATTAACGCATCTGGACGCTAAGCAGACTTGGGAAGAATTCTATAAACTATTCAATGAAAGGTTCCTCCATGTCCATGTTCAAGATGTCCTCTATGACCAATTCCTCCATCTAAAGTAGGTGAACCTGTTAGTGGACGAGTATGATGCAAAATTCAGTCGCTTGAGAAGATTTGATGCAGAACTAATTTCGACAGAGCGAGAGAGCTAAGAGATTTTATAATAGACTCTCACTAAAGCTTAAAAAGCATACAATTATACAATCTAGAGTCTCCCATGTTGCTGTATTAGAAGAAGCTAGAAGCCAGGAGCTCCTTCATAAGGAGGCACAGTATGACCAGAAAATGCCCTACCCTAATAGCGGGACCAGTTATTATTAACTAGGGTGAAAAGATTAGACGCCTGATGACGTATCAACAAGAGAGAGCATGGCCATACCATGCTCGGGAGAAGCCTATTTGTCATTCTGTGGGAGGCAAGGACACATTCCGAGAAATTATCATATTCGGTTGGACCAGTATTTGGAATATGGGTCGGGATAGCATAAGGTCAAGGATTGTCCAAAATGACATGCCTTAGAACCCCATCCGCAGATCCAAGGACCAACACTACCCATTCTAACACCAGCACTGTCACGACCGCACCCAGTGTAGGGCACGAGAAGTGGGTATGTCCAGCCTACGCTGCAGTGTCGGTGGTAGAACGCTGTTCTAGGTCATAATTAAAACTAAATACAATATGATATACTCTCCGTACGGAGGACAATCACAGTAGGTTACAACTCAATCACTAAAACTAGAAGTAGCACGATAAGATAACTATGAATCCACAAGAGAAGTACAACAGAGAGAAATAAATCTCGGTATTATCAATACCAACTCAAACAAGTATAAAATAAATACAACTCAAGACAACTGAAAATAAAATAAGAAAAACTCTAGCCATCTACTCCAACCTCTACTGTGTCTCCTCTAGGCTAGCAGGTAACCTCCAAGCTATCTGTAAAATTTATCAACGGGTCCAGTCAGGATGGGAGCGACTACGGTACATCTTATGCAGTTCATATGATGACAAGAATATAAGGCATGCAATAAAGTAAGATACATGAATCGCTGAAAAAAAGGTCATGAAATAAAGAGAAGACTGTAATGGAAATATATACTATAAGTAAAGAACTAATAGTGAACTAGAGATTTAGAGTACAAGATAGACATGTGAACGACTTGATAATAAACATGAGAGTTTATACATGGCTACACTACTTTGGAAATATTCACATGACTATTTCTACTCTCCCATCCCCAATCAATACACAAGGATCCGTTCAAGTTATGTTATTGTACATAATTTCACATGGGAGCCCATAAATGGGTGCACATGAATATAAACATGGGAGCTCCGTGAGCATGAGAGTACATGAATCACGAGAGTGCACAAGAATGGTGAAAACACAAAAATATATGACGAAAGTGAAACACATATGACATGATGTATCCGATGCACCCGAGGGGGATAACATCGTATGAAAAGATCCATATAGTACTAATTCGTGTTACCATCATGACAGCATCAAGTAAAGTAATCTAGAGCAAGAATATAGTCCTAGCAAGTATGAAACAGTCAGAAAATATACTCGCCTAATATCCTGAATAGCTGATATGAAAAGATGGCCAACTGGAGTCACAGAGTCCTAGTTAGAGCAACACAGGTTATAAAGAGTTCAATTTATATAGTAATTGAAATTATAATACAATCTACATGAGTCTAAGTCAATCTAGGTCAAAGTCAACTTTTGGTCAACTCTGGTCAATTATAAAGTCAAACTAGGTCAACTCTAGTCAACTATGGTCAAACTAGCTAGGGTTGGGTCAACAAGGGTCAACTAGTCTAGGTTAGTCAATTCTAGGTCTAAACAAACTAAGTCTATGCAAATCGAGTATCCAAGATAGCCACTAACTCATAGCCTAAGTCACTTGCTAAACCAAGCACAAAACTAAATCATAAGCTGACAAGGCACACAAACTTAGTCATATAATGTGTATATATTATTCACATTCACATATTCATATACATAGATATATATAGGAAAGCTATATATATAGGCACATACATATATATATATATATATATATATGTATATTTTTTTTGCACATATATATATATATATAAATATATATATATGTATATATATATATATATATAGAGAGAGAGAGAGAAGGAAATTATATATATATATATATATATATATATATATATATATAGAGAGAGAGAGAGAGAGAGAAAGAGAGAGAAAAGGAGAGGTAAAAGAGTAAGTGAGTGTGTGTGTTTGGAATGTGTGTGAAAGAATATGTGTTAATGTTCTCAGATTTAGTGATAGGTAGGTGTATGTGACATGGGGTACATGGTGTCAAAGGGTGTATGAATGCATGTGTGTAAAAGGTTATAGGTTAACTCAGTTTATATAAATATATACATACATACTTACATTACATACATGCATACATACATATCATGTATACATACATACATACATTACATACATGCCTACATACATATCATATATGCATAATCTATATTATATTACATTCATTCCTGCATACATGCATACATATAATATATGCATACAAACTCATATATTTAACTCAAAATATATGTGAATACATACATTACATTACCTTAACATATATATATCATTCATTCATATCCCATATACATGCATACTTCAGTTCATGCATTATATCCATTCACATATCATTAAGTTGCATACATATACTTATTTTTATTACATACATGTTATTCATGCATATTATATACTTACATGCATCTATACATTATATACATTGTATACAACATGCAAAAATAAAAGAGGAAAAAAATAGGGAAAATTGAAATGTGAAGGGAAGGAAAGTAAAAATGTAAGAAAAAGGAAAAACAGTGGACATATACATGCTTGCATCATATATTCTATATTACCATACATGCTATCTTTATATATTGTATTACATTATATACATTATGCATTCATATCTATCATTACATGTATACCTTACATTCATTTCTAGCATTCAGTATATACTTTCATACATACATTGTATATCATTCTTTCATTCATGCATTTATGCATTGCTTACATACATTACATTGATTGCATTCCTACATGCTTGCATTCAACCATATATATACATTAACATAAAGCGGATACATATCATATATATATATATATATATATATATATATATATATATATATATAAATATATATATATATATATATATATATGTATCATTTCATGTAATACATGATATATTAGATAAATGAAATGATACATATATATATATATATATATATATATATATATATATATATATATATATATATATATATATATATATATATATCATTTCATTCATCTAATATATCATGTATTACATACTCTACATTCATTTAATATCCATACTACATAGGCTCATAGGTTACACAAAATGCCTATGTCGTATAGTCACTCTTCTATTTAAAACCAATACTGTACCAATTGGGCCTTCACTAAATTCTATGATTAAAGTTTGTCGTAGCCTTTCATGTTAGCTTTCCGAAACTTCAAATGAATTGCATTTTCGTGTCCGGAAGCTCCCAAAATTGTGAAAACATCGAAACGCATTTGTCTTTCGGACAATTGACACTCAAATAATTTTACAGAAAGTTCCAGAATGATTTTGGCTTCTTAATATATATATTTGGAAAGCTAACTTCGATACGGTTCTTTTTAAAAAAATGGGTGGTTAATCGGAGTTCTAAGCTAAAAGTTATGACATTTCTAACTTGCTTTGGTTAATAAAAACGTGGATGAATATTACGACGAATTTGAGTTATTTTGGACAAAAAAAACACATGTAGGCCAAGATACTTGGATACCAACATAGGTATCCAAATGAAACTCATTATAACCATCCTAACTAAGATCAATCAACTCTCTAACCATTCTAAAACTAAATTTAAATATCTATTTAAACTATTATCATACATACATACATACACATAGGGTGTCCTAATTTGGTATCTATCAAGTAGGACACAAGACACATATCTAAAATCCTCAAGAGAGCTCCAAATGGTCTCAGATTTGATTCTAAATGGGGTACATACATGGGGGTGGATCCTATGGATTCAAAACTAACTAATATGCATAGAAAATTAATTCAGAGGGTTGGTTTTACCTATTGGGAGTAGAATCCCAATGGTACTCCCAAGGACGGCTCCGACACAAAGATCTTCCAAAAAGGACACTCCTCCTTGCACTTTGCTCCAAATCTTTTCTAGCACCGTCTCTTAGTAGTATGAGAAGGTTGGATGGAAGTTTTGGTGGAGGGATGTAAGGATTTAGAGATCAAATCAAAGAGGAAAGCTCTCTAATTTGGAGAAGAACACTTTGTGAAGGAAAAGAGGCAAAATGGAATAAAATAAAAGGAAGGGAGGCTAACCTAGCTATAGTGGCTGCCATTAAACCATATTCGGGCATTGGAGGAAAGCCCAATAAGGCCTCAACTAGTCCGCTTGGTTAGTTTTAAGTTAGGTTCAAGTTTGGGATCAAAACGGTTAAATTTAAGCATCTAACGTAACCAATCTAACAAGTGGGATTAGTCGAAACTCACTAACTTAATTAGTGGGGTTTGTGGGCCATAACTAACTAATCTTGGGATCCCATCTACAGTTTAAGCTACCCGGGTCACTAACACTATTCGGAACGAAACAAAACTCAAACCCAACTAAAAAAATCCCGTAAAATTAATATTAAAATATAAAAATTTCCAAAATATTAAAATATAAAAAATAACCAAAATCATAATACATCAAATTAAATATTATTAAAATAATCTAAAATTCACCAATTAATCAAAATCCTAAATAATTCAAAAGTCATAAAATGACCAAAATACCCTTAGCCTAAAAAGTTGTAAATAGTCATTCTAATCACATGGTTGGGTCCCCATGGTCATGGTTAGTCTCTAGGCTCAACAGTTCTAGGGTTCACTAGCTAACACATCAAAATTTTAATTCACCAATTTTAAGTAGTATTAAATTAATTAAAAGTTTCCATAAATCATAAATTCTATTATTAAATAATAAACTTTTACAAAAGTTTAAAATTACCCTCATTTTAGAAAAGTGGGTGTTACAAGTCTACCCTCCTTAGAAAATTTTGTCCTCGAAATTAAGATGGTCGTACTTCTTCTAGAGTCTCGTCCCCAACAATCAAAGTCTCAAAATTTACCTAAATCATACAATTTAAAGGAATGGCATACAGGATAATGGCATATGGTGGCAGTTGAAAGTCTCATCTAGGTATACTAGTCATGCTAAACCAAAATGGTCATAGGATATCAAAACATACAAGCAATCTGGGGTGCTAAACTGGAAAAGTTACAAAACAACAAATCATCAAGGATGTAAGGCAGTCTACCATCCTATATAAAAACTGGTAATTATCAAAATAAAATAAAGATAACTAGTAATTATCTATAAAGGGGTAATATTCAAAGAAAAATCAAAATCGAAAGTTTAAAGAACGAAAGTCAATAGCATTGAAATCCAATCACAATATATATTAAAAAATTTAGTCTCGATACGATCTGAGTTGATCAATTCTGGGTAATCAAGATTTGGGCAATATGGAGGATAAGGTCATCGAAGTCTGAGCACGAGCATACAAGGATGGAGATTCAGGTCACAATTAAATTTAATTCAATTGAGTATGACCCAAGATATTAATATGATAAGAAAAGATGATCAAGTCGATTGGTCGTGATTAAGGGAGCTAGGATTTAATGATATTGAAAACTTTTAAAGGGTGATTCAAAGATATGTAATAAGTCAAATTTCTCATTTTAAAGGGAAAACAAGAGAAAAGATTTTATAGAAAAGTCAAGTTAATCATCTCTCTCTGATACTATCAAGTTTATTATTTGCCAATCATATTTTTATCTCACAAGTTCCAATATAAAAATCAACCTTTATATGACTACCATCAAAATGATATCCTTCCGTCATAAAGATTTGACCTTGCCATGATCACCATAGGCTAAATTTCTAAGTTTCGAAACATTATTCATGAAGCATACCCTTCTTACTATGAATCAAAACTGACCACTTAAGCATCATAAATCTAAATTCTTCCACCTTGTCCTAAATTGGATCCGAAGCCTCTAAATCAAGTTTTATGTAATCCTTGAACTTATTCAATTTACTCTCATTGTATTATTTATATCTAAACCCAATAGGCCTTACAAAACTTGTTCTTCATTATAAATTAAACCTTCATATTTCCTTCAACGTACACCTTCAATATTATTCTCCTGAAATTTAAAATTTTCACAAAATCTCTGTATTTTATATAACTTAAAATCCTTGCGTTCTTTCTGTTTCTAGCCATTTCTTATAATATCTTATTCAATTTCGTATCATCATTGCATATAGTTACAATCTCTTCTCTATTACTAAATTCCTAAATTTAACATCATAGCCTTAAAGTGTAACGTCTCAAGAATCATTAACCAAAATTTATCCAAGTTCTCGAAACTAAGTTGACCTCGAATATCCTCATTAGTTATGAAATACATCTATGAATTATTCATACCCAAAAAATTTCTCTAAGTATGATTGTACCTAAATTGATAATATAACTCTCTTGATTTCATCCTCAAATTCAGTCGCATCTCTATTCCAAACCTATATCAAGGTCCATCATATTATACCCTTAGCAAGATTATCATAAAATAACAAATTAAGTCTTTTCCGAGATAGAAGATTTACGTTACTTTCTCGACCTTTCGAAGGTGAAAAGATATGGAGATTCAAGGGTTTCAAAGTATAGCTGACAAAATTAGATACGAGACAGGTGATTGATATAATCAGGACAGTTTTATTTTTTATTTTTTTTAAAATGGTAATACAAGAAATAATGGCAAGAAAGAAATAATGATAAAATCTGTTCTTCATCAACTGTTAAAAAGAAATGAACCCATTTAAGATAAAATCTGATACCATACACGTCTTCCTGAAATCACGTTGTCAGAATTTTGCCATGACAGTACGCATAGCTACAATAAACAATAGAGTCCATAACGAAGGTATACACCCTACAGTCATGTTATTTAAAATTCTTACAACGCCACCCGGTATGGCTGCAAGAAAATCTAGATTTCATAACTAGGATAAGTATATGTAAATCACACTCTACGTCCTTGTCATGCTAGCAAATATGACTGCGATAAATTCTAAACTCCATAAATAAAGTAGACTTTTACTTTTCTCACTGTCCTTATCAAGTATGTTATCAGGTTATACCTTAATTCCAAAAAGATGTATATATATATATATATATATATATATATATATATATATATATATATATATATATATATATATACAAACTCAAATTCAACAACTAAAATCAAGATTCAAAGTTCAACAATAATCTATCAAAAATCAAATTCAATAACAGGAAGTAAGGGTGAATCAAATCAAAGAAGAAAGAGATTTTAAATCGAAGTTAAATTAAGATTCTCAAGGGTCGTCCCAGGAATCTCTCAAGAAATTCTAACAGTGATTGAGTATCCTCTCATTCTAACACATATTCCTTATCTCTAATCGCAGGTGCGCAGCAGTACAACTAATCTTCATACTACCACGACTTCGCACAAATGCGAATCTTGGCCTGCATGGGCCACCACTAAAATGTGTCACGACCCGCACCCAGTGTAGGGTTCGAGAAGTGGTTACGTCCAGCCTACGCCGCAGTGTCAGCGGTGGAATGTTGTTCTAGGTCACAATTAAAACTAAATACAATATGATATACTCTTTGTACGGAAGACAATCACAGCAGGATACAACTCAATCACCAAAACTAGAAGTAGCACGATAAGATAACTATGAATCCACAAGAGAAGTACAACAGAGAGAAATAAATCTCGGTGTTATCAATACCAACTCAAACAAGCATAAAATAAATATAATTCAAGACAACTGAAATAAAATAAGAAAAACTCTAACCATCTACTCCAACCTATACTGTGTCTCCTCTAGGCTAGCAGGTAACCTCTAAGCTATCTGTAAAATTTATGAACAGGTCCAGTCAGGATGGAAGCGAGCACAGTACATCTCACGCAGTTCATATCATGACAGGAATATAAAGCATGCAATAGAGTAAGATACATGAATCGCTGAAAGAAAGGACATAAAATAAAGAGAAGACTGTAATGGAAATATCTACTATAAGTAAAGAACTAACAGTGAACTAGTAATTTAGAGTACAAGATAGACATGTAAACGGCTTGATAATAAACATGAGAGTTTGTACATGGCTACACTACTTTGGAAATATTCACATGACTATTTCTACTCTCTCATTCCCAATCAATACATAAGGATCCGTTAAAGTTATGTTATTGTACATGATTTCACATGGGGGTCCATAAATGGGTGCACATGAATATAAACATGGGGGCTCCGTGAACATGACAGTACATGAATCACAAAAGTGCACATGAATGGTGAAAACACAGGAATACATGATGAACGCACATGACATGATGTATCCGATGCTCCAGAGGGGGATAACATCGCATGAAAAGATCCATATAGAACTAATCTGTGTTACCATCGCGACAGCATCAAGTAAAGTAATCTAGAGCAAGAATATAGTTCTAGCAAGTATGAAACGGTCAGAGAATGTACTCGCCTGATACCCTGAATAGCTGATATAAAAAGATGGCCAACTGGAGTCATAAAGTCCTAGTTAGAGCAACACAGGTGATAAAAAGTTCAATTTATATGGTAATTGAAATTATAATGCAATCTACATGAGTCTAAGTCAATCTAGGTCAAAGTTAACTCTTGGTCAACTCTGGTCAACTATAAAGTCAAATTAGGTCAACTCTAGTCAACTATGGCCAAACTAGCTAGGGTTGGGTCAACAATGGTCAACTATTCTAGGTTAGTCAATTCTAGGTCTAAACAAGCTAAGTCTATCTAAATCAAGTATCCAAGATAGCTATTAACTCATATCCTAAGTCACTTGCTAAACCAAGCACAAAACTAAACCATAAGCTAACAAGGCAGACAAACTTAGTCATATAATATATATACTAGTAGATAACCCGTGCCATAATGGTACGGACACAAACCCGATCTTCTCGACGAAGGCGTGCAGGCACCGGGCCAGCGCTAGGGAGTTCTGGACGGAGATGCGGCCTCCGAACCCAGCCTTCTCGACGTAGGCGTACAGGCACCGGGCCAGCGCCAGGGACCCGAGCTCGACGGAGGCGAACACGGCAAAGACCACGGTGGCGACGTTCGGGGCGGCATGGGGACTCATGGAGGCGAAGACGTGCAGGGCCGTCGCGGGGCATCCGAGGGTGGCGAGGCCCGAGATGGCGGCGATCCACGAGACGATGTCCCTGTGCGGCATTTCGTCGAACACCCGTAGGACGTGGTGGACGGAGCCGCATCGCGAGTAGGCCGTGAGCAGGACAGTCTATACGAAGGGGTCGAGCCAGAATCCGTGGAGGAGGGCATGTGCATGGAGCGACCTGGTAGCAGCGACGGCGGTGGTGGTGTTGAGCAAGAAAGAGAAGGTGTGGGAGTCGGAAGGGACGCGACGGTGGAGCATTTGGGAGTAGATGGAGAGTGGGTCGGCGGAGATGGCGATAGCGATGTTGAAGAAGAAGGGGTTGGGGTTGGTCATGGCAAAGAAGAGGGAGGCGGCGAAGGAAGGGTCGGCGTCGGTGGCGCGGTGGAGGAGGATGCTTGCGACAAAGGGGTTACGGAAGAGGCCGACGACGGCGGCGTAGGTGAGGATGGAGCGGAGGCGGCAGAGGGAGGGAAGGTTCAAGAGGAGCTGGAGGCTGAGGTGCCATTGGAACAACCGGTTGCTCCGCACCCAATATGGGACCTCCTCCTCTCTTATAGAGAGGGACAATTTAGTCCTTTCATTATGGTTGAACCAAAGCACATGGGTCGGACCAAAAACCAACTGTGCTTTATATTATAGATTATTCACATTCACATATTCATATACATAGATATATATAGGAATATATAGGAATATATATATATATATATATATATATATATATATATATATATATATATATATATAAGGAGTGGTAAAAGAGTAAGTGAGTGTGTGTGTGTGTGTGTGTACGTGTGTGTTTGGCATGTGTGTGAAAGGATATGTGTTAATGTTCTCAGATTTAGTGATAGGTAGGTGTATGTGACATGTGATACATGGTGTCAAAGGGTGTATGAATGCATGTGTGTAAAAGGCTATAGGTTAACTCAGTTTATAGAAATGCATACATACATACTTACATTACATACATGCATACATACATACATATCGTGTATACATATATACATTACATACATGCCTACATACATATCATATATGCATACTCTATATTATATTATATTCATTCATGTATACATGCATACATATAATATATGCATACAAACTCATATATTTAACTCAAAATATATGTGAATACATACATTACATTACCTTAGCACATATATATATCATTCATTCATATCCCATATACATGCATACTTCAGTTCAGGCATTATATCCATTCACATATCATTAAGTTGCATACATATACTTATTTTCATTACATACATGTTACTCATATATATTACATACTTACATGCATCTATACATTATATACATTGTATACAACATGTAAAAATAAAAGAGAAAAAAGGGGGGGGGGGGGAAACTGAAATGGAAAAGGAAGGGAAGGAAAAATGTAAGAAAAAAGAAAAACAGTGGACATATACATGCTTGCATAATATATTCTATATTACCATACATGCTATCATTATATATTGTATTACATTATGTATACATTATGCTTTCATATCTATCATTACATGTATACCTTGCATTCATATCTAGCATTCCTTATATAATTTCATGCATACATTGTATATCATTCATTTATTCATGCATTTATGCATTGCTTACATATATTACATTGATTGCATTCCTACATGCTTGCATTCAACCATATATATACATTAATGTAAAGAGGATACATATCATATATATATCATTTCATTCATCTAACATATCATGTATTACATATTCTACATTCATTTAATATACATACTACATAGGCTCATAGGTTACACAAAATGCCTATGTCGTATAGTCACTCTTCTACTTAAAACTAATACTATACCAATTGGGCCTTCACTAAATTCTAGGATTAAAGTATGTCATAGCCTTTCATGTTAGCTTTCCAAAACTTCAAACGGATCGCATTTTCGTGTCCGAAAGCTCCCAGAATTGCGAAAACACCGAAACACGTTTGTCTTTCGGACAACTGACACTCAAATAGTTTTACAGAAAGTTCTAGAATGATTTTAGCTTATTAAAATATATATTTGGAAAGCTAACTTCGATATGGTTCTTCTAAAAAAATGGGAGATTAATCGAAGTTCTAAGCTAAAAGTTATGACACTTCTAAGTTGCTTTGGTTAATAAAAACGTGGATGAATATTATGACAATTTTGAGTTATTTTGGACAAAAGAAACACATGTAAGCCAAGATACTTGGATACCAACATAGGTATCCAAATGAAACTCATTCTAACCATCCTAACTAAGATCAATCCACTCTCTAACCATTCTAAAATTGAATTTAAATATCTATTTAAACTATTATCATACATACATATACATGGGATGTCCTAATTTGGGATCTATCAAGTAGGACACAAGACACATATCTAAAATCCTCAAGAGAGCTCCAAATGGCCTCAAATTTGAATCTAAATGGGGTACATGCATGGGGATGGATCCTATGGATTCAAAAGTAACTAATATGTATAGAAAATCAATTTAGAGGGTTGGTTTTACCTATTGGGAGTGGAATCCCAATGATACTCCCAAGGACACAGCTCCGACATGAAGATCTTCCAAAAAGGACACTCCTCCTTGAACGTTGCTCCAAATCTTTGCTAGCACCCTCCCTTGGTAGTATGAGAAGGTTGGATAGAAGTTTTGGTGGAGGGATGTAAGGATTTGGAGATCAAATCAAAGAGGGAAGCTCTCTAATTTAGGGAAGAACATTTTGTGAAGGAAAAGAGGTAAGATGGAATGAAATGAAAGGAATGGAAGCTAACCTAGCTATAGTGGCTGCCATTAAACCATACTTGGGCCTTGGAGGAAAGCCCAATAAGGCCTCAACTAGTCCTCTTGGTTAGTTTTAAGTTAGGTTCAATTTGGGATCAAAAGGGTTAAATTTAAGCATCTAACTTAACCAATATAACAAGTGGGATTAGTCGAAACTCACTAACTTAATTAGTGGGGTTTGTGGGCCATAACTAACTAATCTTGGAATTCCGTCTACAGTTTAAGCTACCCGGGTCACTAACACTAGTCGGAACGAAACAAAACTCAAACCCGACTAAACAAATCCCGTAAAATCAATATTAAAATATAAAAATTTCCAAAATATTAAAATATAAAAAATAACCAATATCATAATACATTAATTTAAATATTATTAAAATAATATAAAATTTACCAATTAATCAAAATCCTAAATAATTCAAAAGTCACAAAATGACCAAAATACCCTTAGCCTAAAAAGTTATAAATAGTCATTCTAATCACATGGTTAGGTCCACATGGTCATGGTTAGTCTCTAGGCTCAATAGTTCTAGGGTTCACTAGCTAACACATCAAAATTATAATTAACCAATTTTAAATAATATTAAATTAATTAAAAATTCCTATAAATCATAAATTTTATTATTAAATAATAAACTTTTACAAAAGTTCAAAATTACCCTCATTTTAGAAAAGTGGGTATTACAAGCACGGTAGCAGATGCAAAGGCCACTAGCACCAGGACTAGGAACAACACAGGTACCTACAATAGAAGGATATCAGAGAGGACCATCCTTACCCGACCAGGCAGCACAGTTTAGGCAGTTTAGACAAGAGATGAATAGTCAAAGGCAGGGACAAGCATTTACCAAGGCTGTGAATGTGATAGACACCCCTCCTGAGAGAAGGGATCTAGCCGGTATTATTCTAGTTATGCCATTTTATATTGAGACACAATTTGGTATTAAAGCAACACATTCATTAGCTTAGTCAACATGTATAGTATAATTAATTTGTCATTAGCAAAACATATTAGGTTTTACTAGTTACCAATAGCGATGCATAAGAACTACCGTCGATACCATTAGAAATATTATAACCATAGTCTAGCAGACTTATTACGAATCGAAAATTAAGGACTTATTTGTTAAAGATTCTTTGTATGACATTCCTTAGAATTCGTTACCCCATCGATAACCATCGTGTACTATAGAAGAGTGAATCATTCTATTTCCTCTGTACGTGTTTTATCGTAGCGTCCCTCGCCAAACTTGGAAGCACGTAGATGACAGACGTAATGGTTTCTTCCATTTGTTCAAAAATTGAGGTACAATCTTCGTGTTAAATTCTTTCCCTTTGTATTACATTTTTTTTTCTGTTTTATCGAGCGTCCTATTTTCCTTTATTTTCGAGAATCGATATACGATGTTGCGTGCTTGATTTCCCTACCGTTCTAACTTTGTTACTTCATAGATCGTGCGTGATTTTTAATTTAGAGGACCAAATTTTTATAAGTTGGGTAGGATATAAACCCCCTAAAAATCTATAAAATATTTATTATTTATTTTTAACTAATAATCAATTTTAAATTTTTATTTGGAAATTTTATTATTATTTGCTATTGGGATTTTATTATTTAATGGTGCTTTAATAAATATAAGAGTTTTTTACCAAATAATTATATTTTATAAGTAAATGTGCTACAAAAATATATATAGATATTTTTAGAATTTTTTTAGAATCGAAACAAGTGGAGGTATGAGAACTACAGTTTCGACGCGGCTCGACTGCTCATGGAAGTCAGGAGTCGTGTCTCCAAAGTACTATGTTGATGTAGACACACACAGTCCATGCCGATAGGCTGGGTGTAATTGCTTTTCTCAAGCTTTTGTATCCTGTATTTTGATCAATAGCTCAATAAAGACTCTTTTCGAAGGATATATATATATATATATATATATATATATATATATATATATACATTATTTCTTTTTCAAACAAACATTTTATTAAAAGTAAAGGGAAGCTCGTAGAGAGTATTACAGAAGTTTGCAGGACCGAAAAACACAAAACGGATCCTGCGGTACACGGTAGAAAATTATCAAAAGTGTAGCATCTAGAGATTCGAAATTTCAAAGATTCAAAATTTTGAAAATTAGAAGGTCAGGTGGGCGGGGGCGTAGGCCGGGAGTGGAAACGAAAAATGAATTTTCAAAGATTTAAAAATTCAAAATCTGTAACCCGACCGGGGGGGGCCCACCACCTACAGCGATTGGGGGGGTAGATGAGGGCGTGTAGCCCAATGAGCGCGCGAAACCATGGACACTCTGACCAAAAAGAGTAGGGGGTGGGGCGCGCGGCTCGAGGAGCCTCGGACCCCTCCATCGCGTTGGGCGGAGGCGGGAGCTCTGGCGGGGCCAGCTCCGGCGTGGAAAGTCGACCCGGGGGGGGAGGCACAGACGGAAGGGAGGAGGGGACCCGAGCGGTGATCGTAGCCAGGTGCTCCAGCGGTGGAGGCAAGGAGATGGACCGGAGCCTCGGGACGGCGACCTCCGGGGGGAGGAAGGCGGCGAGGTCGTTGGGGGGAGCCAAAGGCTAGGGAGGTGGTGGCGGTACGATGCCGGAAGGAGGGAGCGGGGGGCTCGACCTCCGAGGAGCGTCGATCACCGGCGAGGGAGGGAGCCTTCCGACTGGAGACGGGATGATCGCCGGAGGCCGGAGAGTTGGAGGAGAGCGTCGAACACCGCCGGACGCCCGCCCGACGTCGCAGAGGGGGAGGCCGAGCACGGACCCGTGGCCACCAGGGCCGACGAGGGGCGGGGTTCCAACGCCAGGGAGAGGGCGGGGCCGCCGAGGGGGACGGAGGCTGGGAAAGAGGAAGTCGGCACTAGGGAGGAGACGCCAGAGGACTCAGCCGGGGGGCTGAAGGAGGAGGAGGCTGAGTTGGGCCACCGCAGGGGGCGGGTGGCCTAGGATGGGGGGAGCATCACCGCGGGGAGGGACGAGGGGGGTTGGGAGGCCACCGTCTGCGGGACAAGATCTGGCGGGGGAACCGAGGCGGGAGGATTGGTAGGGGCCCCCGGTTCGGCCGGAGGGCAGAGGGAGGACGAGACGGAGTTGGGCCACCGCAGGGAGCATGTGGCTGCGGCCGAAGGGGTAGGAGACACCGCGAGGGGGGCAAAGGAAGGAGGGTGCGTCGGAGCGGGGAAAGGAAGGCCGAAGGAAGACCGGTCGGCCGGGGGCTAGGGGAGAACTGTCGGGATGGGGAGAGCCGCGACCGAGGAGGGAGGCAGTCCCGACGGAGGCCCGAGGATGGAGGGGGCCGATGAGGAGCCTGGGGGAACAGACGGAGGATTGGACGATCGACGCTGGCGACGAGAACGTCTGGCGTGACGACAGCGGCGACGGCTGCACTGTTGGCCGACGGCGACGAGCAACCGCGCTAGGGGAGCAACCACGCAAGCGGCGTGGCGAGAAGGGTGGGGGCCTCCAAAGGGGGGTGAAATACCAATGATGTGTGGTCTAACTTTAGACCTTGTAGACCATAATTATTATTGCTTTAGACCGTGTAGACCGTGATTATTATTGCTTTATACAGTATAGACCATGGTCATTATTGCTTTATACAGTATAGACCTTGATCATTATTACTTTATATAGTGTAGACAGTATTTTTTTATTACTTTATACAATATAGACTGTGTAACTTTGTACAGTGTAGATCGTGTAACTTTAGACAGTGTAGACCGTGTCGCATAATTGTCCCAAGACCGATCACATATCAAAGGTACTTCAGTCGGTCTGTCGGTGAGTATTTTATTGTATTTCATTTTCTGTTAGTTTTATTCTGTCTTTTTTCATTTATTTTATAAATCATATGTCTAAAGGCTAACCTCTGTCGTATAGTCAATTTCATATATTGAAACTGCATTCAGTGAATTGTACTCGTTCCATTCCTGACTGAAAACTAATATTTTTTAGGTTAGCCGTGGATTCACTTAGCATTGGGAGATACGGGTGTACTTGCAGACGAAATGCCTAGAGACTAGCTAGATAGATGAGTTGTGGTTATTCTAATATTTGTACAAGTTTATATTTTTTGCAAATATAAAACTTGGAAATATTGTAAGTTTAAATTAATTCTGTAAATGAGCATTATTTGTGGTTTTGAGCATTGTGGCTATACAGCGTTCTACCGCCGACACTGCGGCCTAGGCTGGCTTGGACACGTCTCGTATCCGTAGAAAAAATGGGTACAGATCGTAACAAAACTACAGTGACTTTGTCGTCTCAAGAGCAGTATCCTCGTCGCCCAAAAGTACAGTAAATTTATTGCCTCAAGAGCAGTCCCCTAGTCGCCCAAAAGCACAGTGACTTCGTCGCCTCAAGAGCACAGTCTTATCGTTGCCCAAAAGTTCAGTAACTTCGTCACCTCAAGAGTACAGTCTCTTTGTCACCCAAAAGTACAGTGACTTTGTTTCCTTAAGAGCAATCTCCTCATCGCCCAAAAGCGCAGTGACTTCGTTGCCTCAAGAGCACTGTCTCCTCGTCGCCCAAAAGCATAGTAACTCATCGTATCAAAAGCACAGTCTCCTCTTTCCCAAAAAGTATAGTGACTTCATCGCGTCAAGAGCACAGTCTCCTCGTCATCCAAAAGGGCAGTGACTTCGTCACCTCCGTAGCAGCCTCCGTGTCACCCAAAAATGCAGTAGCTTGAACACTCCCAAAAGTATAGCTCGTATAGCGTGCAGTTCCCCTACAACATGGCATCATGCCACGTGGATAGTATGGTAGATGTATCCTCTCAGATACAATTGTATTCAGTTTGTTGTATCTTTTCAATACAATCAAATCCGATTTGTTTAAACCGCCGCCCCTGATATAAAGTCGGATTTAGTTTGTTTAAACAGTTGTATCTTTTTAGATGCAATCAAATCCGATTTTGTTTAAACCTGCCCTCTTGAGATGAGATTGGATTTTAGTTTGTTTAAATAATTGTTCTCTCGATAAGAGCAAAATCTAGTCGATTTCATCTGAGCAAAGCCATCGAGCAATGGGCACATGCCTTGTGTCAATTAATCGGTCATACTAATAAATGATGATAACTATCCAAGGTCTCGATCACAGAGAATTCTAACAATCGCTATGTGTCAGTTCAGTAGCAGCCCTCACGGAGAAGTTACAACAGATATTCCCCATAATCTCGTACATGCAGCGCTGCTACACACCAGAAAACCTTATGCACATCGTACATGTGCTTGCCTATAAATAGAAGGAGCCTTCCTTCATTCAAGAACACTTCGGCGTCTTCTTAATTGGCAACCTCGAGTATCACTCACAAGCATCAAAAATTCAGAACAAGTCTAGTTCGTCGTCAGATCGTCAACGGAGTAAAGAAGATGCAGTACTCGATCTCCACCGTCACACTTCCCCAAAAATTCTTGTACCTAGATCTCCTGTTTAGAAATCTTTTGTACTGTTTACACATTTGAAATACACAAAGTTTATATAAATGTTTTCATGGCAAACAGACATGGTTGACACTTAAGGAGCATGAGTTCACCTGGACAACAGAGTGTTAAATGACTTTTGATAAATGAAGAAGCATTTGACGATAACACTAGTCTTGAATCTTTTTAGGTCAGGAGGCTTCGTGGTATACAGTGATGCATCCGGCAGTGGAGTGGGATGTGTTCTGATACAACATGGTAAGGTAGTTGCTTATGCTCGAGACAATTGAGGTCTTATGAAAAAAATTACTTGATGCGTGATCTAGAGTTAGCTGCATTTATATTTGCTCTAAAGCTTTGGAGGCACTACTTATATGGTGAGTGGGTTGAGACCACAAGAGTCT
Source organism: Iris pallida (assembly GCA_029216955.1). Taxonomy (NCBI): domain Eukaryota; kingdom Viridiplantae; phylum Streptophyta; class Magnoliopsida; order Asparagales; family Iridaceae; genus Iris; species Iris pallida. Next base: position 25,683 of record JANAVB010038450.1, read on the forward strand.
AAAGTACTTCTTTACTATGAAAGAGTTGAATATAAAGTAAAGTCGTTTGTTGGATCTGATGAAGGACTTCGACATTGATCTGCAATATCATCCTAGAAAGGCGAATGTAGTTGTAAATGCCTTGAGCAGGAAGACCGCAATTACTTCTTGATGATACAACGTCAGTTGCTCGAGGATCTTCAGGAGCTTGGACTGAAGTTATATTACCAGGCTCAGAGGGTGTTTCAGTACAGCTAGAGGTACGGTCTTCATTGGATGAGAGGATAAAGGCAGCTTTATGAGAAGACTGAGGCAGTAGAGCAGATAGGATTGCGAATTCATGAGGATGGGACATTGAGGTACAGGAAGCGCCTATATTTTTTGAAAGACGAGCTTCGGCATAAAATGATAGAAGAAGTACATCGTTCTATTTACTCTATTCATCTTGGAGGTACGATGATGTACAAAGATTTAAGGCAACATTACTAGTAACATGGGATAAAGAAAGATATTTCATGATTTGTAGCCAGATATTTGGTCTGTCAGCAGGTCAAGACCGAATATTAAGGATCAGTCAGACTTCTACAGCCACTTCCTATTCTTGAATGGAAGTGAGAGCGTATCGCTATAGACTTCATCACTGGATTCCTGAGGAGCCCTAGCAGGAAGGACGCAGTCTAGGTAATATAAATCGACTCACCAAGTTAGCACATTTCTTGCCATTCTGAGTAAAACAATGTACAGCGATATTGGCATATATATACAAGAGGCATATTATGAAGTTATACGGCATACCTGTCACTATTGTGTTGGAGTATGATTCTAGATTTTTATCATATTTTTGGAGGAGTATGCACGAGAGTTTAGAAACTCGATTGAAGTTTAGCACTGCGTATCACCCTCAGAATGACGGACGGTCAGAACGTACTATTCAGACACTTGAGGAAATGTTGAGAGCTTGTATGCCAAATTTTGGCAGATCATGAGAGAATCATTTGTACTTGGTGAAATTTTCTTACAATAATACATACCAAGCAAGTATCTGGATGGCACCTTTTGAGGCACTGTAAGGAAGAAAGTGCAGATCGCCAGTTTGTTATAGTGACGACGGAGAGCGTCAGATTCTTGGTCCTGAGCTAGTGACTCAAATAGTGGAGAAGGTAAAGCATCTTCAGAATAATCTTCAGGCAACTCAAGATAGACAGAAGCACTAAGCAGATGCACATTGCCAACCTTTGGAGTTCAAGAAAGGCGATCATGTGTTTTTGCGGATATCATCGACTCGAAGTACCTTCCGATTTGGCAGCAAAGGAAAACTAAGTCCAAGGTACATCGGTCTCTTTGATATTCTAGAGCGGGTTTAAGAAGTGGCCTATCGTCTTGGATTTCCTCCATCCCTAGAAGGTGTGCATGACGTATTTTATATGTCTCAGTTGAGAAGGTATGTAGCAGACTCTACTCATATGCTTGATCATTATGAGATTATAGTTGGGCCAATTTTATCTTATGAGGATCAGCAGTTGAGATCTAGACCACAGCAAGAAGATCTTGGGGGTCAAGTAATTAGACTTGTCCGAGTTGTTTGGAAACATCATTCCCCAGACAAGTCTATATAGGAACGTAAGGATTTCATAAGATAGTGTGTCCCTCATTTGTTTGAGGATCAAGGTATTAAATTGTTGTGTTTTCCCTCTCTCTTTTTTAGCAGGAGTTCACCTGGACAACAGAGTGTTAAATAACTTTTGATAAATGAAGAAGCGTTCGACGATAGCACTAGTCTTGAATCTTTTTTAGGGTTAGGAGGCTTCGTGGTATACTGTGATGCATTCGGCAGTGGATTGGGATATGTTCTGATATAACATGGTAAGGTAGTTGCGTATGCTTGAGACAGTTGAGGTCTTATGAGAAATATTACCCGATGCGTGATCTAGAGTTAGCTGCAGTTATTTTTGCTCTAAAGCTCTGGAGGCACTACTTATATGGTGAGCGAGTTAAGATATTTATCGACCACAAGAGTCTAAAGTACGTCTTTACTAAGAAAGAGTTGAATATAAAGCAAAGCTACTGGTTGGATCTGATGAAGGACTTCGACATTGAGCTGTAATATCATCCTGGAAAGGCAAATGTAGTTATAAATTCCTGGGCAGGAAGCCCGCAATTACTTCTTGATGACACAACGTCAGTTGCTCGAGGATCTTTAGGAGCTTGGGATTGAAGTTATATTACAGGGCTTAGCGGGTGTTGCAGGACAGCTGATGGTTTGATCTTCATTGGTTGAGAGGATTAAGGCAACTTTGTGGGAAGACTGAGGCAGTAGAGCAGATAAGGTTGCATATTCATGAGGATGGGCATTGAGGTACAAAAGCGCCTATATTTTCCTAATGGCGAGCTTCGATAGGAAATAAATGAAGAAGTACATCGTTCTATCTACTCTATTCATCTCGAAGGTACGAAGATGTACCAAGATTTAAGACAGCATAACTAGTAACACGGGATAAAGATAGATATTGCACGATTTATAGCCAGATGTTTGGTCTATCAGCAGGTCAAGGCCGAACAACAGAGGTCAGTCGAGCTTCTACAACCACTTTCTATTCCAGAGTGGAATTGAGAGCATATCACTATAGACTTTGTCACTGGATTCTCAAGGAGCCCTAGCGGAAAGGACGTCATCTGGGTAATTGTAAATTGACTCAGCAAGTCAGCACATTTCCTGCCATTCTGAGTAGGACAGTGTATAGAGGTATTAGTATATATATCAAAGAGGCATATTGTGAAGTTATTCGGTGTACTTGGCAGTATTGTATTGGAGCGTGATTCTAGATTTCTATCACATTTTTGGAGGAGTATGCAGGAGAGTTTGGAAACTCGATTGATGTTTAGCACGGCATATCACCCTCAGACCGATGGACAGTTTGAATGCATGATTTAGACACTTAAGGAAATGTTGAGTGCTTGTATGTTGGATTTTAGCAAATCATGAAAGGATCACGTGCACTTGGTGAAATTTTCTTACAATAATACATACCAAGCAAGTATCCGAATGGTGCCTTTTGAGGCACCATAAGGAAGAAAGTACAGATCGCCAGTTTGTTGCAGTGACGAGGAAGAGCATCAGATTCTTGGTCTGGAGCTAGTAACTCAAACAGTAGAGAAGGTAAAGCAGATTAAGAAGCATCTTCAGGCAACTCAAGATAGACAGAAGCACTAGACAGATGCACATTGCTGACTTTGGAGTTCAAGAAAGGCGATCATATATTTTTGTGGATATCACCGACTCGAGGTACCATCTGATTTGGCAGCAAAGGAAAGCTAAGTCTAAGGTACATCGGTCCTTTTGATATTCTAGAGCAGGTTGGAGAAGTGGCCTATTGTCTTGGATGTCCTCCATCCCTAGAAAGTGTGCATGACGTATTTCATGTGTCTCAGTTGAGAAGGTATGTGGTAGACTCTAGTCATATGCTTGATCATTCTGAGATTATAGTTGGGCCAAGTTTATCTTATGAGAAGTAGCCAATTTGGATCTAGACCACAGCGAGAAGATCTTGGGGTCAAGTCATTAGACTTGTTTGAGTTTCTTGGAAACATCATTCACCAGACGAGTCTTTGTGGGAGCGTGAGGATTTCATGAGAGAGTGTTTCCCTCATTTGTTTGAGGATCAAGATATTAAATTGTTGTGTTTTCTCCATATGGCATTGTTTTAATTTTGAGACTAATTTCTTTTAAGGTGGGTAGGATGTAAAACCTCTCAAAGTTAAATAGATTTTTAATTAAATTAAATATATTTTTATGGATTTTAAGTATTTTTAATTCTATTTTTATTATATGAAAAGGGTCATCGTCATGAGTGAGTTTTGGTATGCATGTTGACTAGTAATTATGGCATGCCTAGTGTTATCGGATGCCATATGTAGCATACTAGCCATGATAGAGATAGAATTGTCATACTTTAGTTCCTTGTATGTTAAAAATTTAAGTTGTGGCCCAAACCATATTTTTGATTAATTAATTCATTATATAAGCCTTTTGATTTTTTAGGAGACCCAGTTGTTCTAAACCAAGCCAAACCCAAACCCAAGCAGGCATATTTTAGAATTATTTTGCCACAAAGGATAGAGGGTTCTATATAAGGATATATCTATTTAAGTCCTTAGCCTAACTAACTATTACCCAATCAATCAACTAACTAAACCATGTGGGCCCACACCCATGTAATATTCGTCCACCACTGTCACGCCCCGCTCCCGTAGGAGCGATCGTCCTCGCTAAGTCGTGATACCGTACGAGCCTAGATTACGCTCGTACAAGGCGGGTTCCATAACGGCCGATTTCAGCGACTGCGACGGGGTCGTCGCACAGAAGTCCCACGCAGAGATATTGAATAATAGCAACAGAAATTAGAACAAAACAAACACAAGTTATTCAAAATAAGCTCTTTATTGATATTGAAACAAAGGTTACAATGGGATGCAAGGCCAATATTACAAGTATCTCAAGCTCACTCATCTTACATTACAAGTCACTCAGCTCTCTCTCATCTCTCAATATGTGTCTTGAGCCAGCGGATGCTTTGGAAGGCGACGTCCATACATTATGTCCCGTATAAGTCTTGACTCCATGCGGCCGTACGCTTCGAATCGCCAAGGAACTCCGTGCCTCGACGCATCCAAGCGAGCTCCGTGCCACGAGCTTCTACCTGTGCCTGCACATGAAGACTATGTGGGTATCAGTACTCAACCGTACTGGTGGAATGAGCTCCTCGCCCACCCATACAAAACTAACACGTTTGATTTACTTCGTACAATATAGTCCCTTTAGATTGTCTTTCTACTCTTGTCTTAGGATCAGTTTTAGGACAGATGCCTTGGCTATTTTTGTCTCTAGACCATCCTGTGCTTGCAACGTCAATGTTAACCTATCGAGTCGTGTTTGCCTTACGGCCCAAAATCAGAAGATGCAACTACACGATAGACTCTATTTTTGTGTAACCGTGCTACAAACCCTTGCTGAGGCCGTGCCTCGCAACTCAGTGAGACTTAACCATATCGCCGCCTTGCGTCCCTTGCTACTTTGATCATCAACTGACCCAATCGAGACTTGTGAACTTAGTGTCACTTGACCAACTTGTCTTTCGGCGATTCCTGACTTAAACTTGAACTACTCAAACCCAACTTTTGCAACTCACATGTCAACACTTGAGACTCGATGCCACATCTCGTGCTGAAGCACGACGCCTATGTTGAAACCTAATCTTAGGCCCAAACTTTGTGTTCTAACTGTACACACCTTTAATTCGACTCAATCCAAAGGCATACACGCGGATAGCTGCTATTTGCCGACATCTATATGAACTTGGCCACTAGCATCACAAGCTATCCTGAGACGTATAGCTTGGTTAAATCGGGGACCTTTCAACGCAAGTAGCTAGCTCCGTTATAAGCCCTCGCTTTAACCCGTGCTAAAACCTTATGCACGACTATACCCTGTTTCCTCCTAGGACGAGTCGGTCCCATGGCCCAAGGTTGCCGCTCGAGGAAACTTCGTCCTCGTCGACAAGTTGTCCATGACCATGCAAGACTCACCATAAACTGACGTCTCACACAGTCATCCTTCCTTCAGTGTTACCCTCTCTTTCAAAAACCTTGTTCAAGACTTCTATCCTTGAGATCCCTCGACGATCTATGGTCGTGAGCCTTCTCCCTTGATGCCATATCCTTTTTACTCAACTTAGGAATGCCCGTTTGATAGCCCTTTTTCTAAACTCGACTTGAAACCAACTGTAGCTCGTGCCTTAAACACTAAGTCCGTACATTGTGCCTTAAGCCAACCGTGTTCTATGCAACATTAATGCGCAAGTCGACGGGCCTTAAGATCGTGGGGCTACTTAACTTTAACAAACCGCAAAAGAGCGGGACGGTACTTGTAATGTCTTAGGTCGACCGGCATAACTTTGCCTAACTTAACTTCGTAACAACTTAACGAACAAAGGCTGCGTCAAGCTTTGCAATCGAGGAAATGTGCCGTGCACGCATTCGATTTGAACAACCAAGTTCTTGGGTGCCTAGACTTAGTTCACAAGCCGCTCAACGCAACTTAAATCCTGGGCAAGCCTAGGCTATGCCAAGCCTTGGACGATGGGACCGTACATGCTTTATGAAGCATTTATGCGGGCGACGCATATGACTTAGGCTACGTTCATAACTTCGCCTACTCAACCAACTTTTCTTCTTCCAAGCTATAGGACGAAGGATCGAGTGTCATTTTCAAAGCACGTCGTGCACCAACTCTAAGCCGACCGTTGGACCTTTCCATATTCTAACTCAATTCGACCTGTCGGGATTATTCTCTTATCTATGTGAATTCATCTCTTTTATTATCAAGCCTACTTGTGCGAGTTGAAAACATGCGATTTATTATATGAAGTCTAAGATGAGGCAAGTTCACCGAAACTACCCTACCTGAGCGAGCGGTCGCCTCGACTGAGCGATGTCTTCGAACAGCCGTTGCAAGGCTTAGTCCGAACACCGTCGACGTTTCAATTCCTCCGATTGACTGAGCGGGATGGGGCACTACATCATACGCCACTCATAAAAAGTTTTATCCTCGAAACTAACTAAGTATACTTATCGACTTATCACTGGTTTCAACATTCAAGAACTCTCGCACACACTATTCCTATACACTTCCCAAAGTTGAGCCACGCTCGTGCTACTATCAATCCTTCCTTTAATACGATTTCAAACTTCTTGACACTCTTCCATTCCTCAAGTCTCAGTTTGATTCAACGTATCACTTAGCTTGGATCATGCACGTACCCCAGGCGTCCCCAAAATACATACATTTCAGCCAAGCCTCGTAATAGCAAATTCGTCATTACCACTCGTATCGGATCGTGCACATATTCAAGCGTCCCTGATATACGTGCATGTCAACCGAGCCTCGTGAGTGGTGCCTCCATAATTCCTATCGCTCTGCACCAGAACGTCTGCCTAACCGCTATACTATGTCTTTTAGGCTATAGTCAATCCGTCAGTATTGGAATCATAGCTCCCAAACAAGCACAATATCAATACTGACCCCATCCTAAGGTCAAACCAAATTGATAGTACGGGGTTTTCTACCCAAGCTCGCATTACTCTAATTTTTAAACTTCGAGCATCAATTTCCTACACACATTCTAACTTTCGTCGCACGGGGTCTGAGTCATTCAGCAAAGCCATCCTACGATAACTTACGTTTCAACTAATTCCTTGACTTATCGATATCACTCGTTCATCAAGCCATTTCGTATAGTCTATCTCTTTGAACACGTTCGACATAGTCTGCCTATGAATCCTTCCAAGTCAAGCACGCTACGACACGATTCATCGCTAAATCATAAGTCATATTTCATACTCCCTAAGTCATTTATCCCAATTCACGAAATCGATCACAAGGTCATCTGACTTAACAATATGTTGTGCTCCGATCTCATGTGAGTCTGATTATCCACGATGGGCATGAATCACCATGCACGTTCTCGCAGAATAATCATCCTCATCGGGACGTAACTCTTGTTCGAGTCTAGACTAGTTCATTCTCGATGCGCGGATTGGACCTACTTAATCCTCAAGTTTATTTCATTCATCAATCGCAAGTCCTAACATCCTCAAATTTTCTTTCATATCAAACCGACAAGTCGAGACAATAAAAGTTGCCGTATCCTAATTTTTTGAGTTCGATCACTCCCGCGACATGAATCACCATGTCAGCGCTCACGCGGAACGATCGCCCCCAAATCCAACACAACGCATGTGCGAGGCTGGAGTTGCGCTTGCACAAGACAAGAAAGTCGACGCTATGGTTATCCGTATAACCATCAAGACACAATCATTTTTATCCTACATTTATCTCAATCAAAATCCTAAGTATAACATCCAACCGAACAATAACACTTGCACGATCGTCGTTCGCCGAGTCAAAGTACCCCCGAGTTATCGTATATCGATCTTTGATATGCCTTAATACCATCGACGATATGCGTAACCTGACGATCTTCCTTTGCAACCAAATTTTGAGTCGTACGAATGATGCTATCGTCCGACTGGATAATCTTCTCAACATTCAAATTCAAGTTCGATCATCATCCCTCGAGTCATTCCCAACATCAAATTTCTCAAACCCAAATTCGTGTATTGTTCATCCATCTATCTTAAGTCATCGACCAACGTATTTCCTCAATTTGCATCAGTCCTTTGCTAACTCAAAATATCGAGCAACATTCAATCCAATACATAGAGTCATTATGTAACTTCAAAATTCTACTTTGTATGTACGCTATCTTCCAATTGTGCTAACTTTCTCTATACGATCTCACCTATCGATTCCCTTTATCAAGTCATCCGTTCGCTACACCTTAACTTTTCTTCGATTCGATTTCATATACTCGCTCATTTTCGTGTTTCAAACTTGCGTAATCCTCAATCCTGTGCACGTTCCGTGCGCGTCATTTCTAATATGTTCGAATCAGTACGTCAAACTTTAAGGCTAAACTTTATTCAATGATACTCACTCTACGGCTTTGCATAACGCGACGCTTGCTGATAGACTCACCGACACCCCGTATCGACATCCCTGAGACTATCGCATACCCCACTCAGGGATGAAGTCATTTGACAAATTCTCAAAACCATCATTCGAATCAAAATCTACTTTTTGAATCCCGTTCGAACCATTCCTCAATTTCTAAGCACGCTCATCTATATCGCACCGACGATATCGTCGTTTGATAGCACCCCTATCGATAGTCATCTCACTTTACTCAATCGAGTTCAACTCATTCTAGCTCAAAATATTACAAATCTCGTACTCGACTTTGCTAAGGTCGACACGATCCTTGGTGTATATGCCCAGCCCGACTTAGCCAACCGTGCTTACGCAAACCATCCTTTTTATTTTTTTTCAAAAAACTGTTCTCCTATGTTTTACAAAATAGATAGACTTATTTTATGTACATCCGTGGGACATTTAATAGAGAGCGCACCAACGATATCAACTTTACGGAAGCAATACTTCAGAGTTTACGGAAACAACGGAGTTAAAGAATTCAATCGATAGTCCAAGGACGTAAAACCGTTCTCTGATACCATTTATGTCATTTTTGCTCCCGTAGGAGCGATCGTCCTCGCTAAGGCGTGATGCCGCACGAGCCTAGATTGCGCTCATGCAAGACGGGTTCCATAACGGCAGATTTCAGCGGCTGCGATGGGGTCGTCGCACAGAAGTCCCATACAGAGACATTGAATAATAGCAGCAGAAATTAGAACAAAACAAACACAAGTTATTCAAAAGAAGCTCTTTATTGATATTAAAACAAAGGTTACAATGGGGCGCAAGGCCAAGATTATAAGTCTCTCAAGCTCACTCATCTCACATTACAAGTCACTCAGCTCTCTCTCATCTCTCAATACGTGTCTTGAGCCAGCGGATGCTTTGGAAGACGACATCCATATATTATGTCCCGTATAAGTCTTGACTCCATACGGTCGTACACTTCGAATTTCTAAGGAACTCCGTGCCTCGACGCATCCAAGCGAGCTCCGCGCCATGAGCTTCTACCTGTACCTGCACATAAAGACTATGTGGGTGTCAGTACTCAACTGTACTGGTGGAATGAGCTCCTCGTCCACCCATACAAAACCAACACGTTTGATTTACTTCGTGCAACATAGTCCCTTTAGATTGTCTTTCTACTCTTGCCTTAGAATCAGTTTTAGGACAGACGCCTTGGCTATTTTGTGTCTTTAGACCATCCCGTGCTTGCAACGTCAATGTTAACCTATCGAGTCGTGATTGCCTTACGGCCCAAAATTAGAAGACGCAACTACACGATAGACTCTATTTCCGTGTAACCGTGCTACGAACCCTTGCTGAGGCCGTGCCTCGCAACCCAGTGAGACTTAACCATATCGCCGCCTTACGGCCCTTGCTACTTTGATCATCAACTGACCCAATCGAGACTTGTGAACTTAGTGTCACTTGACAAACTTGCCTTGCGGCAATTCCTGACTTAAACTTGAACTACTCAAACCCAACTTTTGCAACTCACATGTCAACACTTGAGACTCGATGCCACATCTCGTGCTGAAGCACGACGCCTATGTTGAAACCCAATCTTAGGCCCAAACTTTGTGTTCTAACTGTACACACCTTCAATTCGACTCAACCCAAAGGCATACACGCAGATAGCCGCTATTTGCCGACATCTATATGAACTTGGCCACTAGCATCACAAGCTATCCTGAGACGTATAGCTTTGTTAAATCAGGGACCTTTCAATGCAAGTAGCTAGCTCCGTTACAAGCCCCCGCTTTAACCCGTGCTAAAACCTTATGCACGACTATACCCTGTTTCCTCCTAGGCCGAGTCGGTCCCATGGCCCAGGGTTACCGTTCGAGAAAACTTCGCCCTTGTCGACAAGTTGTCTATGATCATGCAAGACTCGACACAAACTGACGTCTCACACAGTCATCCTTCCTTCAGTGTTACCCTCCCTTTCAAAAAACCATGTTCAAGACTTCTATCCTTGAGATCCCTCGATGACCCACGGTTGCAAGCCTTCTCCCTTGATGCCATATCCTTTTTACTCAACTTAGGAATGCCCGTTTGATAGCCCTTTTTGTAAACTCGACTTGAAACCAACTGTAGCTCGTGCTTTAAACACTAAGTCCGTGCATTGTGCCTTAAGCCAACCGTGTTCTACGCAACACTTCTGCCCAAGTCGACGGGCCTTGAGATCATAGGGCTCTTTGACTTTGACAAACCGCAAAAGAGTAGGACGGTACTTATAATGTCTTAGGTCGACCGGCATAACTTTGCCTAACTTAACTTCGCAACAACTTAACGAGCAAAGACTGCGTCAAGCTTTACAATCGAGGGAACGTGTCGTGCACGCATTCGACTTGAACAACCAAGTTCTCGAGTGCCTAGACTTAGGTCACAAGTCGCTCAACGCAACTTAACTCCTAGGCAAGCCAAGGCTATGCCAAGCCTTGGACGATGGGACCGTGCATGCTTTATGAAACATTTATGCGGGCGATGCCTATGACTTAGGCTACATTCATAACTTCGCCTACTCAACCAACTTTTCTTCTCCCAAGCCACGGGACGAAGGACCGAGTGTCATTTTTAAAGCACGTTGTGCATCAACTCTAAGCCGACCGTTGGGCCTTTCTATATTCTAACTCAATTCGACCCGTCGGGATTATTCTCTTATCTATGTGAATTCATCTCTTTTATTATCAAGCCTACTTGTGTGAGTTGAAAATATGTGATTTATTATGTGGAGGCTAAGATGAGGCTAGTTCACCGAAACTACCCTACCTGAGTGAGCGGTCGCTTCGACCGAGCGATGTCTTCGAGCAGCCGTTGCAAGGCTTAGTCCGAACGCCGTCGGCGTTTCAATTCCTTCGATTGACTGAGCGGGACGGGGCACTACAACCACAACCCCCTGGCCGAAACCCCTAGCTATGTATACTAAAAACCTGTTGGAATGCAAACTCACAAACGCATATACACATATATAAACTACTTCCTATCAAACCGTAACCACAGCTTAACTAACTATTGCCTCCATCTTCTTCCTCCTCGGGGCCGAACTCCATCCCCCTCTCCTATCTCTCTTCAAAATTTTGGCAACCCCCTTAGACTAGCAACCATCCATCTTCATGCATTACATCAACAACTACTTCCTCCATCACAAAACCCATCTTTTTATCCTCCTTCCATCCAACCTTCACCTAACTATTCTAGAAGCACCGTCTTCACCATGCAACCTTCAAGAACCATTACCAACACCTTCAAACACATCAAGAATGGGTTAGTAATCAAGCAAAGCAAGAAATTTGCGATCTTGGACAAGAAGGTGCACCCCCGACCCTTCTAGCAATGGATTTCGGTAAAGATTTCATTTTTTTGATTTCAAATCCCATGCTTATAATTCAGTAGAAAATATTTGTTTAGTTTCATATAAATTATATTTTGTTGGCTTTTATTCTATATTTTTATCTCTAGAAGTTGTATGTTGAATTGTTGAGAAATCTGGTTACGGTGGGACTAGTTTGAGCACCATTAATGCAAAACATTAAAAAATTGTTAGAATTTTTCAAAATTGAATTCAATATAGGTTTATTATTGTAAAATATGATTCTTTTAAAAACATATTTTCATGAAATGCTAGCTTTTCGGGTAAGTCACTGACAAAGAATAGCTAAAATTTAGTGGTTTATTTGGTCATTAAATCCAAATTTATTTTCTATAAAATAATTAGTATTAGTTATGTTTTAAAATAGTATTTCATGTATTTAAGTCATATTAGAAGTTTGTTGATGTTCCAAACAAGTTTCTGGTAGGCTAGCTGACATAGAAGTCAACTAGCCATAAATTTACCTTAAAATTCTAAATCTTAAAATACAGAGGTTAATTCCAAATAAATTGTATTAAAATCATTATTTTTTTTTGATTTTAGATGATTTATATGCATGCCCTTTAAGTAGGGACTTAACTGAGAATTTTGGAAGTCGAAACCCGTAAAACTAAGTCCCGATGTCTTATAAAAACATGAGTATTATTGTGTCAAGTATCTAATGGTTCCATGAGGTATTTGGACATGGTTATTTATGGATAGTAACAATAAATTAGATAAATTATTCATATGATAAGATTCTTGGTTAAATACTTAAAATAGTTAATTAATTTTTTAGGATCATTGGATTCTGGAGGCATTGACATGGGTGCGTCTTTTCATCTTCACATTTCAGAGTCAGAAAAGTGCACCTTGTTATCATCCAGTTCTTGCTTTATCATTAGTGTTTTATTTCTTGTATTTATGTTATTGTCTTGGACCTTAGTGGATATATCAATACGTACTTTCGTATTTAATTCGGGTGCATTCAACTGTTATGTTGTCTAGTATTGATATATAGATCCTGCTTGAGATCTTTGGATTTTATTTCCATTGTGACATGTAGGATACGACATGTGATTGAAAAATGTAAGATTTCTGATCCCTGAGCTTGATTACCTGAGATACTGGATTTTTCGATAACTGTAGGACAAGGTTGGTATTGTCATATTATTCTTTTGTATAGATGTGTGTCATAGGATTTGTCGTCCAAGTAGAGGTCAAAATGGTAATTTATAGATGTAACTTATAGATTCTTGAGAGTTGAGGACAATTACTACTTGTGCGGGCCATGCTATGCACTACACATTTATATCATGTATATATATATATAAATATATATATATAAATAAATATATATATATATATATATATATATATATATATATATATATATATATATATATATTCGGAGAGGTTACCTATTTTTTGTGATCAATGTTTCTCTCTTAGTTAACATCGTCTCCTATACCAGAGCTAAGACTATATGTATACTAGATCCAGATGTCTTTATTTTGGAGATGTTTGTGCTTGCGAACGTTGTCCTCAAAGCATCACGTTAGTTTAGTTTAGTCATCCTGAGATATTTCATATACTGTACTTTAGCTTTTATATTATGTGCCTTGCTATGTCCCCTGAGGACCTGGTTATTTTCCAGATATAGGTGACGAGATTTATCATGAGGAGTATGGGTCGGTAGTATATTCGTCTTCTGTATTAGCTGAGGAAGACGAGGTTGTACCCGAGTAGTTCTTCATTTATTGTTATTTTTATTTTTATTTTCTATCAGAGCTGGGGACTTGTAGTGATTACTTTTTCATTCACTTGAGATTAGTATCGTTCATTAACATTTTTGCTGAGACTTTATCCATAGATTTTTTTCCCGTATAACTATTTTTGTTCTATTTGACATTATACAATTTTTTTATTCAACACGATGTTGTATTGTTATTAGTTATGATTCTCTAGTATCTGTGGATGAGTATAGATGCTTGTGACTATTATGTATTGGTTTTATTCTACACCTTTAGATACTTTCCAATAGGTCCATTAAATTGGGTTTGCCTTTGGAATATGTTTGCTGGCATGCTACATGTTCCTAGTCCTCTGTATTTTGGGACTAGGAGTGACACGACATGATCTATTTTTTGAGCTCCGTATCCTCGAAAATGTATAGTCGACGCTTCACCCACATCGCCCCGGTCTCGTCTTCCACAAAGTCGGTCGGTTTCCTTACCCGTTGAGATTACCTCTCGAATCTTTTCCAATAGGTCGTCCTTCTAGGCGGACTTGATCTTTTCTAACAAAGTTGGCTCCAGATTTTGTTACGCCACCAACGCTCCGGTAAATTGAAACCCAAGTTCGATGCCCATTTTTACTAGGTCACGTAGTAATCTGTAGTCGATGGTAGCATGCTACGTACTTTCGACTCAGCACATCCGCTACAACATTGTCCTTTCCCGATATATAGTGAATCGTCAAGTCGTATTTCTTGATCAGCTCCATCCATCGCCACTGTCGTAAGTTTAGCTCTTTCTGGGTGAAGAGATACTTAAGGCTCTTGTGATCCGTATAAATTCGGCAAGATACACCATAAAGGTATTGTCGCCACAATTTTAATGCGAATACAATTGCCGCTAACTCTAAATCGTGCGTCGGATAGTTTCTAGTAAGGTTTCACTTGTCTTGAAGCAAAAGGTGTAACCTTATCCCGTTGCATAAGTATACACCCTAATTCTTGACCTGAAGCATCGCTAAAAACTTGAAATCCCTCTGTCCCGTCTCGAAGTGCAAGCACCGGGGCTGAAACCAGCCGCTGCTTGAGCTTTTGAAAACAAGCTTCGTAGTCGTCTGACCATTCAAACGTGACTCCCTTCTGAGCGAGGTGAGTCAAAGGTGATGCGATCCTTGAAAAGTATTTTATGAACCGTCTACAGTATCCTGCCAAACTGAAGAAACTTTGAATCTCACTAGAAGATGCTGGTCGTTTCCAATCAACACCAGCTTCGACCTTCTTCAGGTCAATTGATGTGCCTTATCCAGAAATAAAATGCCCTAGAAATGATATATTTCTCAACCAGAACTCGCACTTGCTCAGCTTTGCAAACAACTGATTGTCTCGAAGGGAGCACGGTCCGTAGATGTTTTAAATTTTCTAGTCTGCCCTTCAAGTAGATGAGAATATCGTCGATAAAGACTACCACGAACTTAACGAGGAATGGTCGAAACACCTGGTTCATTAAATCCATGAAGGCAGCAGGGGCCTTTGTCAGGCCGAATGACATCACCAGGAACTCATAGTAGCCGTAGCGTGTGTAGAAGGCTGAATTGGGCACATTATTTGGCTTCATCTTGAGCTGATGATAACCAAAGTGAAGATTAATTTGGGAAAATACCTAGGCGCCTTGTAGCCGATCAAGTAGGTCATCAATCCTGGGAAATAGGTACTTGTTCCAGATGGTGGCTTTATTTAGTTCTCGATAGTCGATATACATGAGCATCGAGCCATCTTTCTTCTTCACGAACAAAATGGGTGCTTCCTATCACGAGACGCTAGTTCGAATGAATCCCCGATTGAGCAATACTACAAAAAAGGGCTTTTAGGACGACACTTTTGGATACACTATTTTGAAGTGTCTTAAAATATTAATATTTGGGACGACTATTAATTTTGTAATAAAAGATAATTTTATTTAGGAATATTTTATAAATAGATCTTAATATTGTATCTTATTTTAGAATGAAAATTAGTTCCATCCCAGTGAAACTTGGTTCTGTTCTAATAAAACTTTGATGGAAAAAAAGGATGACAAATTTTGCTAGTCCCATTATTTCTTTTCATTCAGTTGTTGACTTTTGAGTACTGTTTAGCCATTCTTAATTTGAAACTACGAGTGTTCTGAACCGTTGGATTTTAGGTTAATAGGATTTCTAAACCCATTATCTCTCTCTCTCACTATTCTAAAAAAATTGGTCGGCGGGAGCGACATGGAGCTCCCACCAAATCGACAGCGGAGACACGAAGCTCCGACCAAATGAAGAGGTACCATTTCGTTCATCTCTAAATTTTTGAAATTAGGGTTTTCCACTATCTCTTCTTTGCCTGACTTTTGTACCACTGTTTTTATGTTTTCATTTTGCACGAATACGATACGGTTTTATCTGGACACAACGATACAGACACGACAATTGGTCTGTGTGTCCTATTGTGTTTTTATAGTATTCGTGCTCCTAGTCATATGTAATTCCATTATTTACTTTTATGCTTCCCTTTTGTACAACAGTTTATGAACACATTTCAATCTCTACATGTTGGTATATTTCTGGTATATTACATGTTTGTTGAAATACCTCTATGAATTGATGTGCAATGTTTGAAGTTCACTTTAGACTTTTGTTTTAATATCTCGTCATATTATATAGTTACCTAATTGTTTTTGAATGTATGTTTAAGCAAATTTGTAGGTTGGTTCGAGATTGCATAGATGAGCAGTTGAGCATATACTTGTTCAACCATTGGGATCATTGTCTGAGCTCCACAAGCCCGCAAAGTTTAATTATGAAATATATTGTTCTGAAACTTGGATTCATATATTTAACGACACTTTAGTTTAGGATAACTCATACCACTTAGAATATTTTTTTGGGTAGGGATTGTTAGTGCCGGGGCACAATTTTTCGATGGAAAACTGAAAATATGAAACAATTGTAAAAACAATGTTCCAACGCAACACTTCTAGGAAGGTTGCGCAAGTATAACGAAGATCTAAAAAGATATCGTTATGATATTACGAGAATCTAAAATGATTTCGTAATCACAGCAGCGAAGAAGATGACAAGCGAAAGATGAAAGATGGCCTGCTGGGGTGAATGATCACCGTTGCTCAAAGCTTTATTCGCCCTTTACGACTAGCTTCTAGGAACCAGTAAGTTTATCGGAGAACTTGGAACACTCCTGCTCTTCTGACTCCTCGGATGGATACAAACTTCCGTGCAAAAGCAACGCTGGTACGAGCCTTTCCTCTCTCTCGAAGGCTGATGGAATTCGCAAGCAAATTCCGATCAGAACTGTGTTAAAGAACACATCTGAATTCTCTGTTTACTTGTGCTAAAAATGCTTTATAAACTTTTTGTGGTGGCTTCTCTTTCTATTATGTAATAAGCCTTGAGAGAGAGGATGCCTTATATAGGCCCTGCAGCAACTGGTCGGTTGCCACAAAGTTAGGGATGTGGTAATAACCACCCCAAACATGTAGCAACCGCCCAGAACATGCAAATGCACGTTCTGCTACCAACTGCGCACACCCAGCGCTCCTTGTACTCTGCACGACAGAGCGCGTACTGAACTGCGCACACTGCGCCACCAGCGCAACCAGCACAAACCGAGCAACCCGCGCAACCCAGCACAACCCTGCACAACCCAACGCAACCCAGTGCGCCCAAGTACAACCTGAGCGCAACCTGGGTGCGCACCTGGCCAGCGTAACTAGGCTTGCGCTCCTGGGCATGCGCAACTGGGCTTGCGCACCTGGGCCTGCACAACTGGGCTTGTGCAACGTGGCAGCGCAAGTGGCTCGCACAACGAGCACAACTAAAGCGTACTATGCGCCTAGCAACGATGCTGACGTGCTAAGTGCAAAGTGTGCCAACAAAATGCCACATTACGCCTCATGAGCCCATGAGCCCGAGTCCGAGTCCGAGTTCGAGTCCGAGTCCGAGTCCGAGTCTGAGTCCGAGTCCGAGTCGCTAAGCCCCTACGGGGCTTAGCTCCCATGGAAATAAATTTCCCAAGAGCAAAAAGCATGAATACTTTTATTGTTTATTTAGTCCTTTTCCCATTAAAAAAATAACCCCACATGGCACACCCATGTGCACCTCAACACCACATGTGCATCTCTAAAATAGGAAAGCTATTATATAGAGATACAACTCCTTTGGTCTAGCCGACGTGGGACTAAAATTTACTTAGAAAAAGACCAAACTCCAACAATCCCCCACATATTTCTATATATATGGATATAAGTGTTCCCCACAGTAACTGTCCATCATGCATTAGGAGAGATGTCGCTTACGACTTGAATCTTCCTATGTGGGTCAAACAACAGACTATAATACAAGAATGGACTAAGCCTTGAATTCTGCATCATAGCTGAAATTCTTTCCACTCGCATAATGTAGTTACATGTGCTTCTGGCTACACATTAAAGGCCTTGTGCCAGCCTGATTTCAGTGTATAATTTTGGGCGTCTACAAGTTTACCCTCAAGAGACGGCCTGATATCTCTTTGTCCATACACTATAGGTGAGTTCATTATAAAGAGACATGGCATGAAGTGCTTTGCGCTTCCCTTGCGGTGCTACACCGCCATGACATGGCTTAAAGCCGAGGCCTTATCCCGTACCGGGAACCTCATCGTAGTGCCATACTACTGTAGCATGAGGCAACCGCCTCTTTGTAGTGCCAAGCTACCCAGCATGAAGCCTTAGGCTCCCTTGCGGTGTTACGCCGCAACGACATAGCTTGCAAGGCCGAGGCTTTATCCCTAACTGGGTACCTCATCGTGGTGTTGTACCACTGTAACAAGAGGAACTCCTCTTCTTTGTAGTGCTGACTACATCCCTCTTTATTTTTAACATACAACATTAGGCTAACTGCCTATTTGCGGTGCTACGCCGCTGTGACTTGGCCTGCAAAGCCGATGCTTTATCCTATTATTGGGCAACATCCCACATATAGTAACCTCATTGTGGAGTCACCCCACTGTAGCATGGAGTTTCACTCCTTGTAGTGCTGCTCTACCGTGCCTACTGTAAAGCACACCAGGCATTCACTCTGCCTGAGAACTCATTAAGGCAATTAAGCCAACCTTCCCACAGGAACCGTACTTCGCAGAAAACAACAGTAGACAACAGTAGTTATAGGTCCGTAACCTCTCCATGCCCAATAGAACATGTACCCACCGTTTCTGATATTCTTCCGATTAGTGGTCCTCCCTTGAACCAAAAGCTAGATGCCTAGTAGATAAATCTTTGTACTAATAGCATAAAACTTTATGGTAGGAATACAATAATACAATATCAGAATGCCTTCAAGCCCATTTTACAAGCTGTGTCATCGACCAGCTGGCGCTTGAGGCCCTTGGTGAACGGATCCGCCAGGTTCTCCTGACTCCGAACATCAATAACTGCAATAACACCTCTCTTGATAAGATCGTGTACTGCCCTGTGCTTCAACCGTACAGTCCTCTTTTTCCCGTTGAAGAGGTCATTTGATGCCACTGCCGCAGTCGCCTGGTTGTCGCAGTATATCGGTATCGCCAGTATTTGTGCCCCAACCATTGAAAGATCATACATAAGCTCCCGAAGCCATTCTGCTTCCACGGCTGCGGTATCAAGTTCAAAGAACTCAGATTCCATGGATGACCGCGAGAGCATAGTCTGCTTCTTCGACTTCCACGATATAGCAGCTCCACCTATTGTGAAAATGAATCCACCTGTGGATCTCTCGCTCTCCACCTCTAAGCACCAGCTGGCATCACTGAAGCCTTCCACTACCGGCGGATCTCCGCTGTAGTACAGTGCATATGTCTGAGTCTTTTTGAGATATCTCAGAACCCATTTCACAGCTTTCCAGTGTTCAGCACCTAGGTTGCTCGTGAAACGACTCAGCATTCCCACGGCGAAAGCTATGTCAGGCCTTGTGGCATTAGTAGCATACATCAAACTTCCGATTACGCTTGCATACTCCATCTGCCTGACGCTTTCCCCTGAATTAGGCTTCAGCTTCAGATCATACCTGTACGGTGTATCGATCTCTGGAAGATCCCGATACCCATAACGAGTGATCATTTTCTCAATATAATGAGACTGTGACAGCGCTAGTCCAGTGTCTGTCCGGATGATCTTGATTCTTAAGATCACATCAGCTTCCCCCAAGTCCTTCATACTGAACTTGCTTGAGATAAATTTCTTTATCTCCGTGACACAACTAATATCCGTACCTAGGGTAAGCATGTCATCCACGTACAGACAAACGATCACACCTCTTCCATCAGCGAACTTCGTGTAAACACACTTGTCCGTATCGCTGACCATGTAGCCATTTGACCTTATAACTTTGTCAAAATTCTCATGCCACATCTTGGGAGCTTATTTATGACCGTACAAGGATTTCACCAACTTGCAGACTTTGTCTTCAAGACCTCTGATGACAAATCCCTCTGGCTGTTGCATGTAAATCTCTTCGGTCAGCTCGCCATTTAGGAAAGCTGTATTCACATCCATCTGATGTATCACCATCTTATGTATTGCTGTAAGAGCAATCAACATTCTGATGGTGGTCATCCGGGCTACTGGAGCATACGTGTCAAAATAGTCAATCCCCTGCTTCTGAGAAAACCCCTTGGCTACCAACCTAGTCTTGAAATTGTCAATAGTTCCGTCTGCTTTCATCTTCTTCTTGAAGATCCATTTGCATCCGATGGGTTTCGCTCCTTCAGGAAGATCAACCAACACCCAAGTGTTATTTGAGGTGATGGAATCAATTTCATTGTCAATCGCCTCCTTCCAGAAAACCGCATCTCTGGTCTTCATCGCCTCATCATAGGTAAGCGGATCTGCTTCCACATGATAGGTGACAAAATTACTTCCGAAGTCCTTCGGCCTCCTCACTCGCTTTGTTGACGGCTCAGCGTGATCTGGTTCAACCGTTGTTTCAACAACAACATCTTCTTGGACCACATCTTCATTGAAGACCTGTGCACCCTCATTGTTCTCCGGAACATCCGCAAGAACAATATTCTTGTGCCTTGTAAATTTGTCTTCAAAATATTATGCGTCGCGAGATTCAATGATATGATTTGACTCTATATCAAGAAATCTCCGAGCATCACTCTTCTCGGCATACCCCAAGAAGATCGTCTTAGTAGTCCTTATCCCAAGCTTCTGAATCTTCAGATTGGAAGCTTGACATACGCCAGACACACCCACACTCGAATGACATTCAAGTTAGGTCTTCCCTTGAACCAGAGTTCATGAGGAGTAACGTCTGAAGTTGCATGAGGCACTCTATTTAGAATAAAAGTAGCCGTCAATACAGCTTCTCCCCAGTAGCACTTAGGAAGACCAGCAGTCAACAACATTGAGTTAATCATTTCTGTTAACGTTCTATTCTTCCTCTCTGCTACTCTGTTTGATTGAGGAGAGTACGGAGCCGTAGTCTCATCGACAATTCCATATTCTTTGCAGAATGATGCAAATTCAAGAGACCTGTACTCCCCACCTTGATCACTTCTTATCCTTTTGAGTTGTTGTCCAGTCTGCCTCTCAGCTTCGGCTCTGAACTCCTTGAACTTCTCGAATGCTTCGTCTTTAGCCTTCAGCAAGTAGATGAACGCATACTTTGAGAAGTCATCGATGAAGGTTATGAAACACTTCATCCCGACCTTTGTAGAGAATTGTTTGAAGTCACAGGTATTGGAGTGTACCAACTCCAGAAGATCTGTACTTCGATTAACCCGAGGAAAGGGTTTTCTTGTGATCTTTGTTTGAGCACAAACTTCACACTTCTCTACCTTACCCCCATACTTGGAGATAAGTCCTAGACTAGACATTCTGTTTATTCGTTTACAATAAACATGTCCTAGCCTATTATGCCACAACTCAAGAGTATAAGCAGAATGAGTGACTTCATTAATCACATTAATTACATTGGACTGATTTACAAGCTGAATTTTGAACATTCCTTCGGTATAAAAAGCTTTCCCGAAATATGTTCCTTTGATAGACATCACCATCTGGCCAGCATTGATGTCCATCATGAGGCCTACTTTGCAGAGTAGGCCTCCTGAGTTCAGGTTCTTGGCGATAGAAGGTACGTGCTTCACGCCTTGAAGCGTCAGAGACTTCTCCGAAGTCAGCTTCAACACCACCGTCCCGATCCCGAGCACTTCAGCTTGTGCCTGGTTCGCCATCATAACCACTTTAGAAGTAGGTGTATAGGTGGTGAACCACTCCTTACTGGAGCAGACATGGCAGGAGGCTCCAGTGTCTACCTACCAGTCAGAGTCAGTCCTTACCGCATCAACCTGTACAATCATAGCAACAATGTCAGTGATCATAGATACCTTACTAGGCTCTTCTTGCTCTAATTGCTTGGTTTTTGCTTTGCACCCATTCTTAAAGTGGCCCTTCTTGCCACAATTGAAGCAAGGCATTTGAGACTTTGGCTTCTTTTTCTTTGTAGAAGTTCCCTAGACTTTTAGATTGTTAGGGTCCTTCTTTTTGCTGTGGAAAGTCACCTGCTTTTCCCTTGGTTTCTTGGAATGAACCATATTGGCGTTAGCCAATTGCTTGGACAGTGCGTCCACCTTCAGTTGAGCCCGCATCTGGTCCTCAACATAGATTTTTTGTAGGAGATCTTCAAGGGTGATCTCCAGCTTCTTCCTATGCATGTTTGCATAGAATTTGCTCCACCCAGCGGGAAGCTTTGAGATAATCCCTCCAACAACAAACTTGTCGGGGAGGGGCATTGCCTCGTCTTCCAACTTCTGTCACAATTTTAGGAACTCCTTCACCTGCGGCAGTATAGACTTTTCGTCCTCAAAGAACCACTTGTGATATTTTTCAAACACAAATATTTTACTGCGGTTCTTGTCTTCTTCGTAGAGTTTTTCCAGAGACTCCTATATGTCTCTGGCAATTATCTTCTTACTGTAGGATTATGCTAGGGAATCCTCCATAGCATTCAGGATAAGCAGCCTGCAAATGCTATTTTCTCTTCTCCACTTGGCCTGAAGTTTAGTAGCCACAGTAATTGTGGCAACAGACCCAGTATCTGGAACAGTAGGTTCTTCCTCCAGAAGCACGTGATCTACGTCTTTGAGTTGAAGGGTGAGATATACTTTCCTCTTCCAGACTTGGTAATGTTCTCCATCAAACTTTTCTAACTTGCAAAAGTCAGAATTGAAGAGTGAAACATCAACGTTTTCCGTCGTAGCAATAAAGCTTTGAGACTGTTAGTGCCCGGGCACAATTTTTCGATGGAAAACTAAAAATATGAAACAATTATAAAAACAATGTTCCAACGCAATACTTCTTGGAAGGTTGCACAAGTATAACGAAGATCTAAAAAGATATCATTATGATATTACGAGAATCTAAAAAGATGGGCATGCGCAACTGGGCTTGCGCAACAATTGTAAAAAACAATGTTCCAACGCAACTGGGCTTGCGCACCTGGGCATGCGCAACTGGGCTTGCACAATGTGGCAGCGCAAGTGGCTCGCACAACGAGCACAACTAAAGCGCACTATGCGCCTAGCGACGATGCTGACGTGCTAAGTGCAAAGTGCGCTAACAAAATGCCACATTACGCCTCATGAGCCCATGAGCCCGAGTCCGAGTCCGAGTTGCTAAGCCCCTACAGGGCTTAGCTCCCATGGAAATGAATTTCCCAAGAGCAAAAAGCATGAATGCTTTTATTGTTGATTTAGTCCTTTTCCCATTAGAAAAATAACCCCACATGGCACACCCATGTGCACCTCCACACCACATGTGCATCTCTAAAATAGGAAAGCTATTATATAGAGATACAATCCTTTGGTCTAGCCGATGTGGGACTAAAATTCACTTAGAAAAAGACAAAACTCCAACAGGGATTGAGACCATGATCATTTGGGCATTGGCAGCGGTAGTGGTGGTGGGGGTGGTGGTGACAGGGAGAGTCTAATTAGATAGATCCAGAATGTATTGTTTTAAATTGAGGACTTAGCATGTGATCTTGCTACATAGATATGATGCAGTTTGTTCTTTGCTTTTTATTTTATTTTGTAAGCTTGTAGACCTGTGTTGGCTATATTTTTTTTCTAATGGAATTGCCTCTACATATTTGTTTGAATAATCTTATAGAATTATTCTTCATAACCTCAAATACAAAAAACCTTCACTTTGATATTGTTGTTTTAGTTGTTATGGGACTTCAAGAGGATAAAGTTCTTTACATTGAAGAACTTAACATATAACCATGCTAGTTAATTGCTTATATATATATATATAAGATGGGGTTCTGGGCCTGGCTTCCGTGGGAAGGAGCCCCGTCGCTCCCCGCGTAGGGCAGGCGGCCGGCCGCTCTCCGGCACCCCGCTGCCAGTAGAGGCCTCCCCCTTCTCCCCGGCCTCCCCGCTCCCTGCGGTTGGCCGGGCACCTCCTGGTTGTCCCCCCCGTGGGGAGTCTCCTCTCCCCCGGCGCTGCCGGCCGGCGTCTGCCCGACGTGCGGCGGCTCTTCCTCCTCCTCTCGTTTCCTAGGCACCGCAGATGCCCTCGACGTCGTATGCGTCGTCGCGCGTGACGCCCTCTGTCAGCTCCGGGCCCCTCCATCCTCGGCCTCGGCCCTCCGCTCATGTCGGTCGCCATCCCCGCCTCCGTGCCGCAACCCTATGTGGGCACGACCCCCCCTCCCCCCCACCGCTTTTGCCCCCTCGAGCCGCCTCTCCGTGCCCCGAGAGGCGACCGCCTCGGTCCCACCTCCCCCCCATCCCGGTGATCTCCGCCTCTGTGGCTCCGGGGGCCAACCCTGCTCCGCCCGGACCACTCCAGTCGTTCCCTCCGGTCCAGGAGCCATCCGGCCAGGATGCTGTTCTTCCTCCGGTGCTTCCCCCCGCCCCCGTGGCCGGGGACTTCCTCCCCCACCCAGGCACCCAACTCGTCGCGCCCCCTTCCTCCCTGGTAGCGGCCTACGCCCAAGCCCCTCCGGCCTCGGCTGCGGACCCCCTCCCCCTTTTCGTCGTCGCGCCCCACTCCTCCTCGGTGACGGCCTACTACCAGGACCCCACCACCCTTCGGTGGTACTGGTACTCCCCCTCGGTTCCGGCGGCCGCGTCCCACTGGCATGCTCTAGCCCGCTCCGACGTTCTCGGCGGTTACGCCTACCCCTCGGCTTTGCAGTGGGCATCTTACGCTCACCTCCTGGGGACGAGGGCGTACTACTAGCCCCGACGGCCTCCTCCGTCGAGCCCCTGGCTCTGGCCGCCGTGCTGGGACTCGGTCTCCCCCCTCTCTCCTCTCTTCTCTCTCTTCCTGGCCCTCGCAGGTGACCGCTCTCGTTGGTAGCCTCCCCCTCCGCCTCGTTTGCTGCGGCCGTGCACACTCCCCTTCGGGCCCTCCCCCTCGCTGCCGGAGCCTCGCCCCCGCCGTCGCCCCTGCCGTCGGTGGACCCTCAAGCTTCCTCCGACGATTTCTCTCTCGCCGCGTGGCTTAGCCCCCCGCCTCCTCTGCGTCGATCCCCCCTCTCGGTCGACTCGAGGCAACCACTGTGCCGCCCCGACCGGGCCCCTCGCCGGTGCCCCCGCTCGTACATCTGGCCCCCGCAGCTGCGTCGGCGCCACGTGCTCTGTGCCCCCTCGGTCCGAGCTCGCCTCTCGGCCGGACCACCTCCCTGTCGCTCCCTTCGCCGTGCCGAGGCCCTAGCCCGTCGTGGCCAGCGCGGCTCCCCGGCGGCGATTCACCTTCTCCTCTACCAGTGGGTGGGGGTCCCGAGGCCCCCCTCGTGCCCACTCTCCCTTTGTTTTCCGTGCCAGGAGCAGCCCCTTTGGGCCCCACATCTTCCGCCACGTGCCCCCCACCTTCGGGTCTTCGGGTCCAGCGCATGCTTTGGTCCGCGTGCCCACCCTCTCCCTCCGCTTGTTTGTTTTTATTTTTTGAATTTTGATTCAGACCGGGTCGACCGCCTGTGGGGCCCTGTCTCGGCTATGTGTTGCTTTGTTTTGTTCTCCATTTCTATAAAGCTGGTTTTAAAAAAATAAAATATATATATATATATATATATATATATATATATATATATAACCAAAGCCCGTGTCAAAGATACCCAGCCGGCTTTGGCCCAGAAGCCGTGGAATAAATCCACCCAGCCACCCCCGTTGGGGCTCGATCCTATGACCTCCCCCTACATGCCAATGGACTTAGCCACCAGGCTACAAACCCATTGGCAGGAAACTTCAATATATATATATATATATATATATATAAATGGGCAGGAAGTGGAGCGGGCGCCGGTCCTCGCCTTCCGTCGGCTCCTTCCCGCCCCTTCTCGTCGTCGGTGCCCCCCTTGGCTCGTCGACATGCTGGGTCTGACCGCGCCCGTCGGGTCGATCTTTTCCCGCCGTCCACGCCCCACGGATGGCCGGGCCCCGCCTGGCTCCTCTCGCTCGCGAGCGGCTACTCGCCGTTCGGCATCCTCCCTTCCCTCCTCCCCTCCCCCACCCATCGGCGTTGCCCCCCCTCCGACGTCCGCGTCGCGCCCGGCCTAAGCACCGACGGCCCAGCCCTCCTCCACCGACCGTCCCCTCTGGCATCCTCGGCCCTCCGTCCGGGTCGCAGCGAGCTCTGCCAACTTTCTCTGCTCCAGTCCCGGCGTACTCCCTTCCGGTCGCCCCTACCCCTCCCCTCCCTCTCGCTGGGCTTCCCTCCCCAGCCCCAACGGCGGCCCCCTCCCCAGCCCCTACAGCGGCCCCCGCCCCGGCGGCTCCCTCCGTCGCGCCACCACCCGCCTCGGCTGAGGTTTCCCTCCCGACGCCCTTCCCTCCGGTCGTCCAAATCGTCGTGCCTCCCCCTCCTTCGCCGACGGATCTCCCTCTGCAGTGGTATTGGGTCCACCCCCAGGCCCACTCAGTAACGGACCCCCCTACGGTACCGTCCCCTGCCCCGGCAGCGGTCCCCCCTCCGGCGCCCTCCCCTCCTTCCGCCCAGCTCGCCGCGTCTCCCCCTCCATCGGCGGCGGAACCTCCTGCAGTGGTTCTGGTACCACCCCAGGATCCCCTCGGCTGCGCCCTACGGGTATCCGCCTGGCCACGGCTCCTTCCTATCGGCTGCCCCCTTCTGGGCCTCTCTGGTCCCCGGCGATTCGGGTCTCTCC
Source organism: Iris pallida (assembly GCA_029216955.1). NCBI lineage: Eukaryota > Viridiplantae > Streptophyta > Magnoliopsida > Asparagales > Iridaceae > Iris > Iris pallida. Next base: position 52,514 of record JANAVB010038450.1, read on the forward strand.
GCCGCTTCGTCGTCGTGCCGTTGTGGCCGCTGCCCTCCCCCTTGGCAGTAACGGCCCCCCGCGGCTCTTCCTCCTCCGCCGTCTCCTCTGCCTAGGGTACCCGACCGGCGCTCTCCGCCTCCGCCGTCTCACCCTGGATTCCTCTCCGCCACTCCGTCGCTCAGTCCAGCGGATCGTGGCCCCTTGCCATGCCCCGTGGCCCTCCTCTCAGTGGCCCAGCCGACGTGGTCCGCCTCCCCGGCTCTCCCTCCACCGGGGCCCCTCCTCGCTCCCGTCGGCCCCCCATCCCCTGCTTTACCCTTCCTCGCCCCCGCGCAGGCTGCCCCGGGCCTCCCCCGCGCAGGCTGCCTCCGGGCCCTCCCGGAGACGCCCCCCGTTCCCCGGCGTGTCCGAGTCTTCTTCTCCTCGTCGGAACGAGTCGGCCCCCGATACGCGAGCTCCCCTCGGGACTCGCGCCCCCCCTCGGGCAAGCCGTTGCCTTCGGGCCCAGCGCCCACCTCGGGCAGGCCCCCCTAGGGCCACGTGCCCCCTTGTTTGTTTGACTGTTGCTTTTTGTTTGAATTTGAATGTTGCTTTTTGTTTGTTTGCGGTTTCCCGCCCGTGGGGATCTCTCTATATTGGGTTTGCTTTTCAATAAAAGTTCTTTTCCTATATATATATATATAATATATATATATATATATATATATATATATATATATATATATATATATATATATATATATATATATATATATACAGGGCGGCCAGGGCGACCGCCCAGAGCCCCGTAAAATTTGGGGGCCCAAAAGAATTAATTTAAATGTATATATATATATATATATATATATATATATATATATATATATATATATATATTAGTAATCTTATATTGACAATAGAACTAATATATAATATGGTTCTCCTTTATCACAAAAAATTTGTGGTGTAGTGGTAGTTTGTTATACTTGTACGTAAAAGGTCCTAGGTTCTAGCCTTGGCTGTATCAATTTTTAGTTCATTTTTTTTATATTATATATGGGCCCCATTTTAAAAATTTCCCTAGGGCCCCCACTAACTCAGGGCCGGCCCTGTATGTATATATATATATTTTTTTTTGCCCTGTATATATTTCCCTAGGGCCCTATATATATATATATATATATATATATATATATATATATATATATATATATATATATATATATATATATATATATATCAGATTGGCAAGGTAACTGCGATGAGCAATTTGGCTACGAACAGTATGGCAGAGAGGTTTTTAGAAGCGGATACGCATTGTGCATTGGGGGTGTAGGGGAGAGAGGGTATACTTTTCATTTTGTATGTACCATTTTGGATCTGGTTTTGGCTATGGCCACCTGTGTCTCCTGAGTTGGAACTCATATATATGGATTTTGGCTAAAAAATTTATATATATATATATATATATATATACAGTACAAATTACTTGTCATCATTATATATATATGGCTAAAAGAGCACTATTGATTTGAGAAAAATCACCAAAGAGGTCAACTCGTTCATTATATATATAAATGGCTAGAAGAGCAATATTTATGTGAGAAAAATCACCGAAGAAGTCACCGAAGAACAATATATATATATATATATATATATATATATATATATATATATATATATATATATATATAACTTAGTATATAAGTCAACTCCTCTCTCTCTCTCTCCTCCATAACTTTTTATTTATTTCCTCCATCTTCTCCATTACTCCTTCCCACCCAACAAAGAAGTCCTAAGCAAGTGCAATTTGCTTCATGATGAATCTCAAGTTTTATTGTTCTATTCTCTTCCTTGCATGATTCTAGGCCTCTTTAGAACTTGGCATTTTTGGTTTTGATGGATGAATTTTTATAGATCTAAGTTTTGATCTTTTTTTGTTTTTCTTGGTTTTGATCTATTAAAGCTTGGTACTTCCTAAAACCAGTCTTCCCAGGCTGTAGGAAATCTCGTTCTACCCAGTTGAGACCTTTGGAAATTTCGATTCCGACTTGTTTTGAGGAAGTTATGGCATTTTGAAGCCATGGGTCCCTTGAGCAACTCTTGGTCTGTTAGAGAAGATGAGAAGTCGTACGTGCGCTACTTGGCGCCGTGCCATCTCAGTCGCGCATGCGCTCTTTAGCGTGGCTCCTATCAGTACGTGCCACTTGGTGCCGCACCTATCTATACATGCCACTTGGTGTCGCGCCTATAAATGCGTGCCACTTGGTGCCACACCTATCCGTGCACGCCCCTTGGTGTCGCACCTATCCGTGCGTGCCACTTGGTGTTGTGCCATCTCTCAGTGCATGCCACTTTGTGCCGTACCTATCTGTGCGTGCCACTTGATGCCACACCTATTTGTGAGCGCCACTTGGTGTTGCACCTATCCGTGCGCGCCACTTGGTGCCGTACCTATTCTGTGCTATGCCATCTCTCAGTGCACGCCACTTGGGGCTTTGCCATCTCTCAGTACGTACCACTTTGTGCTGTGCCACCCCTGGCCCAGTGTCACTTGGCCTGGCGCCAGTTGCTAGGCGCCACTTGCTAGGCGCCACTTGCTAGGTGCCACCTGTCACCTCCCTGGTGCCACCTGCCACCTCCCTGGTGCCACTTGCTAGGCGACACCTGACCAGCGCCACTTGGTTGTCTTGATACTCCCTTGCCCTTATCCCCATACATGTTCTCCGAGTTCTTGTTGTAAATGCTTGTGATCTTGCATCTGTCTTGTACTTGGCATAACTTACAACGACCCGACTTGAATGCTTGTTGAGCATGAGTATGACTTGCTAGTATTGATCTTGACTTGAACATGATAACATGACCCCCGTCTCGCCATGACTTGATAGAGGCACGTCGAGACGCACTCTTGACAAGTAACAAGTAAACTTGATATGACATGTATAAACTTGATAGTAGTCCATCGAGGAGCACCCCTAACAAGTACTCTCGAAATGATAAGTAAACTTAACATGACATGTGTACTCTTGATACCATGGTTGATTTTCTTGATTGTGCCTATACAAGCTACTTGTCTCGTCTTACATCATGTCTTGGACATGGATTCCTGGTTACCACGGTCAGCTATTCATAATGAATCTGACTAGGTTAATGATTAGATTGATTAAGTAGTTCATATAGATAGATTTCCCAGTTACTGGCGATCCCGTTTTTTCGGCTACACCTGTGGACTTGTAGCTTGCCGACGAGTAGGGCACATTTCCTGCACACTGTCATGTGTTACACTTCTTGAAGCATAAGCACTAAAGTACACCAGTAATCTTGATAACTCTTGTAACCCTCGCCTGGATAACCTGGATAGTCTGTAGGGTTTGTAACTGTGGGAACATCTCAAATGCATCTTGTTAGTAACTAGGACTGTGATAACACTAGTTAGCTTATGCTAGCAAGCCGTAGGACTTGATTGGTCGTGCCTGATTGATTGTCTCATGATTAACATGAGAATTATATACCACCTCTTATTTCTCTAATGCAAGCTAGCATGCCCCTTTAACTTGTCTTTCATGTTATTTAATTATGTTATTTCATCAGTTCTTTGTTTATTATATGCTGGCTTTAGTTTCTAAGTGGAGCCTCCCTTGTGACACTTGCTCTTTCGGGGGTCTGACCCAGCTGGTTTTGTATGACCAGATTTTAAAGAAGCACCCGAGAATCTACCTGCTTTCCAGCTAGATGGTGAACACCAGACGTAATCATGGCAATGAGTGGATTTCTTATTTTGCTCTCCCACTCTATTGTAAATTATTCTTTTGAGGCGTTTAGCCATCGAGCAAGTGTTAGCTCGTGTTGAAACTTAATTTCTGTTTGCCTAAGGGCTGTAACATGATTGACAAATCCTAGGGTTGATCATGTATGACTTAACTCTTGCTAGTCACGCATTATGTATGACTAGATTTATGATCATCTGAATATGTAATGTTTGGAATGCCTTACCTTGTATGTCTGATAATCTAACATCTTGTAATAATTATTTGTTTGCTTGAGATTGAGACATTAGGCTTGTTCTTGACCACAAGAGACTGTTGGCTTGTAGATAAACCCTCATGCATCTAGACAGCCATAACCATATTGCGAGGTGGGTTGCACTTCAATATACGTAGCTGGCTGTGTCTGTCCCTCGCTCTTTAGTATTCTGGTTCTGGGGTGTGAGAGGTCTTGGCCGCATGGGGACTTTCGGGAGTACTGTCGCATGAGGAGAGTGTATACGTGCACTGTACTGCTATCTTCTGTCAACAGGTAGTGACTAGGGTGATGCAGGCCTTGTGGTACTGTCTTTGTATGGGGCGCTCAAAGGATCTAAGGAAGAAGGACCGCCTAGGGAGCCTCATGGAGAGCCGCATGGAGAGCCGTTTGGAGAGCCACGGGTCGTGTAATGCCCCAGTCCCAATATACGTAGGACTAGGCATACGAAATATGCCCGCTGTATATATGAAGAACACTCCAATATATGGAATCCTCATACATATACATAAGCTGTAAATAACAATCATAGGCCAATCACAGATAAACTACATTTCATCCACAGAACACAAGAGATAACATAAGTCCATATAGAATAAAATAAAAGAGTCAAAAGAGGAAAAACTTGGTGAAATGATTCGAAGAACTTTTGTATAAATATTAGAAGCTACACATCTATGAGCATGATTAGGATGTCACATGAAGACAAAGATATGTTTGCACTAATGTAAAATGTATTGTGGATGAATTTCTGATGAACCTGTGATAAAATCTCTATTTGTTTCGTATGTCCAGACATGCTTTTTAAACCAGTAGAAGAAAAAAAATCACATAGTTTAATAAATGCTTACGAATTATATAGTTATACAAATAATTAAGAATAACATAGTAGCACCTCAAATAAAGAAGCCTAATCTAATTTGATATATCTTATGGGCCATGCAATCATACTCTGTTCAGCACAAGCAAGTTTACTAAACTCAGTTGTTGGTCGATACAAAACAATGTCCTCAATTAAATCACGAACCCAAACTTTCCAACAATCATGGCCTAAAGGAATATGATGGACCAATGCACTTGGATCTGTTGACAAAATTTTAGCAGTAGAAACAACTTCATCTTTCGCAAACCAACTAAGCAATTTGCACATCTTACTCTCAAGATTAGAACCTTTAGCACCACTTGCTAATTTATTTTGTCTTCTTTGTGTTCCTTCACAACCAAAATCTTGTGTACTTGCTGCACTTTCTTTGTTACTTTTTTTGTTTTGTGATCTCTCGCTAGCAGAAATTTGAATGCTCTTATTGCTTTTTTGTTTCCCCTGATCATTTTGTATTCTCTTATCATTAGAACTTCTACCAATTGTATCTTTCTTCTGTTTGCTTTTTGCTCTCTCATTACAAGATAGGTGATCGTTGGAATTTTTTTGCGTTTTCTTTTGCTATCTCATTGGCCGAATGTTGACCACTTGTATTTTTCTATTGTTATCATATTAATAGGTCAAATATCAAATTTTGTGATCAAGTGCATTGACAAAACCAAAAGAAAAGTCAATACAGATATTTCATAAACTTACAGAGTTATTTCCTTCTTTGTCTAACCGAACCAAAAGATTTTTCACTAAGCCCTTCAAGCAATCCAATTCATTCCCTAATATTGTGACTTTATTACCCATATGAATTTGACTATCCACTTTGAATGATTTTCTCCAAATACAAACCCTCTTTCGTGTCCTCGTAGATTCGGACCAAGTACTTTTGCAACAACATCATTTGTTATAGAATTCTTTTGTGAAGGGTCTTCATGAGCCTTGTATTGCTTTACTTGTTGCTGGAAAAACACAAATTGGAGATATATAAATACTAAAATATAAAAACAAACAAAAGTGAGCTTAACTATACAACATGATATTGCTACCACTATTTCTTAATCATGGACTTCTAATTCTGAATTCTTCTTTCGTGCTTCATATGCATGAATCCAAACATTAGCTCTTAAAATTGCTTCAGGTGTCTCACTTTTTTGCTTCTGTAAATAACAAATATAGATAACTACACTAATCTCATATTTTAAACCAAATATGAACCTAACATATTATTCTTACTAAGTCATCTTCAAGAACGGCAAAACTTTTTCTATTTGTACGATGCACTAAATGAACTTGTTTTGCTTGCACCTCTTTGAATTTTTCAGTTCTTTCCTACGAAAATAATTAGAGAAGAAAACATTGGTGATATAGCAAGACACAAAAGTATAAAGAAATTGAAGTATGTACTACGAAACATTCATAACTAGAATTACCAAAAAAGTATGACTTGTTTGGTTTGATAAAAGATATCCACTTATCCATAGATTCAATGTTTGTAGATTTGAGGAGACTAGCAACACGTTATAGGCCTACCACTTCCGCTTGCGTCCTTACTTGTTTCACCAAATTGAATCTCCATTCTCGCCAAATCTTAAGTAGCTTTCTAAAAGTATAATCCTTGTCACTCATCAATAGCAAAAATTTGGTGGCTAAATATCATGTAAATATAAGAAGCAAGTCAATAATAATACTAGCAACTTTACCGTTACATGTTCCCAAATTTGATCTTTGAAGTGTATTAAGACATCTTTCCATTTAGTCATATTAATTGGCAGTAGCTCCCTTGCTATCATGCCAAGGAAAGAACTAAACTTTGGAGCATTTTCCATAATGTGTTGACCTCTATGGTCGAAATTAAGGGGGAGAGGAGCATGCTTTGATTGTTTGCTAACTGGCAAACATTTTGCCTTACCCCTAGGCATTTTTTTTTCTATATGGACCTCATCTACGAAACCATTTGGTAATATATTGGATGATGTCTTAGGTGGGGATTTAGAATCTTCATTAGAAATGCCATCCAACATTGGTAAGGACCGGTTCTCTTCTTGGTTACTTGCAATAATAGCAACAATTCGTGAAGCTTTCTTGTGTTTTTTGGTTCTCTTTGCAGCACTGTTTGAGTACTTCATCAAACACCAAAAGTTAAAATAATGAAAATACCAAAATAAGAGTGCATACACGAGGAAGTGTTAATCTCTCAATTATGACAATAGGGATACATGAAAAATTGATTGCACACATGAAAATACCAAAATAAGAGTGCATACACGAGGATGTGTTAATCTCTGAATTATCACAATAGGAAGTCTGATATCTAATAGGAATGGAAATCAAGACTCGCCAAAATAATATATTTGTACCTTATCTGTGTGTAACTCCCTAATCCAGTTTTTATATATTGAATCATTTCTTAAATATTTTAGTTCTTTTCTATATTGCTAGCCTTGAGCAATAAATTATTCTATTTAATTCTTGATTTTAATGATAATTTAAATTTATCACTTAAGGTTAAAATGATAATTGTTTTAAAAATAATTAATATAATGCAAATATTAGCAATTCATATTTCTATTTTTCTGATCACTTATTATGAACTTGGATGGCAATAATATCTACTGTAGATTTTACTAGCAATATAGAAGGAAGATTAGTTTAATTTTGATGGTGTATGTCAATTACTTTTACTACCATTGTGTTACTTATTTTTTAATTTTTTTGTTAGATTCTTACTAAAAATCTTGGTAGTTGGTAATTAGCTTTTGAGATTAACTAAATCTGAATTAATAATTAGTTATTAATTAGCTGAAGACTAACTAATTTTATTAGTCTGTTAACTAATTCTGTTAGGAGGTTCCAATTCAGTTATAATATATTGTATTAACCCTCAGATCTACACTAAATTACTACACTGGCATTGCCTAAATTTGAAGTCACAATAATATTTTATTATAAATATTGTTGTCAGTACATTCCCGAATCACTGTCACATCACCACTGACATATTTTTCCACACTCTCTCTCTCTCCGTCGACCCTTCGGCCGAGCACCACCGTCGCCATCGCCGGAGTTCAGCACCGGAGTCCAGATCCGATCATCGCAGCCTACAGCCATCTCCAACCCTCTAACCCCTTTTCCTCCATAACTTCAGTCGGCCACAGCAGCCACTGCTATGGCCGATCACCACAGTGCCGGGGGCTCGACTCGTCATCTGGAGTAGACAAGCCCTAAGCCGATCGGAAGTCCCGCTGAGGCGCTGATCCCTCCGCGCCTCCTCCATCCCCGTGCCATCTCTTCGGGTGACGAGCTGCCCCTCGAGCTCCAAGCGATCGTCTCGTAGTTCGAGCCACTCACCGGAGCCGTCCACCGCTACCGATCGGGGCTGTCAGTAGCAAGATTCGGTCGTTGATCGACTAGATCCGCTGCCCTGGATGGCTCAACCATCGCCGACGAAGTCTCCTCCGCTACTTCGCCTCCGACCGGGTCTTCACGCTGACGCAGCTGCTCTCCTAGCGCCGCGTCTTCACGGCCGAGCTCGGCGAGTTAGCCGCCGGTGAGGTGAGATCCCTCACCTACTTCTTTTCCTTGTTCCTTGCTTGTTACTGTGTGTGTAAGTAGGAGTAGATGGAGAAATCATTAGGATTAGGGTTTATTTTTGATTTGGGAAGATGAAGTTAGGGAAGATGGAAGGGGATTTTGATCGGTCGGCTGAGAAGTATGGAAAATATGAGCAGGAGAGAGAAGAAAAGGTTTTTATGTTAGAGGAGTTGGGCCGGGTTTGATAGAAGGAGTTGGGCTCTGAAATTCTTAGTTTTAAATAAGTTTTGTGTAATTGATTGGGACGAGACAGAGCAAGAAAAGGAAATGTATTTAACACAGTAGCTGTGAGTTCAACTGGGCTAGGCCGGGTTTTTGGGCCAAGGAAATGGGCTGGGTTCATTATTAGCTTTTAGTTTGTTTAATTTTAGTTTTCCAGTGGGACTTTGGGTCGGGTTATCAGTAGGGTGTTGGGCTGATTCGAATTAAGTAGTTGGGCTGTCTAAGTAGGAGATGTATATTTTTTTAGTTATCATTAGTAGCTGGACTGAGAGTGGAGATGAAAGAATAGATGTAGGATTTTTGGGCTGAGTGGTCTTAGGCTTGCAGATTTTGGGCTTATTATTATTAGCATGATTATTATTATTCTTATTTTTAATTGTATCATTTATGATATTTTGGTAGCAATATTCTAGTGAATCTAAATGTTATGTTACTAAATAAATTTCTTGCTAGCTAGAGAATGTATTATTGCTAAATAGTTAGTTTTTAGATAGTAAATAGTTTAGCTAGTGAGTATTTTCTAAAAATAAATGATTTATTACTGAAAATAGTTAAGGGTATTCACTAGTAATTATTTTGATTAAAACTATATTATAAGTTTCTAATTAACTAGTTTTGCCTATTAGTGATAGCTAATTATTTTGTTTACAAATATATAGAGAATTTTAGTATATCAATGTTCCTATTTCTAAAAGCTGTATAGTTATAATTACTACCTTGCTAATAAAGTATTTCTAAAAACTTTATAAAGTTATAATATATTTTCTAAAATATTAATTAAGCTAAGTTAGTGATATAGTTGGCTAATTATCATTATTTCAAACCCTAATCAAAATTAATGTACAAACTACCAGGTGATCCTTCACATCCAAGCAGTATTACTCCCATGCTTCCAAGGCGAGGCAAGTACACCGACTCGACTTGTACTTTGTTTTTCTGTCTTACATTCATGTGTCATGTTCTCATATCGGACACGAGATACACATGATTGTCTTGTACATTGTTCATTGCTTGTGAGTCATTATTTGTTGCGGGGATTGAGGAAAATATTAGCTTTTGTGTGACCACACCCAACATAGGTATTATGGATAGCCTAATCGTACACTTCACGTACGATGAAGTCGGACCTTGTAGAATTGATTGACTCATTGACTCATTGATTGATTATGCTCCTAAGCCGGTCACACATTAGTTTAATATTTCAAATTGTCACACTTGCATATTGATTGTCATGTTCATTGCCTTGTACATTGATAGCCGTGTTCATTGTCTAGCACATTAATTGTTGTCCATTGCCTGCAGTTTTACATTTCATTTCTGGTACCGTACTTTCACTTCCATTTATGGTATTCTGGTTTTACCGTGTATTCTGTATTACAGATTACATTGTATAATGTCTTATCGGGATTGTACTTTGCTTTTTTCCTGACAGGATACGTTGTAGGTGAGCTTGAGGCCACATGAAGCATGTGATTGCATTGGATATTGCAGCTTTTATTTTATTTTATTTTTTGGAGATTGTATTTTGGATATTCATTATTGTATATTTATTTTATTTGACCGAATTTGTCTCCGGCTGATTTTGTACTAAAATGACTTGATGGATATTGGTGATCATTCTGGGAACGTTATAAAAGCTGTGGATGTTTACATTACATTGTGACTTGGAGTTTTTCTTAGTATTGTGCAGCTTACTTCGCCGTGTCCATCGACGAAGGCTGGACGTGTCCGACTCGTATCCGATTATTCGGGAGGGGATCGTGACACTGTGTTTAGGGATGCTTAGGTCATATTCACACATGGGGTATTGTTAACATTCAGATTTTATGTAGATTGCTTTAGAGCCACATTACCTTTCATAAAGGTAATGTGGCCTATGTAGATTTTATGTAGATTGCTTTCCTTATATGAAAGGTAATGTGGCCTATGTTCACATTTTTATGTAGATTTTAAGTAGATTGCTTTCATATAAGCAATCTACATAAAATCTAAGCAAGCAGCATTAGAGTTTATTTAGAAATGGCTCTAATTTTGAACCTGAATTCTGGAATTGGATTGAATCTGGATTTCGATTTAACTAATATTTCAAGTTTCTACAACTACTTGCTTGAACTAATATTTCTAGTTTCTAAAGCTGCTTGCTTGATCACTATTTTTTTAGCATTCTTTTTGTAGGAACGAATTGTAATGCGCAATACTCTAGAGGATGGGGAATAGAGTAGGCAGCAAAAATTAGCTAATTAAAAATGTTAGCAGCAAGATCACAGCAAATATATCTCAATTAAGTAAATGAAAAGTAGAGATCAGAATGCAAACGCAAACCCGACGATGTATACTGGTTTTCCTCTTGTGAGGACTATTCCAGTCGTAAGAACTCTAGCTTCTAGTTGAATCCACTATGGAAAAATACTGCCAGTTTTCATCCGAAGTCCTTGCAACTTCTACAACGCAAGCTTTTATCCGAAGTACTCGACCAACTTCAATTGTGAAGTGTCTTTCTTCAATCAAGCCTTTGATTACAATCACTCTGAATCTTCTAGACCGTACCGAGCTGGCAAATCGACTAGAGGATTGTAACTGACTTGGAATTTAAAAATGAATAGCTCAGAACATTTTGGAAGAACGTACTAAGCTTAGAGAGAAGAGATAAGAAAGTGAATGAGTGAACTGAAATGATTAAAATTCTTCTCTATTTATCGATTTTCCAAAGACAAAATTCGGGCAGAACTCTTTGAGAGAATCTCGGCAAATAGCCGTTGCATCCGTAACTGCAGGATGACCAAGTTCAAAATCCAACGGACACTAACTGAACTCTGACCGAATTCGGGCCAAATTTTGTTGGAGTTTTGTTACGGTATTCCAAATTGGTTTTTCAGATTTTTGAAAAGTCAGGCAGTTTGGGAAGTAGTTTGGGCTTTTGTAAGTGAGCTTATTTTCAAAATGAAAGGGTATTTTAAAAATATTTCTTGGATAGCCTATTTGCCAGTATGATGCAGTGTGCATTGTATTCCTAGACTCAATAAATATGAAAATTACATTGACAAAATAGAAAAACTAAGAGCCCTTTGATGACGCCTTTCTTATGATATTTGAGCAGACCAGAAGATGCTTTTTCCCTTGGCGGAGGTCATCCAAAGATAAACAGATCTGGAATCTGAATACATTTCGGGACTGAACCCCTAAACCCCTACGGGAGGCGCTGCCCTCTCGACTCCTATCTACTGATCGAACAGCGAAACCCCCGATGCGAGGCCCCTGTAGAAGCATGAAAAATCTTAACTGAAGACATCCCTTCGCCAAAGTACAGAAGATGCAAAAGACAAAGGTTCGGTGCTAAAAAGACAAAATAGAAGATATAGAGAGAAGTCCCTTTATTGTCATGTCTACCAAAGTCTAGTACAGACACATCAGGACAATACATAAAGGATTAATTTTGTTTTTCTATAAAGGATCTAGTACAGATTCGATAGAGCCAAGAAGGAAGTTCCTTAAAGAGCGGATATTTATTGCTCTTTTCTTCAGAAACCAAAGCCTTCAAGCCAGAGGCGCAGCCACCTACCTACGCCAACCTCAGAAGCAAGATGGTAGTAGGCCCCCTCTCCTTCTTTTACTTTAAAATTGAGTGTCTTCAATCTTGAGGCGCAGCTACCTGCCTGCGCCAATCTTAGACGCGCAAGGGTTCATACCCTTTCCCTTCGCAGCCAACACCTTCACTGTTCAGAGACACAACTACTTACCTGCGTCTGCATAAGGCGTAGGATGGTGATATTCTCACATCATCTCCATTCCCACGGTGCAGTCGTCTGCTCCGGTTCAGAAGCTTAAGTCACTTTTCTACAAGAGTCTTGGGAACTCCCATCGCAACCAATGCAAGTCAGCATGTCGCTCCAAAAGCATAGTAACCTCGCCAAACTGAAGCACAAGCCTACTTGTCGCCTATAGCACAGTGACTCCGGTATCCCGAAATACAGCTTCATAAGTTGCTCTATATGCAAAAAAGTCTCGTCGTCATTCGACGCCAAGTCCACTTGTCGCATGAAAGCACAGAGGTTCCGTCGTCTCCAGAAGCATGGTCTACTCGTCGCCCCAGAAGCACAACAGTACTTAGTCCTCACCTGAGGGGCAGGAAGCATGGGTCCACCCTAATTGGTTTGTTTAAACCGCCTCTTGCAGAGAAGTTTGGGATTAAATCATGATTGTTATCATATCAGATTGATTTAAATCTTAGACAATGATCAATTAGACTCCAAATCTAGGATAAAATTCTAAGATTTACTCGGCTATATTCGAGCAAGCAAATCGACACGCGCCACGTGTCACCTCCTTCGACTATGTTTATAACCACCAGAGATCTCGTTCGAGGGGAATCTCGATGTCCATCACGTGTCAGCTTCGCAGAAGCCCGTACCGTGCAATGACGGCAGATTCTTTCATATATCAGGAATCCTAATGCACATCGCATATGTGCTCGATTCTTTATAAATAGAATAAGTTCTTCTTCCACCAAAGCTTCGACAGAGGAAAAATTGACAATCGACAATCTTCAAAGGAGCAGCAATCTCTATCCACAAGAGTCGACCACCCTCATCCACCGATCAACCAAAGAAGCAACCAACCGACCAACTTCAAGGGATCTTCTCATCCAGACAACCTCATGATCGGTAACCCCAGAGTCCCATTAAAGGCGCCATAGATCCATAGCAAGGTTGATTCGTCGTCGGATTGTCAACGGAGTAAAGGAGCCGCTGCAGTGCTTGATCTCCACCGTCCCACTTTTCCAGAAACCTCTTCTCCATGTACTTAGAATATCCTGTTTAGGACTTCCTTCTTTGTACACAGGTACCTTATACGTTCAATAAAGCAAAAAGTTCATTCAACCTTTTTTTTATATCGAACAAAATGGAGACTCTGTTGGGGATTACCTTATCCTCCAACGAGAAGGCGGTGATGCAATCTGATGACAACTTGCCAGGAGCTTCTCAAGACATGCTGGTCGTACGCTTCGACCATCAGGCTTTTCAAGATCTCCTCTCTGGTGAAATGTCAAAGACATTAAAGCGGTTCGTACAACCGAAGAAGACTCGACGTGTTTGAAGGCCTAAGGCGGCTGCAGCAAGCAGCACAATGGTGGAAACTGTGTCTCAAGACCCCCTCAACGTCAAAGCTATAGAGAAGGTTCCAGCTGCTACAGCCATATCCCCTCGCCCAATTCCCATCCTAGGAAAGCATGGCGAGGAAGATGGTGGTTCCATAGTTGATCTGACGAAGGAACGATGCCAAAGGAAGCGTACACTGGTCCAACCCCTCACGACGGGAGTATTGCCGGTAAGGAGATCTGTCTTCGACAGAATTGTTTTTCCTTCAGGTAAACTTTCGGTGGAATCTGAATACTACTCGCCCGCTGGAGGTAGTAGAGAGAGATCCCATGTGGCTCGCACCTCGTACAACAAGCGTGCGACACCAACGGCAGACCAGAGGCCCGTGTTGACAGTTACACGTGCAGCCGACAAAAAGCTATACAAGATTGGCTCTCGTGCTCCGATGCCTCAACCAGTCGAATCTTTCTTCCACTGGGGTACTGTACGTAAGCCAAGCCAGGGGTACGTCCCATGGAGAGGGAGCCACGCGAGCAGTGTTCCCGCAGAAGCGATAAGAGGCTTACTCGCCAGATCCGCTCTGACCGTACTTACATGCAGCTTTCCCGTATGTACAATAGGAGTGCTACAACAGAAGATCCAACCCTTCACTACAAGAAAAGAGACCTTTTACGACATTACAATTAAGGCGTACCTAAAATAGTATGTCGTAAATGATTTTTTACGACATACAATTTAGAGAATGCCTTAAAATTACCTAGAATAAAATTTATGCTACTATTTACGACGTACACTGGATGCCTTAACGTGTATACTAAACAAGGCAGACATTGAATGCTGTAAAAGTCTTTATTAAACTTTTAACGACGTTTATTGAGTGCCTTAATCGTTTACAAAATAAGGCGCACAATAAAATGTCTTAAAATCTGAAAAAGGGGGGCGCCAAAATTTTCACTTCCCTCCAAAGTCTGCTTAGACCCGATCAGTAAAAACAAAAGTTTCCTTCTCCTTACATATACACACCCTTCTCCTTACATAAACAAAATTTTCACTTCAGTATAGAAGAGGAATTTCGTCGATTCCTCTCCTTCAGAAATCCGCGGAGTAGAACGAGGGAGCAAGGAGAGATCAGGGAGCAAGGAGAGATCAAGAAGAAGCATAACACCCGTGACCTCCCCTCGAGTCAGTATAGAAGAGGGATTTCGTCGATTCCTCCGCCACCTCGACGAGTGTAGTCGATTTCTCCACCCTCTCGAGAAGGTCTGGTTCCATCTCTGCTACTTCTTCTTCTTATTTTGTTTTTCCTTCATATTTGTGTTAAATCATAAGCAATATTCTTATCTCCCAATAATTTTTCCCTATTTTAGGCTTTTATTTCCCCAATTTTTTTAGGGTTTATGATGCGAGTTCATAATCATTCTGAAAGAGGAATTTTTTCCTTCTCCATCCTCGTGACCTAGGTTATCGGAGTGCCCGTGCTACAAATCCGTCCCCTCGAGTCAGTATAGAAGAGGAATTTCTTCTCCATCCTTGACAAAATCGACGAGTGCAGCCGATTCCTCCACCCTCTCGAGAAGGTCTGCTTCCATCTCTTCTACTTCTTCTTCTTATTTTGATTTTCCTTCAAGTTTGTGTTAAATCATAAACAATATTCTTATCTTCCAATAATTTTTCCCTATTTTAGGCTTTTATTTCCCCAATTTTTTTAGGGTTTATGATGCGAGTTCATAATCATTCGTATTTGAGTTTTAGGGATTTAATTTTTTAGGGTTAAATTGAGTTTTAGTTTATAAATTTAGAGTTTTAGTTTATAATCATTCGAATTTTTTAGAGTTCTCTCTTTGATAATGGTGGAAAGGCTTGTGGATTGAAGCCACCCCTCTATCTGCAATATTTGTAGACTCGGACATGCTCGTGGATTTAGGCAACCTACGGTGTCGTTTCGGTGGCTTCAATTATGGTATCGTTTTGGCGCACCACCATCGGCCAAATCCCCTTTCTCAAATGTAGGGGAACCCTCCCTACATCACTTATCCCCCCCGTTCTTAGTGAAATTGATGGGTCCATAAGCTTTGTGATAGATTTTAAATGAAACAGTTCACGATGCCCTTTTAGTAAGTGGAAAGGTTATTCTATGGCGATTGAGGAAAGCACTACTCTTTAAGGATTTACTTATAGATTCCTTTTTATAGCACTACTTCCTTAATTTAGATCGTATAAATTTAAATTTCAAAAACACTAAATTCTGAAAACACATATGTGGCTGATAATAATAATCTAAAATTATTTTCAGGTTGAAGATAAATGGGTCTTAAATATCCTAATAACATGTCATACTTGTTGAAGTGTCTGACATTTATTCATTAAATAAATAACATAAATAATGCACAAAATTTCCCCTAAATGTTGTTTTTTCTATTTTTATTAATATTTCATTGTTTATTGGCTTTCTGAAATTAAAATTCGGATACTCATGCTTCGATACCCCGCCAATATTGATGTTACATATACTCACAAGAAGGACCTAGCTGTAACCATTTGACATAAGCACTCTTTGGTGAAGTGGACCATCATTTGGCAGGTCCTTGAGTGCCCAGCGTACGATGTGGTTGGTGTACTAGGATGATCGTTATTTTTAGGATATGTCACCTGCACTCAGCCTGGTTTATCAGTGAATTTTGTCTCTATGTTTGGTCGTGCGTAGGTTTGTCCGCGATTCGGACAATTGGACTAATAGAGTGCATCACATACGTTAACCTTCTTTCATTTGGATGGACCATACCATTAAGGATTTGACAAGGGGCCTAAAGCCTCCAAGGCCTTGTATCAGAATTGTTTGGAGGAAAACAAGTTGTATTCCTGTGAATGTGGGGTTGACTGCTTTTTTGAGTAAAAAAACAATTAGTTGTTTGAATTTGTTAGGATATGGCATAAACAAAGGGACTGAAACATATACAAAGAGACTGAAACTTGTATCTGAAGAAATTAGTTGCTTGACTGAAACATAAACAAAGAGACTGTACCAGTATTAGGATATGACATGCAATCTATCTCATCCTTAACTGCAACTAGAACTCCGTCTAGAACTGAAATTGGAGAGCCTGATGCAACACATAAGCAGAGTCACATATGAGTATAGGCAAGGTTCACAGTGTCGGTATCGGACTATTCCTATGAGTATTGGTATCGGCGATATCAGTAGTATCAGCGGTTTCGGATCGGAGTATAGGCTTTTTTGGTATCGAAAAACAAATAATTATTAATAAATTATTTACATTTAAAAATATATATTTTATACATTTAGGCATAATTTTAAGTATTTTCAGTGTTATTTCTTAGTAGTTTTGAAATTAAATGAAATAATTCTCACCCTTACCGATTGGTTTACATACAATAGATTGATTTTCTTCTTTTACATGCTTTTATAACCTTATTATGCTTTACACCCTTGCTGATTTATTTTTTTTCGTTTAATTTTCTTTGCCGAATTGACCGGAAAAGAAAATTGGTGCTCTTCTTATATTGGAGAACCAACACTTTGGGCAGTTAATGACGTGAACAACCCATTGTTATAAATCTGAAGGGACTTGTAATAGTGGAGCAATCAACCATGTACATGACTCCTGTAACCCTTGAATTTTTACACTCGATGCAAAATATCTTCAAAAGGTTGACTGTTAGTAAAAGGTTCTTCATCTGTTTTGGTATGTTTCTACAATGTTGATGGTGCTCACTCCTTATATTGTGGAAATGGATTGCTTGTAACTAAGGAAGGAAATGAGACCTCTTTCATACTAACAGTTAAGAGTTTGGCTATATTAAAAGATGTCAATCCCTGCCAACTATTTTTCGTAGTTGATGATTGATACAGTTGGGATATTCTCTAGATCCAGTCAGACTCCTCGGGCTATGCCATCATCCTCTATGAAGCACCTAAACACTATGGCCGACAGTCGACCTGTGAACCTAGAGACGAGTTGGCGTGCAGGTAGACCAAGTTTTACTTTTTGGTCGTACTCAGTTTAATTACTCATCCAACCAAGAAACACACCTATGAGCAATAACTAATCAGTAATGGTTTGGAATGGGCATTGTTCCATTCTAGTCTTTAATTCTTCATATCATATGGGAAGGAGAATAACAATCCTACTTGCTATGTATTTATTTCAGTTTGGGTAGTAGAATATCAGCATATCTCTATTTTGATGCATATGTCAAATATTCACAAGTACTGCTCAGCTTATACCGATAATTATGATTAGCCTGAGGTTAAAGCTAACCTCGACAAGCCACAGAGTTGTTGACTAGCTTTTTTTAGTATTAATGACAAGTCCCTTCTCTTGCTCATAGGTTTCTAGAACCTTGAACTTCAGTACTTGTTTGGAGGAGTGGCATTAAATACCTTGATTCTGGAACATGAAACCCCTCCCAATATAGGAATTGGCTCCATAACTTTGTACAGATCGCGGAAGCTTTTTACGATAAAGGACCTATGGATACAAGAGGTGCCTTAATTAAGGACCCAATTATGTTGTACATAACTTAATGTGTCGAAAAATTTGCTTATAAGAAGCAAACAGTCTGTTCCTTATTGTTGTCTGCAGTGTGCTGTAACTAGAAACTTTAAGTTTACATGGTTGTCACTTACTCCTTGCCTTGAGGTTTAGGTGATGTAAATGAAAGACACAATTTTGGTGCTTACCTATTTACAATCAATGCATTTCGTTGTCACATTTTACCTGTTGTTCCAGTATGCTTATCGATTAGGTTATAAGTCCCTGTAGTTTGGAGTGAAGTTGCACACCATAAGTGCTTGGCTGCACAGAAAGCTTCTCTTATTTGCAGTCTGAATCATGTTTTCATGCTGATTGAAATTGCATAAGAAAGAATATAACTATCTTATTTCTGTACTAGCGGTCTAATCTATATTAGCTTTGTGTTTTAAACTTAAGTTCCCCTTGTAACTGAATTGCTATGCAGTTTGGTCTTGCAGAACATATGGCATGTTGTGCCTTAACTATGTCAATAGTGGCACCTGGAGGACCGAAACACCAGGTTTCAAAGTGGGCACCCGGAGGATTGAAAGTCCAGGTGTTAAAACTCTAGGTTTCAAAGTTGGCACCTGGAAACCTGGAGGACTGAAATAAGCTCCACATTTTAATGTTCATTTTTTTTAAAGAAATTCATTTTCTAATAAATACGGTGTTGAAACTCCAGGTTTCAAAGTGGTCACCTGGAGGACCGAAAGAAACAAGAAGGCATAGTTGTCGAACATATGAATATCATGTGGTGTCGACTATTGAACTCATAGATCAGGAATGTAAAGTTAACTTCATCGACATTAATTTAGGGTGCCCAATTGATATTATTGTTAATAAGGGTGCTGGTTCTTCCTTACTTATGAAGCCCATGAGGATGAAGGGCATCATTCAAGCAGCTAGTGGCACAATTGACATGCATATCACTGTAAAGGTAGTTTTGTAAGTTATAATCATTGGTCTTAGTATTACAGTAGTCACTTATATCCTTTCACAAGTCAGGGAAAATGTTCATAAGGTTTTCATCTTAATCATATATTATTTTGGTTGATTTCTCTTTGGTCCATATTTTTTTTAACTGAATGCAGTTCTTGAAGTTTGAGTTTAATCTATTTCCTGGGCATAGGTGCGGACTGGATATTTTGAGGGCATGTATCGCGTTGATTCTTTCATTTCAGATATTAGTAACTGGGGTGCTAGTGCAGTAACTATACATGGTAGATTATGACAACGGTATAACAAGCTTGCTGATTCGGATTATATTGATCATTGTGCAACCACGTCCCCTGATGTGTTGCAAGTTATAGGGCATTGTGATATCTTTTCCTACTCTGACTGGAATAATCACACTTCTGAATGCTATGGAATTTCTACTTGCATGATCGGTCGAGGAGCTTTGTTTAAGGTTTGTCTCTCGAGTTTTCTTCCTTTTTCCTTCTTTGTAATTTATGTTTGATGATATGTTCAATCTCTCTTTCACGGCCTTGGATATTCACTAAAATCGAGGAGCAAAGACATTGGGACATTACTTCCAGTGAGCGATGTAGTTTTCTAAAGGACTTTGTAAACTATGGTCATCAACATTGGGGATCTGATGTCAAAGGTATGCTTTCGATAACATAAGGACTTATTTTCACAACTAAAAATATGATATCTAAAAACCATATTGATGATCTAGAAGCAGTTTCAGATAATATATTACATTTGAGTGTGTTGCTAATACTAATAGCTAGCCAGGAAGCATTGAACTATTATTTCCCCTTTACCTACTGCTACCAAATTCTCATACAAACTGCTATGCAGGGATAAGCAAGTAGCACGCATAACACAATTCCTATTAATTCCTACACACACATATATATGTGCATTGATGCACCAAGATTTACTTAGGCAAACATGCACACTGAAACCTATGTTGCACATACACATTCATACAAGGATGTTGCACCCAGAATTGAAACTACACACAGGTTTTCCTTGTCCTGCTGCAGGCGGCTGCATTGCAGTTACTACACGGACAGACTTCTATCTGCACACCCAGGTTGTCCTCCTCCTATTGACTACTATACATCCCTGTACTGCACATCCCTTGCTGCTACAACCTATGTTGCTAACAACCCTTGTAGCAATACTGTTGCTACTACTGCATTTAGTATATGTTAATAGAGGGAACTGGAGTCCATGTGACGTGGATGTGTGTGTGTGTTTGATAAGGGTTAGGATTCAGAGGGAATGGCTCTGTAGTGCAGCAGGTAATGGGATCTTGGCTTGGCCTTGAGTTTGCCTTGTGAGTGAGTGTGTGGGTAAGGCAGGTTAGTATCCTAATGATTAGGATTTGAGGTCAGTTGTATCAGAACAGTGTAACAGAGAAGAGGAGAAGGGGGGCTCGGGTACAAACAGGTAATGGGGTTTTAATAGCAAGAGTCTTTGATTTGTTGAATATAACTGGGTTTATTTGGTATGCTTGAAACCTGAGTTCACATGTTAACTGAGAAATGGAGTCTTTGATTTGTTGAATATAACTGGGTTCTTAATGAATGTCTAAAACCTGAGATTGGTGTTGGTATGCTTGTTTTCTTTTATCTTTTGGAGTCTTTGGTACTTATTGTTTTGTTATCTATGCTACAGGGCCATCTTTAGTTTCCTAGTCCAGAAAGTATCCTTTGGGGTCGCCACTTGGTTGCTAGGATATCCAGGTAACTATGCTCACTCCATAACAAGTAACAGAGCTTTTCTTTTTCGCCCTCTACATCTTATGATAAATTTTATTCTATGAAAGTTGCTTCAGCTTTCAGTTGCATTATTGTTCTTTTATGGTCATGAAAAGCCTTCAGTTGCTAACTAAAATAGTTCATGCGGATAGGAAATTTTTTGGGATTATTTTTATTTTAGAACTTTCAGTTGCTAAATAAAGTATTTCTTTATATGCTTCTTGGAAAGCCTATGAGACTATCAATGAAATAATCTGATCAATCAATTGCAACAAAGTTGATACCCTAAATTATTTTTCGTATCGAGTTGATACCCTGAATTTAAGTTTTTTTCTCATAAATACTCTGAAGGAACTATCACCCTTTTCAAGTTGGACCTCCGTGACACACCTCGTGTCAAAGTCTTTCTTCGTACATACAGATAAGCATCTTTAACAGCATGTTAGGGACTAAATAGTTGGAAACAACCATTACAATATACAGGAAAGGAGAAGTAAAATAACCCACTAAATTACTCGAGTAAGATATCATTACAAAAAAAAAAACTGCTAGAGGATGGTAAAGAGAAACTCCTTTAACTGTTCTAAGGATAGATATATATATATGTAGAGCTAACTAAAAGAATAAGGACAAAAAGCAGCATTTTACAAATTGAACGTGATTTCATATTCTAGATAACAGGCAACAGAAATAGGGAATATCAAAACCTTGCAGCACATTCTATCATTGGAGACAAATGAATGAGAGAGCAAACTAAAAAGATGGATACAAATGAATGAGATAGCAAACCAAAAATGGGTTATCGTTGCGTTGGTCCATTTATCAACCGCTCCGGCCTGGAAAATCTTTGCATGTCAGCTGCCAGCTGCATTAGAGTGCACAATCACAAAGCATTCTAAAATGTGAGTTTAAAGCTACTTTTCATTCGGAAGCATCATAAGAATTATCCAAATTAAACTATATTTATGAGATAATGTTTACGCAGATAGTTAAATGCAAGCACTGATAACAGCAAGAACTATCTATAACATAAGCACACAAATGGACAAATCTAAGAGTAAGAATGAGGCACAAATAAACAGGAATCGGTATTGACAGAATGAGGCACAAATAAACAGGAATCGGTATTGACAGATCATAAAAATAGCACTCACTCTGATTTAGCATGCTTCAAATTTGAGGAAACCAGTTTCTATGCTAATCTTAAGATAGAGATGGATATAGTCCCTCATGAACATTAGTTCACTAAACTATATGTACGGGATGATGGCTGGTACAGTAAATCCAGTGTTAAAGAAGCATACTCCTAGATAATTTCAAAGTGTTCTTTTATGGTCATGAAAAGCCTTCATTTGCTAACTAAAATAGTTCATGCGGATAGGGAATTTTTTGGGATTATTTTTATTTATGAACTTTCAGTTGCTAACTAAAGTATTTCTTTAGATGCTTCTTGGAAATACTCAATTATTTCAATTGCTAACTAAAGTATATGATCCTGGTTCTTATTCTACAATATGATAATTGTCTCAAGGATGGAAATACTCATCTAAGGGTCGGGACCATGGTGTACTTGTAACTAATGGAGGGACTTGGATGTCAACAGGAAAACAAGCATCAGTTTAGATTTTTTTAGTTCATAATGCAAATGTACTTGTTAATCTACTTTGTCCAGTATCATCCTTTGTTGTCCTCTTCCCCTCTAAATTACATTTTAGTTTCTACTAGATCTAGCATGTAGTTATTGGATGTTTTGTACTTATTGGGTTACATATATGCTCTTCCAAGTATAATAGTTGCATTATCAATTCATCTTAATTAAATTTTGGATGGGTGTATTGAAGTAACATTTCTGACTTCTTTTTGTACTACCAGGATTCAGTTTTAGTTTTCTTATTAATTGTTCAATTTCAAACTTCTTTTTGTACTGCCAGGATTCAGTTTTAGTTTTCTTATTAATTGTTCAATTTCAAACTTCTTTCTGTACTGCCAGGATTCAGTTTCTGACTTCTTTTTGTACTGACTTCTTTTGGAAGGGTGTATTGAAGTAAAAAATCTTTTGCTTATTAATTGTTCAACATCCTACAGTTTCAGTTTGTAGGATTCAGTTTTTTGTGTTTAAAATTAGTTCTTTGGTTCTGGAAAGGTGCTCAAGCTCTGCTAGGTTTTCATCATTCTTTAAGTTATTAATTTGTTCTCATATGTTGTCATTTTTCTTTCATGCTTTATATCATTATGCTCCATTCTGCCAGATTGTCGTCATTAATGTGGGATTTTATTGTTATGTAACAGGTTACTTAAAAGATTACTCCTTATTTTGCTATTTGCTTGGAGGATGAGGATGTCGACCTCACACTTTTGATGCATGGCTGATTACTGGACCATGGCCTTAAAAAAAAAAAATCTTTGTAGTGTGCTTCTGACTATAAAGGAAATTAAGGAATCAATATATTTTGTGTAGGCCTATGTTAAGTATGCAATATCTTTTTGGTGACATTTTATTTCATGATTTGGAATTCAGATGACTTTTACCATTGTTATAATTTCCAAATAGGCCTTGGTAGGCAAATTCAGATGACTTTTATCATTTTATTTCATGTTTGGGAATTTCTTATGACACTTGTTGTGTACATTACTATCTTTTGATTATGGAATTGGATGATTTGGTATTATTGTTTCAATGAAAGTTATTACTTTTCACAATTGTGATAAGAAATGGATTTGGATGATTTGGTATTATTCTTATATGTTCAGGTGTTGAATGTAAAAGTAAAATTGATTATACAAAAAAGGAGATTTTTTTAAAAAAAAAGTTGAAGAGAATTTAAGGCGTGCATAATATGTCATAATTGATACTTTTTACGACATTCAATAGATGTCATAATTGACAAATAACGAGAGGCAAAGGTATGTCATATTCAGTAATTTTTACGACATACGTTATATGTCATAATATCTGTGCATTAAAGAGTAATTGATGTCTAGTTTATACTTTCCACGACATACAAGAAATGTCGTAATTTATTGTGTATACACGGCATCCATTGCATGCCGTACAAACAGTGTATTCACGGCATACATTGAACGCCGTAAAAACTAGTGACTTTTTACGACGCGGGTAAATACGGCTTTCACTGCGGCATACATTGAACGCCGTAATAACTTTTTACGGCATACTTTGCACGCCGTAAAAACCAATATTTCTTGTAGTGCTTTCCCAAGCGGAGGAAAAATCTGTGGCACAGAACGTACCTAAATCAAGGAACTCTTGTACCCATATTACGATCAACTGCTGTTGTCAGCAGACGGCTGCGCTATCGCCAAGCAGGCGTTCCGTCATCTAGAGACTCTACTCCACGCCGACCCCACGTTAGCAGGGGGTCGGTGAGCCATAGAGAAGACGAACCCCGTATCGCCACATGCTACGCATTGTAGGGTTCCAGAGCTTTGAAAAAGCCCTTCCAAAATCCTTCCATATCGGTTGCTAAACCGAAGAGGAGGTCAGAGAGCAGTAAAGCTAAGGTACCCGATGCAGGTGTGTTCCAAGCCACTCGTTCTAGATCTGTATTGGGTGCCTTATCAAAAACTGGGGTTAGCCAGCCTCCTACCATGCATGACAACCATGTGTTCTAATCTGAGGAGGCGCAATACGACACGGATGTCTCCATTGGTGCAGCCAGTCACCAAACTATGGGTAGCAACCATACTGAGTCCGAAGAAGATCATAATCTTACGGTATATCCTTCGGACAACGAGGATCAGGTATCTGAGCCAGAAAGTGAAGGATCCACGGCTCCCTCGACACTACCAAAATTTATCGCTTTAGCGACGGCCGTATCCGTCGACCAGCCGTCAGTAAATGGTAATACCGATGGATGGCCGACGGATTTTGGTCAAAAATATCCGTCGGGAAAAGCCTCGTTGCTAAAAACAATCCATCGCCAAGTTGTCAACCAGCGATGATTTTGCGACGGATTTCTGTCAACCATACTCGTACATCTCGCGACGAATGGCCGACAGATTTCCGTTAAAGCACATATCAGAAAGTTAATGATACATCGCCTTAGCGACGGCCGTATTCGTCGCTAAATGGTCGGTAATTACATATCAGAGAGTATCTGATACGCAATATCCGTCACTAATCCATCGCTAAATGGTCGGTAAACACGTATCAGAGAGTGTCTGATATGCAATCTTCATTGCTAACTCGTCGTTTGTAGTCGCTACTGTTCAACGGCCTAGCGACGAAATAGCGACGGTACATCCGTCGACCCGGTTCTGTGAATCTTTTATATTTCCAGAATCGTGGCGACGGATATTCCGGTTCCGATTTTGGTTTTGGTTTTGGTTTCGGTTTTGGTTTCGGTTCCGGTTCCGATTTTGGTTTCGGTTTAGATTATTCGGTTTTGGTTTTGGTTTTGGCACTGGTTTCGGTTTTGATTATTCGGTTTTGGTTTCGGTTTTGGTTTTGGTTTTGGTTTCGGTTTTGATTATTCGGTTTTGGTTTTGGTTTTGAATACACTAAATTCAGTTCGGTTTCGGTTTTAAAAAAATTCGGTTCGGTTTCGGTTTTGAATATACTAAATTTTATTATTCGATTTCGATTTCGGTCCAAAGTTTATATATACTCCTCTCTATATATATATAAACTTGGTATAGAAACTTAGTATATTTTATATATATATATATATATATATATATATATATATATATATATATATATATATATATATATATATATATATATATATATTTGTGTGTGTGTGTGTGTGTGTTCCGACCCCCACCCCCACCACCGCCGACCCCAACTCCCACCCTCAGCCCCAATTCGATGCACTACCCCCCCCCGGCGACTCCCACTCCCACCATCGCCGACCCCGGCGCCCCCCGAACACCGCCACCCCGTCCCGCGGCCTTTCCTGCCGCCCCGGCCCCCATCCCCTGCACAACCCCCCACGTGCCCCACTTCCACCACCGTCGACACCCCCCCCACCTCCGGCCCCCCTCCGTGGCCTCCCCCACCCCCGGGCCCCCTCCGCCCCTTCTCCCGCGGCCTACATCCGCACCCGCCACACCTGCGGCCTCCATTCGCCTCCCTCCCCCCCGCGGCCTCCCACCACAGCCGACCACCCCCACCTACCACGGCTCCCTTCCACACCCCCCCACCGTCGGCAACCTACGCCCCCCTCACCCCCGCGGCCTCCATCCGCCCCCCACCCACCCCCCCCCCCCCGCGGCCTCCCACCACAGCCAACCACCCACCCCCCACCACGGCTCCCCTTCGCCCCCCCACCGCCCACAACCACAAAATGAGAGAGAGAGAGAGTACCTTTGAGAGACAGCTCCAAGAGAGAGAGAGAGGAGAGAAATATTTTGGTTCGAATGAAATTCCCTCCTCCCTCGTCCGTTTAATTTAAGTTAGGGCTGGCTATTTAGCGACGGACGGTCGACGGATATATCTGTCGCTATGTAGTCATAAAATTTCCCATGAATTTTTATATATTTTCTCGCCAGCTGAGTAACGACGTAGCGACGGCTAAAGTTTCCGTCGCTAAAACTCATCAGCTGGGCGACAAACAATCCGTCGCTACGTAGTCGCCCAATTTTCTGCGATTGTTTTAACATTTTCCGACGCAAATATTGACTAAGGAGTGACTACCTAGCGACGGCTTCATTGTCCGTCGCTATTTCGCCGACGCCTTACCGACAGGTGTGCGATAACTTTTCACCCATAAAATTAAAAAAAAATATTGCCTGTAATTAGACGGTAAACCGTCAGTATATAGTCGGGAGTCCGTCGCTAGTAGCGACAGACTTAATCCGTCGCTAATAGGCCTTCGCTAAAGCGATAAAGTTTGGTAGTACGAGTCACCCTCATACTCGGTCTGTGTTCATGGCCGATGGCAATAAGAAAGACAACAATGAAGCTCTCAGACGTATCGAAGTCCTTGAGACGAAGTTATATACGATGACGGACACCATGAAGACCCTGTCCTCGGTCATAATCGACATCAAGAGTAGTATGGCCCTCGCTGCCTCTACACCTGCGCATGATCCGCCAACCAATGATGAATCCAGCAGGCTGCCTACTACCAATCAGGTAGGACAACCCTTGTCTACTCCATCGGCTACAGGCTCCATAATGTCGACCGAGATACAACAGCCCATCAAAGAGCTGTATGCTCATCATGATGCCAAGGAGAAGCAAGCAACGCTCTGAATTATGGGGATCCGACAGCCACACCCTACCGAATGGGACAACGTCGTCTATCTTTCCAACAATTCGCAGACGCTTACACCTTATGAAGGGAAGGGGCCTCCACGATAATACTTGAGATACTTTGCCTCAGTAATGGGGCACCTGCCAAAGGATGATGCCCTCCTGTCCAACATATTCATAGGAGCCCTACAGGGGGTAGCCTATGAGTGGTTCTGCAGTCTTCCAGATGATTATATCTCATCATTTGAAGACCTGAAGACTCGGTTCGTGGACCGATTCTATGAAGGAGGCATGGATATGACCATGTCGACCCTCATAGAAATTGTCTAGAGGAAGAAAGAGCCTGTCGGCACAAACATCGAATGCTTCCGCCAGACAGCCCTCAGATTACCACCCGGCATGCCCGAGCCCATGCTTATGGACTCCTGCCGCAAGATCATGTTGTCCGCTACAAAATTGTGGCATTGTGCTCCCTGCACAGAGTGGACATCTTTCATTACAGCGGTGGATGTCGCACAATGGAAAGCCTAAGACGTGCAGCTCCTGGGGCTACACTTTCCTGCGCCCGAAGACAAGGGGAGACGCTCGTATAGCAACAACCCTAAAGACGGAAAAGGCAAGCAAGCCATGACCGTCAACATCTCTAAAGGTTCAGCAGCTATGAACCCCAGGTTCATGGAAGCGTAGAGGCCGAGGGAGACTTACTTCTTCAATGACGAGGATACGCTGGAGCTCTTCGAGATGCTTATGAAGAGTGGCAAACTGTCCATCCCGGCACCCAGGCATTCTGATGATGTAGGAAAGGTGGACCATCCCATGTTCCGCCATTATCACCAGTACGTCCATCACTCAATACAAGACTGCTATATGTTGAAGGGACAAATTCAGCACCTCATTAATGCTAATATTATATCGTTGGATTACGAAGAGAAGACCATTACGGCCAACATGGTTACTCTCCAGTCCGAGAGTAGTCCAGCCGTAGAGGCACATCGTGACATCGTTCCTGTCCCCGAGGTGGCAGTAGAAGTGGTCAACCTTCCACTAGCATCGAGCTACGAATAAGAGTACACCTTGTATTCTGATGCCAGGGCCGTTTAGGACTTCGAGAAAATGCTATCCGCCAACATGGTCTCTCTAAACCCCCTAGTCGAGGACGAAGACCAAGCATTCGAGTACTTCGAAGGCGAACCCTGGGTGCAGCGCTTAGGATTCCAATGGAAGTGGCATTTCGAGCAGTGCGAACCCCCTACGGAAGATGAAGTCGTCAAGGTTGAATTAGGAGATGAGGCCTCACCTAAGCCCATCTTCATCAGCAAAAGTCTAACAGAAGATGACAAACAGTTCCTAATACAACTCATCCGCAAGTATATTGACGTCTTTGCCTGCAGCTACAAAGATATGTCAGGGCTAAACCTGCAAGTAGCCATGCATCGCCTCAATATCCTGCACCATGTTAAACCGGTCAAGTAGCAACATCATCGATTTTGCCCCAACATTGTGGATCCTATTGAGGAGGTGGTTGACAAACTCATCGAGTGCGGCTTCATCTGCTAAGAGCAGCACCCATATTGGGTCACAAATGTCGTCCCGGCCACTAAGAAGAATAGGAAGATACGGATTTGCATAGACTTCATAGACCTCAATTCGGCCTGTCCTAAAGATGATTTCCCTCTTTTTCGATCACCGACGTAATGATTGACAACACCTGTGGCTTCGAGCGTATGTCTTTCATGGATGGTTTCTCCGGCTACAACCAGATCAAGATGCTCCCCGAAGACAAAAAGCGTACGACTTTTCGAACTTCGAAGGGGGTGTATTGCTACACTGTAAGTCCTTTCGGATTAAAGAACGCTGGAGCTACCTATCAAAGGGCTATGAGTACCATATTCTGCATGCATCTTCGAAAAACGGTAGAGTGTTATGTTGACGACATCGCCGTCAAAAGCAAGTACAAATCCAACCACTTGGATGCTCTACGGACGGTGTTCGATCTAATACGGACACATCAGCTAAAAATGAACCCAACCAAGTCCTTCCTGGGTGTTTCCGGCGGCAAGTTATTAGGCTTAATCATCACAGCAATAGAAATCCATATCGACCTGGAGAAGACCAAAGCAATTCTGGACATTGCACCTCCAAAGAACCTCCGAAAGCTTCAAGGTTTGCATGGGCGACTGGCATATATATGGAGATTCATAGAAAATCTCTCTAGTAAATGTCAACCTTCACTAGACTAATGAAAAAGGGGTCACTTTTGTATGGACCGAAGAGTGCCAGTCTACGTTCGACGACATCAAGAAGTACCTCACCAGCCCTCGTGTGCTGGTAGCCCCAGTTGTGGGGAAGCCTTTCCTACTGTACGTCCGAGCCATAGATCATTCTCTTGGTGCCTTATTAGCCCAAAAGAATAAAGAATGCCATGAACAGGCGATATATTATCTTAGCAGGACCACGGTTGGAGCCGAGCACCAGTATAATCCTATTGAGAAGGAAAGTCTCGCCCTTCTCTTCGCCATCCAGAAGATACGGCATTATGTGACCGGACAGACAATCCATGTGTTATCCAGGATCAACCCTCTCAGAGTCCTTATGACCAAGCCAGGGGCACTGAATTCATGACTAGCCACATGGGCAATCCTCTTGACTCCTTACAACATGGTGTTCGTCCCACAGAAGGCAGTCAAAGGCGAAGCGATGGCAGATTTGGCGGCCCATCCGGTGCCAGAATCTTCAAAACTCTACGAAGAAATCCCCGATGAAGTACTGGAGTCCAACACAGTTTCGAACAACTCAGTATGGCACATGTTCTTTGACGGAGCCTCAAGAATGGGGCCAAAAGGTAAAATCATAGCAGGGGTCGAGATCGTCCTTGTTACCCCGAACGACCTTGTTATCAATCGTGCATATTCTCTCACGGAGTCATGTACCAACAATTCTGCAGAGTATAATGCCCTCATCATTGGACTCCAACTTGCCAAATAGCTGGAGGTTGACTACATCGAGGCCTATGGAGACTCGAAATTGATCATCAGTCAGGTTCGAGGTCAGTATGAGGTTTGACATGAGGACTTGATCCCTTATCACCAGGCGATAATCGACATTATCTCTACTTTCTCAGAATTCCTTATAGAACATGTGCTACGGTTGCAGAACTTGGAGGTCGACGCACTAGCCGGTCTCGTCGCCTCTTTGGCTGCCCCCGTTGGTTCTCATCATACCGTTTCAATAACAGGCCGAGAGTTAGTCTGTACAAAGAATGCCCTGCACGTATGTCAGAACTACTCGTTACAAGTAGGTACAGATGAAGGCACTAGGGATTGACGCTTTCCATTCATAGACTATGCAGTTTACGGGATTTCGCCCGAAGACCCAAGAGCAGCAGCTTCTATCAGGAGGCGCTCACTCCGTTTCTTCTACAATTCGGCCACCAAAATGCTATATCGTCGCTCATACGACGGACTTCTCTTACGCTGTTTATCTCGTACAGAGGCACAAAAAGCACTCAAAGAAGCGCACGATGGAACCTGTGGAGCCCACCAGCCGGTAGCCAAGCTACAAGACCGGCTGCGTCGTATGGGCTTTTGCTGGCCCACTATGATGGCAAATGCCGTTGAATGTGCAAAGAAATGTCGGGCGTGCCAATTTCATACAGATTTCATCCATCAACCTTCAGAATATTTATACCCCACGGTGGCCTCGTGGCCATTCGATGTAAAATCCTCACAAATTTGTTGATTTTATTTTTAAAAAATGTACTTTTATTATTATTGGACTTCTGATTTTAGGTTCTTATAAATATTTCTGGAGCAAGTAAATGCTACATCACATATACACATGGATAAATCATACAAATTATATTCTAAACAAGTTCATAAATTTTTGATAAATGGTTGGAAATTTTTTATATTTTTATTCTATAATATTTTTAATTGTTATTAAAAGACTTTGTATCAAATTAATATTTTTTTGCTAATATTTATAGTAGCAGGGAAAATTTATATTATAGGTAGCTACTAGGAATTTTGGTGGAAGATAGTATTTAAAATATTCTCGAAAGTATTTTTGGATTTTTGAAATATTTAGAAATTTTTATTTGATATATAGGACAGTATATGACTATATATATAAAAGTATACTTATATATAAATAGCAAGGTATATTGTTTATAAAAAATATAAATAAATAAATTTAAGTTATTTTAAAACTTATTTCCTATTTTTGGGATTTTTAGATATGTTATTAGATTTTGTTGATTAGTTTCAATAAAAAAAAAAGGAAAAGAAAAAAATTCCACGAGTGAACAGTACCCGCGGGGGGCACTGTTCACCCGCGACTAAAGGCAGCAAAGGCGATCCCCTCTCCCTCTTATATATATTTATGTGAAAAAATAACAAATCCTAAACCTTAATCCCCGGCGCCCCGACACCTTGCCGCGCCACCATGGATTGCACGCCACACCGAAGGCCAGCTGGCCGCCGGCCGGAGATCGCGCGGCGAAACTTTGGAGAGCCGCAGTAGTGCCGTACGGCAAACAACAACATCAAGCAAGTACGAACCCCTTTTTTCATCGCTAGTTTTCCGACTCCTCGGTCGACGGTTTTCGGAGCCGTTTTCGCAGGTGTGTTAAAACACTAACCCCTTTTAATTCTCATCAGATAGTTCTTTTTAATACACGATGTGCACGACGAAAAACGAGTTCCAAAATCGAGAAAAACTCAATTTTCTGAATTATAGAAACAGTCCCAACCACCCATGTTTGCAGCCGATTTGCGACCAGCCTATCGCTAATCCTGGAAATCTACATGAACAATATTTTAGACAACCTGATCGAGATCAATACCTATAAATTACTTTACTTTATTTCTTATTATATTCTATTTAAAATCTGGTTGACGTTTAAAAAAAATTATTTCAAAAATATTGGAAAACCCCAATACGGAGTCCGTCCTGTCAAATCGGACGATGTGGTCGCGAACCGAAAGCATAAAAAGGTGCGTATGGACTTCGTGCATGTATGGGATTTGACGGAACTCGAATTGGTTGCGTGTGCGCTACAAATTTGATGCGTATTCGTCAAATTTCTACGTGTCGATGATTTTGCAAACTTTTCAATTACTTTATGCACGTTCGTCGTATCGAGGCAAAACTTGTGCCAGCAGGACCATATAATTTTTCTGGTCCTGTATGCCAAGTTTGGTCTAATTCTGAGTAAGTCAACCGAAATGCTATTTTGGTGGGCCCACGATCCGCTCCAACGGGCAAAATTGTGCACAGTCCACCGAAATCCAACTTTGGACATACAGTTGGGTTTGTCTCCTCAAATCGGATCCGTAGACATATAGTTTGATGACTTTAGAGACCGTAGGTACTGGCACGCTTTTAGGTGCAAAATGGGTCCAACGACGGACATTATTTTGACCCAAAATTACGATTTTAGTCCTATGTCCAGAATTGGACTTATAGGTAGTCTATCCTAGATATTTTCCTTATCCTAGAAATGTTTGTGGTGTTTATTTCAGCATCCGAGGATGTTAGTGTGATTTGACTTTTTATGTTTCACTAATCTGTCGATTCGAGCTATTAGACGTCTCCCTCTCTGCACACAACCTGACGCATAATACCTTGCCATATTTGCTGCTTATATTTAGTCTATATTTTCTTTAATTATTGCATATTACTGTTAATTTATTTTCAGTTCTTCTAGTTGTACCATTATTACAGTTCATAATTTACTACCTGCTTAGTG
This sequence comes from Iris pallida, assembly GCA_029216955.1. Taxonomy (NCBI): domain Eukaryota; kingdom Viridiplantae; phylum Streptophyta; class Magnoliopsida; order Asparagales; family Iridaceae; genus Iris; species Iris pallida. Next base: position 85,490 of record JANAVB010038450.1, read on the forward strand.
ATATTACTTTTGTTTTATTTATTATCTTTTGATTACATATGGACCTATTGTATTTCATAAACTTTGATATAGTTGTAGCACGAGATATGTGTGAGATGAGTAGCATGTAGAGGTACTTGCGTATTGGCTGATCACCCATGCGCATGCGTTAGGTCTAACTGCTAATAGAGGCATGTTAGGAGACTTAGCAGTTAGTAGAGGTACACAGTCGCGGATGCGACTTAGATAGGTGCATCGGTTGGGAAGACATTTCCTTGTCGTATGGGTTTCTATTACACATTCCCTTGTAACCCGAAAGCTCCGCTGGAGATACGGGTATGCTTACCCCCTCAGGTTGGCCACTGACATTTTTTTAACGTTATGCACTTAGTTACTGGTGCCCAAGAGGGGACTATACCTCCTCCTATTTATAGTCAGGGCTCATACGACTAAAGGTTTGTTCTTAACTGTATGAACACAGTAGATTGGTTGGGTAACCTTAATTGCTGTCCTATCACTCCCGTTCCATTAGTAGCATGGGACAATGTCGCATCGCGGAATAGTGTGCTACGCCTTGTCCTTGTTTGGTTGTAGGGGTAGTCCACTGTTTCGATGATTAGATATTGGGCCTTGTTACGACTGGAACTATTTTACTTTACTTGTGACTTGTGACATATTGTATATTCAGTTATTATGGCGTATTTTTCCTGTATCTTGTTATGTCCCTCTGAGGACCTGGTAATCTTTTAGGTGTGTGCTTTTCATGATGCTTCGCAGGTGCTCTAGCCAGATCATGGTCTTCCCTTCTATATCGAGGAGGATTGCTCTTGGATCTTCCATTACCATTTTTATCCATCATTTCCTTGTACTTTTCTTCTCATTTAAATGGTTGGTAGTAGATATGTCTCTACCCAACTTTTGTACAAATGATAAATTCAGTGCTTGTTTTTATTATTCAATTATTTTTCTTGTGTATGAGATTATGTCACGACCCGCACCCACTGTGAGGGTACGAGAACGTAACAACGCCCAGCCTACGCCGCAGTGTCGGTGGTAGAACGCTGTCCTAGGTCACAATATCTAACAATATAATGCTAAACAGTTTATACTCCCCGAATGGGGGTGACATAGCAGAATGTAAACTCAATCACATCTAAGGTAGAGCATAATGGAAGATAGATAAAACATGAAATCCAAAAGAGATACAGCAGATAGAAGTCTAAGTGTCTAGATACACAAACCCAGAAATACATCTCAAAGCTCAAATACAGTAATCCATAAATACAACTCAAGACAACTAAAAATAAGCTATAAGCAAAACCCTAGCTATCTATACAACCTCTACTATGTCTCCTCTATGCTAGCAGGCAACCACCAGGCTATCTGTAAAATTTATCAACAGGTCCAGTCAGGACAGGAGCGAGCACAATACACCTCAACAGATCATAGCAGGAAAGGAAATGTAATCATGCTAGAGAATAAAATACAGGATCTGAAGAAATAGCATAATATAAAAGAGAGACTGTAAATAAATATCTATGACATATATAAAGAGAGACAGTGCTAGTGATTCAGAGTACTGCATAAACATGTGAATGGCTAAGGACTGATAATGATTATACTACTGGAAATTGATTCATGATTACACTACTTGGATTTATTCACATGTTTACTTATACTCCCCCATCCCCAATCAATACACAAGGATCCATTCAAGTTACGTTAAGATTCATGATTATACTACGTTGCCCATAAAGGATGATTCATGAATTAATTCGTGAAGGCTCGGTGATCATGAGGGTACATGAGTCACTAGCTAATTCCTGAAGATTCATGATAATAGAAGCATGAGATACATGATGTAAGTGAAACACACGAGACAAAAGTATCCGATGCTCCCGAGAGGGATAACATCTCATGAAGGGATCCATATAGTACCAATCCGTGTTACCAACGTGTCAGCATCAAGTAAGATAGTCTAAAGCAGGAAATATAATCCTAAACATGATATAAATGATCAGAAAATGTACTCGCCTCGATAACCTGAACAGCTGATAAGTATAGGGGGGTCCCACTGAAGCCACAGAGTCCTATTTAAAGCAACACAGGTTACAAGATGTTCAAGTTGAAAATAAATGAATCTCTATAATCAATCTACATTATTCTAGGTTCTTCTAAGTCAAAACAACTCTAGGTCGACTCCGGTCAATAATCTAGTCAAACTAGGTCAAGTGTTGACTTACAGTTGACTTTGGGTCAACTGGTCAACTCTGGTCAAAAGGATCAATTCTAGTCTAATATAAAGTGTACTTCGTTATTTGTACGTCAAAACTTACGACACGCAAATTGAGATAAAAAGATTATCGGTAAGGTTGATAATCTTATTATAGTGATCCACGTGTCCAACTTGTCAATTTCAGCGATGTAAGGTCACTGGAATTGGCTGATCTCGGTTCCGTTGTACTAATCCCGAAATACGAACATTATATGAATTAATTATTAATTAATTATAAAAAGGTTAAACTCAGAGAAATTATCAACAAACGTTGTCGGACGATGTAATGAACATCGCCAACGTGTCCAGAATGGTCAAATTAGCTAGGATAGCCTACCCAACGGTCCAATTTGGACACAAGGGCAAAAAGGTAATTTTGGATCAAAACGGTATCCGTGTCGGAGCCGTTTTGCACCAAAAAATGTGCAAGAAAATAAGTCTACAAAATATAACAAATTATATGTCCACGAAACCAGAATGTCGATACGAACCCAACGGTATCTCCAGAATTGGATTCCGTTGACCCGATCTCCATTTGGCCCGTTGACCATATTAACCATATTCAAAAATATAGTTCTGATTTTGGTAGCTCAATTAAATTTAACATAAATATAATAAAAACTCATATCAATAATATGTAAACCAATAGGCACATATCACCAAAGGTATAAGTATAAGTAGAAATGCTATAGCGATAGTATGAAGATTAGTGATAATGAAATGCTAAACTTAACATATTAACCATATTCAAAAACATGATACAATCATTGGGCTAACAAAGTTTAGCATTTAATTATCACTAATCTTCATACTATCGCTATAGCATTTCTACTTATACTTATACCTTTGGTGATATGTGCCTATTGGTTTACATATTAGTGATATGAGTTTTTATTATATTTATGTTAAATTTAATTGAGCTACCAAAATCAGAACTATATTTTGATTATGGTTATTCAATTAAGTTTAACATTATGATATCACTAATATTTATGCTATCACTATAGCATTGATACTTAAACTTCGCATAGTCCTTATGTGCTTTTATCTTATCATTCTTGCTACATGTATATTGCTTTGTTCGTCTAACATGTATTTGCAGAAAAGCAATTAGCAAGATCAATGTGGACATATGCAATGTAATGAAGAAATCATGGTGGGCCAAAGACGACGGATCCCACAAGATTTCTCTGAACAACCCGACGACATCTCCGGAGCCACGCACTCGGGAGTTCCGCTGCCCGGCCAGCGGACGGGGGTCGAGGGGGCAGTGCCCCTCAGTCGGGGGTTCGGGGGCGAAGCCCCCGAAAGGTATTCAGTTTTCACAAACTGGATATCTTTGGACAGCTATCGCCAAGGGAAAAAGCCAGCACCTATCAAAGAAAGAAGCCAAGCCATGCCATCATCATTTTAAGACTCTGAAGAAGCCTGTACCTGCTACAGTATATCTGGAGTCTGTAATGAGTCTTAAGAATCATTGTAAACACAAAAAATGGATGGCAAAATCGAAACTAGGGTAGATAATAACCCAGGACAATCTTTGGAATCCTGGCGGATAATCCGGCTGGATCTCCGCGGAAATCCGACGGAAGATCCGAATGGTCTCACAGAATACCTTCTGTGAGTGTTCGGATTATCCGACGAAAAACTGCAGAATTTTGACAGATTTTCCGCCATATGACCGTTTGCATTCCAACGGTTGGATTCTACGAATGATTGATCCCAACGGCTCTTTTTATAGCCGTTGGACTATACAGGCGGATGATCCGGCGAATTTCCGCAGAAATCCGACGGATGATCCGTCAGCCTGTGAAAGTTGCATTATTGCACTTTCCTTTGCTTTGGTTATAAATAGCCTTGAACTCCTTTATTCAAGGTTGATGCTTTGAGCACAAAAAATTTCTAAACCACCAAAGCCTATCCACAAACAACTCTACAAAGCTTTTATTTGCAATCCACAAATTGTGTTAGAGTTATTGAGTTGAAAAGAAAGATCTTCATCCTATTGTAAGGAGATCAAAACCTATTATGAAAGGTTGAAGTTGGAGAGTCTTCATATCCAAACTCTCGGTTGAAGTTGGCGAGTTCTTCGGATCCAAACTCGTGTTGAAGTTGGCGAGTTCTTCGGATCCAAACTCGTGTGTAACTATTTACTCAAATAGTGGATTAAAGCCGGAGAGAGTTCCGGGACTGGAGTGCCTCTTGGGAGGATACCAGGATACATCGTGTGTCGGTATTGTTATTGCTTCTTCTCTTGCACTTATAATTTTAAATTGTCCATTAGCTTGTGCTAAGTGCTTGATTAGTTAGCTTGACCCTATTCACCCCCCCTCTAGGTTTACTACAATTGGTATCAGAGCAAGGACTCTATTGTTAGGCTTAACATCCTTAGAGTAGATCCTTGTTATTTTTCTATGGCATAGTATTCTTCCTACTCCTCCTCCGATAAAGAGGGTTTTACTTCTAGTAGCATAGACAATCATGTTTCTTCTAAATGCAAGAAATGCTCTAAGTGGAAAGCCATGGCTAAACAATCCTTAGAGATTCTTGACAACCTTCATTCTACTAATAAAAATTTTTCTGAAAAGGTTATTCATTTAGAAGAAGCAAATGAGTTTTTGAGAAATAAAAACAATGTTTTATTATCTAGACTTGATTCTCAAAACTCATCTTGTGTTTCTTTAAAGAGTTTGAATGAGGCTTTAATTTTGAAAATCAAATCTCTTTCCTCATCAATAGAAGATCTTAAGAGGCAAACTCATGAGTTAAATCATTTGCATGATTCTTCTATTGACTTTTTAAAGAAACAAAATGATGATTTTATTTCTAGAATTGTTTTATTTGAAAAAAAAATAATGCTTTAAATGTTAAATTTGATTCTCTTACTTGTATGCATGATGATTTGATATTAGAACATGATATTCTTAAGACCAAATCCATGCATGCTCACTCTAGAGACATTCATCATTCTAGTATGTCACATGTTTATAACCATGCTCATTCTGATACATGTGCACACACTAGCATTAGATGCTTCTATTGCTCTCGTATTGGACACATGAGCTTTACATGTCCTATTCGTAGGACCTTCACTACCAATGCTAGAGTAAGTGCTATATGGGTCTCTAAAGCTAATAAATGTGGATCCAAGTTTATTTGGATACCAAAGTCTTCATCTAATAGTTGTAGGTGAAGCTTCTTGTATCGGGACATAGCACCGAGGAGCATGTTGGTGGTTGCAAAGCACAAAGGTCATCTTCTAAGCAATTGCACCAACACAAGTGTGGCCACTAGAGCCACTTTGGTAACATGCTAATCGTTTCTCTTTAAATTATTTATATTTGTAGAATCTAGCATGTTTCTCTTGATGTCTTGCTACTAGCTCACATTAATATCCTTTAGTTGCCTTTTATATAAATCAATGTGAGATACAATTCTAGCATGCTTAGTTAATTTTCTTATTAATTCTTTTATCTAGCATAACTAGTTACTCGGCTTAAATGATTAGCTTATACTATGTAGTTTATCACTCATTTTCTATTAGTGTGACACATTTATATATGCATGCTCGTTTTTCTTAATCTCTATTTATAAAGCAAGCATATCACTCTAGTCCATAGGAGCTTGATTTTGATTTGAGTTAATATGATTTTAACTCTCCATCTTTAAAGTTTTTGAAATAGTTACTTCTTGCCGGTTTGTATTTAATATATAGCATTTACTATAAATCGGTATTTGTGAATATATATGTTTAGTACAAGCTTCTTATCACTTGACAAGTATACACTTATACTTCCTTTTTAATCTTGTGCTTACATAATATATTCATTATTGATTCTCATACGTTATCTTGATTATCTTCTTGAGAATCAATTATGTCTTTGCCTAATGAAGTTTATTTATACATGCTTTTGAATTTGTGATAGTTTTTCAAATATTCATTAAGGATACATGACTATATTCATTAAATTTTTATTTACATATAGATCATGTATTTCTTATGTTTATATATTTTTTGTATAAATATCTTTATGTGGGCATATGAGTTAAGCTAAAGTTTTATATTGACTTGAAGAGTATTTAAATATACTTTTTACCTTCAAACTTGTGCTTATCTCATACCTTAGCTATTGATTCCTTTGACCAAATTTATTCTTCTTGAATTCAATTAGCTTCTTCCTTAAAGTCTTCTTTTGATGATATCTTCTTGACTTTTTGGTTGGCATTATGGATACATGTTCTTAATTGGTTTTTGATCTTTTCATGTATAACTATTCGTGATATATATAAGTTCATATATATTAGTGATTCCTAACTTTTGATATTTATTTGTTTATACCTTTAAGTTAGGATGTTGAGAGAGAATATTTGTTTATGCCTTGTACTTGACTATTTATGGAAGTTCTTTTAAGAATCACATAGTTTTGTGCTTTGTCTTGTTTTTATATTTACCTCCAGTTTTTAGTGCACATTTTCAAATCGATATCTTCTATATATATACTATGGTGCACTATGAAAGCTCTTTGAAAAATGTACTTCTTGATATCTTTAGCATTTAGCTTTCTTGATCTTAATGATCTTTCTTTGCTCATTCCTTGGATTTATGCTTCTTTTTGAATTATTGTTGCCCAATGATATTTTTGTAGCACATGAGAATACCTGTAATTGTTACATCATATTTCTCACTGACTTTAGCTACTATGGTTTGAGCTTTTATGTTGAGATTTTCCCATTTCTAGATAATACACTTATTTCATAATGGTTATAATATTTTGCATTCTCTAGATCGATCTATTATTTTATTATCTTGGATTAATCTCAATACTTGACAAAGAGATTTTTTTAATTATGTTTTCTTGAGTATCAATTTTGGTCTATACTTGATAAGAGATCAATTCATTTATTTGTCATCTTATGCTCTTATTCTTGCTTAGTAAAGAGTCTACAAATCATTTTGATCATTCAAAATGTATTATACTTATATGAGAACTCTTTGCTTAAGCAAGTATTTTTAGTGTTAGTGACTTAAGATTTAATGAGCACATTTATCTTGTTAATGGCTTCCCTCATTAATCTTATTTGGATTATATAGTTTGCTTATTTGTGATATATTATTAAGCTATATAATTTTGGCTTGCTTTCACACGTCTAGCTATATTCCTATATTTCAATCTATATATGATATGCTAGTTTACAAAAACAAGATTTGTGATATGCTTGATCTCTAAAACTAGTTTTACAAATTCTTTATTAGATCTTGTTTTCCCTTAGAGGTTTGTGATTCCTTGTTTATCCTTCTTCCATACTAGTCATTAGCAAGTCTCTCTTAAATTTCTCTCACTTTTGAGTCATGATTTCATCGTATTATTATTTACATCTCTTTAGATTGAATGTGTGATCATTTTGAGATTGACTCTTTTCCATATTTTTATTGATCTGTAAGAGTCTTTATAAATATGGATTTTGAATTTTGTCTTGATGAGATTTATCATTGGATCATGTTTATTCATTTGTTTTCTTTATGAATGATCCTAATGATTAAGTAGTCTTATATTATCTAGTTATGAGATTATCAAGTTAATTTATTACTCTACTTTGGACTACTCATGGTTTATCACATATGACCTTTGCTACCTGAACTTTATGGGTTATTGATTTACCATTAGCAAGTTTTGGATTTATCCGTTGTTGGATAAATATGTGGTACAACATACCTAGTCCATGCAAAGTAATAAATTGGTTGATTCTTTCTAAATTAGATAATCGTGGACATGATATGTTTAGTTTTATTTATTTTTAGCTATATTCTGTATATCATCATGATTGTTCTTAATTGACTTTATTCTTTTTCATGCTGACATTTTCTTAAAGGATAACATACATTGATCTATCATATTTAATTATGAGATCCTTCTATATAGACTAATGTATGTCATCTTTTGATTATACGTGCTTAATTCGAATATTCTTTTGATCCTTCATCTTTAGTGGCTATTAATTATATATCTCTTCTTGACTAAAGATGATATTATTCGTCTTTTGAAGATATTTGTAGCCTTATATGCATCGAGCAAGGGGGAGAAATCCATAGTTGATTTACCCCTAGATCTTGTAGTTATCTATTTTTTTGCTATAAGTGCTTTGGAACTAGATACGCATATTTTGAGGGGGAGCAAATTAATAGATTCTATTTATTTATACCCTTTAATATGTCGTATACCTAGTTCATCATGGACCCATATTTTCTTCTATTTCATATCTTATTGATTGAGATGATGATATTTTTATTTTGAAGGGTTTATGAGAGTGTATGTAATTGTCCTTATTATCTTATCTCTCTCTTTCATATAGGTTAAATATGTCATCTTGCTAATATTAACTTTCAGATCTTATCTTGATGAATATTATGCTTTCGTTAATTTGGCTTTCCTTCTTGAGGACTTATCCAAAATTATGATTTTTATCAACTTTGGTAGTACTTTGAGGGGGAGCATTCAAGTCGACTGAATTTTTCCTTCTCAAGTATTTTTCTCCTTTACCTTCATGTTTATCTAAAGGGTACTCATATAGCATGATAAGGTAATTGAGTTCAAATGCATGAACTTGGATAAGCATATAGATCTTGCAAATAATGAGATTACTTTATATCAATTGTAATATTTTACATTGATCATTCTTTTCTTTTGTTCCACTATTTATTTGTGGACAATTATGATTATTAATGGTTTCTTTGATCAATGTTTCAAGTTTACATCTTTTCAATTGGTATCTAGTTTATTTAATTTATATCTCAATTGGTATCTATTAGTTGCAATTATCTATTCCTCATGGCTTTCGTTTGAAATCCTTTAATTCTTAGTTCTCTTCCAAAACTGGAGCAATATTTCATATCCTATTGTGTTTTGGATTTATTCCTTGGATTTCAAGTTGGTAAACTACTTATTTCTTGTTTTTAAATACTTTTAGTTTTACCAACCATATTATGTTTTGACAAGCAATTTTCTAATTAGTACTCTACATTTGGTATGTAGTTTTATACACTTGTCTTTACACACTTCTCCCATTGTTTTTCATTAGTATATCTTGATCATGATTGTCTATGACTTCCCCATGCTCTGATTTCTATGCGTAAGATTGATTTCATTTTTATCTCTTAGTACGGAGGAGCCTATTTTTGATAATGTCAAAGGGGGAGAAGTAAGTTTAAGTATGCTTTTAGTGATATTGCTTATGTCTTTTGTATATTAGTGATACATGCATCTATTGTGTCCATACTAAACTTAACCGATTTGCCATAATCAAAAAGGGGGAGATTGTTAGCCCAATGATTGTATCATATTTTTGAATACGGTTAATATGTTAAGTTTGTAGTAACCCTAGAGGGGGGGTGAATAGGGTCAAGCTAACTAATCAAGCACTTAGCACAAGCTAATGGACAATTTAAAATTATAAGTGCAAGAGAAGAAGCAATAACAATACCGACACACAATGTATCCTGGTATCCTCCCAAGAGGCACTCCAGTCCCGGAACTCTCTCCGGCTTTAATCCACTATTTGAGTAAATAGTTACACACGAGTTTGGATCCGAAGAACTCACCAACTTCAACACGAGTTTGGATCCGAAGAACTCGCCAACTTCAACCGAGAGTTTGGATACGAAGACTCTCCAACTTCAACCTTTCACAATAGGTTTTGATCTCCTTACAATAGGATGAAGATCTTTCTTTTCAACTCAATAACTCTAACACAATTTGTGGATTGCAAATGAAAGCTTTGTAGAGTTGTTTGTGGATAGGCTTTGGTGGTTTAGAAATTTTTTGGGCTCAAAGCATCAACCTTGAATAAAGGGGTTCAAGGCTATTTATAACCAAAGCAAAGGAAAGTGCAATAATGCAACTTTCACAGGCTGACGGATCATCCGCCGGATTTCCGCGAAAATTCGCCGGATCATCCGCCTGTACAGTCCAACGGCTATAAAAAGAGCCGTTGGGATCAATCATTCGTAGAATCCAACCGTTGGAATGCAAACGGTCATATGGCGGAAAATCCGCCGGAATTCTGCGGTTTTCCGCCGGATAATACGAACATTCACAGAAGGTATTCTGTGAGACCATTCGGATCTTCCGTCGGATTTCCGCGGAGATCCGCCGGATTATCTGTCAGGATTCCGAAGATTGTCCTGGGTTATTATCTACCCTAGCTTTCGATTTTGCCATCCATTTCTTGTGTTTACAATGATTCCTAAGACTCATTACAGACTCCAGATATACTGTAGCAGGTGCAGGCTTCTTCAGAGTCTTAAAATGATGATGGCATGGCTTGGCTTCTTCCTTTGATAGGTGCTGGCTTTTTCCCTTGGCGACAGCTGTCCAAAGATATCCAGTTTGTGAAAACTGAATACCTTTCGGGGGCTTCGCCCCCGAACCCCCGACGAGGGGCGCTGCCCCCTCGATCCCCGTCCGCTGGCCGGGCAGCGGAACCCCCGAGTGCGTGGCTCCGGAGATGTCGTCGGGTCGTTCAGAGAAATCTTGTGGGATCCGTCGTCTTTGGCCCACCATGATTTCTTCATTGCATTGCATATGTCCACATTGATCTTGCTAATTGCTTTTCTGCAAATACATGTTAGACGAACAAAGCAATATACATGTAGCAAGAATGATAAGATAAAAGCACATAAGGACTATGCGAAGTTTAAGTATCAATGCTATAGTGATAGCATAAATATTAGTGATATCATAATGTTAAACTTAGTTGAATAACCATAATCAAAACATAGTTCTAATTTTGGTAGCTCAATTAAATTTAACATAAATATAATAAAAACTCATATCACTAATATGTAAACCAATAGGCACATATCACCAAAGGTATAAGTATAAGTAGATATGCTATAGCGATAGTATGAAGATTAGTGATAATGAAATGCTAAACTTAACATATTAACCATATTCCAAAACATGATACAATCATTGGGCTAACAGACCAGAACTTGGAATTCCGGTTTGCACGGAAATACGTGCGGAGCCAAAGTTCTCAAAACTCAGCAAACTACCTGTCAACGAGTCCAGAATGATGATACGAACTCAACGGTATCTCCGGAATTGGATTCCGATGAGCCGATCTCAAAATGACCCGTTGACCCGGATATTGGTATCCGACTTGCACCGAAATGCGTGCCAGACCCAATGTCCACCAAAACCTAGCAAATTATATGTCAACGAGTCCAGAATGACGATACGAACTCAACGGTATATCCGGAATTGGATTCCGATGAGCCGGCGTCAAAAAGTCCCGTTGACCCAGAAAGTGGGACCCACTTTGCACCGAAAAATGTGCTCGGGCCCACGTTCTCCAAATCAAACAAATTTTATATGAAAACATACCAGAACGACGCTACAAGTCTACTGGTGGTGTCAGAAATGAAATCTGGAGTCCCGTGATCAAAAATGGAATTTTACAAGTTGGAAATTATGAATTCGGACGACCTACTTTGGCGTCGAATTCAACCAATAAAACAAGCTCACAATGAAACGAAACTGGAGGAAGAGTAAGAGGGTTATACCAGCTTCGTACTGGAACTGGTAGCACGCCAAACAGAGCTGCGGTGGAGGAGATACAAGCTGACAAAGTTGGCCCCGCAAAACTGTCCAAATTTAATATAATTTAAACGGTCAACTTGGTGGCCGGTTTTCATGTATCAAACGATAAAATTAACGGACGAAAATTAACATGAATGAAGGTGGATATACCGAGATTGTGACGGAGCAAAGAAATTGCCGATCCAACGGTCTGATCTCCAGGAAAACATGCACAAAGTCGCTACAACGGAGCGTCAAAACGAACTCGATCCCGTGCGCGTCACGACGGGACGTCGTTCAAAACGCACGAATCGCCTCGACGGTGCGTCCCGGAGGACGTTGGCCACCAGGGGAAGGCAGGCCTGAGTTCGCCCAGGGGAGGGGCCACCACGACGGGGCTCGCCGGGGCCATAGCGGCGACGACGACGGCGCCCACGCCGTTCGCATGCGCGCGCCCATGCAACGCAGCTGCTGCTGCCATACGCTGGTGGCCGTTGGCCAGGCGTAGCAGCTGCGGCAGTAGCCGGTAGCTGCGTGGGCGGTCCAGCGGGGGTGGCCGTCGGAGCACGATGGCCGGCTACGTGAAGTGGTGGTGATGGTGGCGGAATGGTGGTGCGGCGGTGGTTTGAAGTTGGAGATGGAAAGGAGGAGAAAAGATGGAGAGTAGGAGAAGGAGAAGAGATGCGGGCTGATAGCCGTCCATGGCCGACCAGGTGGCCGGAGTAGGGGTCGGCCCAAGGAGGAGGAGTCGGTTGAGGAGTGAAGAGAGGCTGCTGTGGTATTATTTGTTGTGTGGGAATAGTTAGAAAGGGAGAGAGAGAGAAAGAAAGGATAATGATTAATGATAGGAGAGAGAGAAAGAAAAGTTGTTCACCCTAGAATTTAGGGCCGGCAGCACCATGCTGCTAGGGGTTGGGGGAAAATGGATGGTGATGATTTTGTTTGGGAAAATCAATGGCTAGGAGTTTAAATGAAGAATGGTTATTCCAAAGGGATTTTAATTCAACAAAAATTCTATTAAATATAGGAAAAATGGGTAAATGAATATCTGATATTTTTGGGCAAAAAATGGGTAAGAAAAGTTGTTCCCCCTAGAATTTAGGGCCGACCCTCTCACCCCCCTCTCTCTCTCTATATATATATATATATATATATATATATATATATATATATATATATATATACATATATATTTATATATACATATATATACATATATATATATATATATACATATATATATATATATATATATATAATATATATATATATATATATATATATGTATAATATATAAAAAAAATATATATATATATATATATATATATATATATATATATATATATATACATATATATATATATATATATATATATATATATATATATATATATATGTATATATATATATATATATAACATATACATATATATCTATATATACATAAAAAAAAATATATATATATATATATACATATATATACATATATATATAATATATATATATATATATATATATATATATATATACATATATATACATATATATATATATATATATATATATATATACATATACATATATAAATATATATATATATATATATATATATATACGTGTTTAAAAAAAAAAAATATATATATACGTGTTTAAAATAAATTCAAAACCCAAACCATAGCACGTGCCATCCCAGCCCCGCCGGCCGGGCGACCTCGTGTGCCCAGTGGGCGACCACCAGCTGGCCGAGTGCCGCCCACGCGCGAGCCGTAGCAGCGGCAACATCAACACTTGGATCAACAGCAGCAACACGACTTTGCAATGCCATTTCAACCTCGACGCTCGCTCGTTTCATGAACGGTCTTCGTAGGTGTGTCCCCAACCTAACCACCTACAATTCCTTTCAAATACACTTTATGTGCGACGAAAAATGAGTTCCAAAATCGAGAAAAAAACTCAATTACTGGACTAAAGAAACTGTCTCGACCACCGATGTTTACGGTCGAATTACGAGCAGAATATCGTAAATTTTAGAAATCTACCTGAATAGACTTTTTGACAACCTGAACATGACCAAAACCTTATTTTTAGTTTTAATTCTAGATACTTATATTCTGATTAAAAGTTGGTTGAAGTTTACGAAAAACCTTTTTAAAAATATCGAAAAACCTCGATACGACCTGCGTCCCGCCAAATCGGGCGACGTGGTCGCGAACCGAAAGCATCAAAAGGTGCGTATCGACTTTGCAGACGTGTGGGCTTTCACGGAATTCAAATTGGTTGTGTGTGGACGAATTTGATGCGTATCCATAGAAATTTATCGTATCGGCCTTTTTTGAAACTTTCTAATTACTTTGTGCACATTCGTCATCTCGAGACGAAACTTATGCCAATAGAACCGTATCATTTTTCTTGTCGTATATGGCATGTTTGGTCAGAATCTGAGAAGGTCGACTGGAACGTCTTTTTGGCGGGCCCGCGATCCGATCAAACGGACGAAATTGTGCACAGCCTGCCGAAATCCAACTTTGGACATACGGTTGGGTTTGTCTCTTCAAACTGGACCCATAGACATGTAGTTTGACAACTTTAGAGACTGTAGATACTGGCACGCATTTTGGTGCAAAATGGGTCCAATAGCGGATATTATTTTGACCCAAAATTATGATTTTGCCCCTTTTCCAGAATTAAACTTTTGGACAGGCATTTCCTAGATATATCTTTGACATCGAGAACGTTCTTAATGTTTTTTTAGCATCCGAAGTCGTTCGTAGATTTTGAGATTTCTTGCTGACGTAATTGATTGCGTGGAGTTGCTATTGCCGCATTGTCAGGCAAGATACCTTGCCACTTTACTCTGTAATTTACTTTATTTTTAGTTATTTATATTCAGCATTACTTATATGTTGTTAGTATTATATCACTGTACGTCCAAGTCACACTTGGGTTCAAGCGACTATATCGGTCGTTCACTTGCTTTTGTTTTATTCTCTTGCATTGACTTAGCTTAGTGACCACCCATTGAAGATGAGATATTGGTATATCTCATACGGCCTTGATACATGATCATCATGAGTTGTGAGTCACATGTAGGATACGTACTCGCGTAGTCGGTCGGCCACCGATACGTATGAGACGTGCAACGATTAGGAGTAACTGCCAATAGATGTGCATGCTAGTAGACTTGGCAGTTGCTAGAGATTCATATGAGTCATGGATGTGACCCTACTAGGCATTGGGTGGGAACAGTTCCTTAACGTACGGGCCACGTATGTACTTTCCTATTCCTGATCCTGCTGGCCTAAAAATTAGTAAACGGACTAGTTGACCTACAGTTGACCAGGTTTGACCAAAGTTGACCAAGTTTGACCAGAGTTGACCAAGGTTGACTTTGACCTAGAAGGACCTAGAATCATGTAGAATTGTATTGTAGACCTTTCTTATGATATTTTAGACCATGTTGTGACTTATGATTATTTTAAATAGGATTACATAACTCCAGTTCAGTTAAACTTTCTCATTAGCAGCTTAGATTATCAGACGAGTACATTCTCTGACCGTTTCATTCTTGCTTGGACATATTTACTTGTTATAGACTAGTTTACTTGATGCTGTCATGATGTTATCACCGTTTAGTACTATATGAATCTCTTCATGCGATGTTATCCCCTCGGATACATCGGGTACATTGTGCTCAAGTACTTTATCATGTGTATCATCTACTCTTTCTATTCGTATTTATTCATATATACTCATGTGACATTTATGTACACTCATGATCATATGAGCTTTTTATGTATAAACCAGTTGTTTCATATGGACTGATCCTCCATGTGAGACACTACCTTTCATGTTCAATAACATAACCTGGACAGATCCTTGTGTACTGATTGGGGCAGGGGGAGTATTTATTTGGTTATATGATCTACACCATTATCATGTATAATTCCAAATTAGATTTAAGTCATATATAACCTAAGCCTGTTTACATAACCAAATATGTGCTCTGAATCACGTAGTCTGTACAGTTTCTTATCTATATTATATATATCTATTTCCACTATATCATGTTCTTCTTTTTTACAGTCTCTCTACTATTTCTTTACAGTGTTTCATGTATATTATTCTATAGCCTGTTCATATTTTCCTTTTTATGTTATGAACTGTGTGAGAGATATGTATTCGTTCTTGTCCTGACAGGACCTGTTAAAAATATTACAGATGATGAGGATTGCTGCGATACTTACTATGGAGCAGGCCTAGTTGACACAGGTGACCTGGACCCTCAGGAGGATCCAGTAGTCGCTGAGTACTTGCCATTAGCTTAGTCTAGACTTATCTTATTATCTAGCTTTATGGGACATTTGAGATTGTATTGAGATATTTTTATGGTGTGGTTTACACTGAGACTTATTATTCATATTTGTGACTCTCTGTCGAGATTATCTTATCTTCTATTCCGTCTTAGATATGGTGATTGAGTTGTACTTTATATATTGTTCTCCTTTCGGAGCATATTCTAGATTGTGTTAGTTGTTGTGACCTAGGATAGCGTTCTACTGCCAACACTGCGGCGTAGGCTGGATGTACCCACTTCTCGTGCCATTTCACTAGGTGCGGGTCGTGACACGTATGTGCCAGGTATGCACTTTACTATTTCTGATCCCGGTGGCCTCTGACATTCGAAGAATGTTATGCTTTGAGGTCACTAGTATCCTGGTGGGACCATACCTTAGTTTTCTGTACCTGTAGCTAGAGTGCCCATACGTCGAAGGTTTGTTCTTAACTGTACTATAACTACAGAACTGGTAGGCACCCTATTGCATGCATCCCCTTTTACTCTTTATTATATATCACAGTTTATATAGCATGGTATTTTCTTGTATCTTGTTACGTCCCTCTGAGGACCTGGTAATCTCTCCAGGTGTGTGGTTTCATGTCTTTTCACAGGTGTTCTAGCCAAGGTCATGATCTTCTCTATTCTGTCGAAGAAGATTGCTCTTGGGTCGTCTTGCTACTTTTATTTCTCCTTCTTCCCTTGTATTGTTCTTCTCATTTAATTGGTTAATAGTGGATCTATCTCCGTCCAACTTTTGTACAAGTGATAAATTTTGAGTTGGTTTTATTATATAGTTATTTTCTTATTGTAGATGAGATTAGTTGTTATGGATTACTGTATTTTACAGGTTATGTATACATACGAAGATTCCACATATTGGAGTGTACTTCGTATGTATGCAGCTGGCATATCTACATACTTAGTCCTAAGTATTTTTGGGACTAGGGCGTTACAGAGATTAGTTTTCATGGATTACTGCATTTTACAGCTTATGTATACATACGAGGATTCCTCATATTGGAGTATACTTCGTATGTATATAGCTGGCATGTCTACGTACCTAGTCCTAAGTATTTTGGAACTGGGCGTTACATGTTTTTGTGGTGGCCCATGCCGACCGAGTTTATCACTTCGGTTACGTTACTATACCGATGTGAGCCTACATATAGGATTAGAATCTAGGAATCTCATCCCCAAGCTAGACCTCCTTCCTTGAATTCTATTTTCGAACTCTCGTTTGACTGCCTTGACCTGCCTCTTACTTGATTCCTTTTTACCGTAAATTTTTTTTTCTTTTCCTTTCGTATTGATAGAGCGGATTGGGAGATGACTCATACTAGGTATACGTGTTGTTGCTCAACCACCCTACTAGTTGAGCCCATATAAGTTGGGTAGTATGCCTCATATCGATCACTCTACTTGTCCTTGCAGACCCTTCAAGAGGACATTAAAAAGATTACCTAGACTAAAGAGCTTAAGGGTCCATACCCCATTAGTTCAACGAAGGCCTTAGATAAGAAAAATAGTTGGACAATTGTAGAGGAACACCGTACGAGCCTTAGAGTCTGATGAACTTGAACTACTTGTGTTTTTCTTTCAATTATAAATCTTGCGTACTTATATTTTTTACTATATTGACTAATGTTGTATTTATAGCCTAGTTTTTGCAAGCTTATTCTTGATCGAGCTTGTTAAGGACGTGTGTTTATTGGGGACGCCCACCAATATATTGTCTAATTAGAATCGGTATATTATGGTCTGATAAACCTTACTGTACTTGGTTCGCTCTTCATATGATTATCCCATGTGGATTGAGATGTAGGTGTCTCTATGAACTCATCTACAACTGCCTTGACAACTTTGTTTGAATTATTCAATCGCCCTTGGAACCCCGTATTTGCATTGATTCCCTCTCCCTTGAACACTTTATTGTTTTTGCTTTTACTTATTGCAGAAAAACAAATGCTCATATTTGAGGGAAAATATACCCAGAATTTCCTCCTTATTTCCCCATACCACCTATGGCTATGAAAGCTATATATACACAATCGTTTCATCTATTCAAAATCAGAGAAACACCTTCCAATTGATTCATATCTACCATATCACGTTATCTATCACATTTGGTAGTATTCCTTTATACTAAAAGCCTAAGCACGATATTACATCTGTAAAATTTTCTAACCTCATTAATCCTAAAACGCTGTCTTAGTTTCCGGAGTGAATAAATTATAAGCCCTTTCTAAAATTTAGGATATACTAAGATTACCGATTGACTAGGATAAGTTGATTTCCATTAAGATGATAATTAGTGCCCCATGAACTCCCACTTTCTATTTAGATCATTTGGTATCCCCGACCGTGACATTAATATTCGAAGCACGAGACCAGCTATTACCTTCCAACAAATTTTATATGCAAGACCTAGATGAGTCCACCTTCATGTATACATATTATGTCCCACTAAAACACGTACCCTTGTACTCTATTTTTATGATGCGACTTTCGAGTCAAAAAGGCTAGCTATAACCTCTACCAGAATACCATTGTCCTTTCTGACTTCAGTTAGAGATCCAACCTCGACTCAAATCTTTTGACCCAATATATGGTTGTGATCTACTCGAAGTCCACTACGCACATGCCACTAGTGTGCTACTCAATTTAGTCTTCTTGTGCTACTTAAATACAAAAGTCACGGAAGGCGTATTTTGGGCTTTAGGAACCTGGTTAATCAACCCGGCTGAAAAATTTGCCCGACCACTTGACTTGGAACCTATATAAGATTACCCTAACCTACTAGGAATGGCTCAGATTGATTTCATAGCATCTCGCCCAGTCAATATAGATTAAAGCCTATGACTCATTCAATTAAAGATCGATGTCCCATTTGGGAATCCATTAAGACCCAGCTAAACCCATCCTTGCATATCGTCATATTTGGGCTATAAAAACCAAATTTAATGAAATAGATCCTTATACTATATTATAGTCCCCATCTCTTGGTCCACTAATTCTCCCTCCATAAGTTTTGTAACCATATCTCTTGTAGCCTATGTTATAAGATGAATGGAGTTCCGTTAAACCAACTTATTTTCGGTTATGCTTGACCAAGATCTCTCATACTGCCTTGATATGCCATGGTCAATATATGAGCAATGTTAAATAAGTAATAGGGTCTGTGACTATAATTCGAAGTACCACATATTTTCATACATCTTTTTGAAATTTAATCTTCTTAGAAGTCCTATTAATCTGCTTCCTACGATTAACTAAATTACGTAAGTTGGTAGAACCTTGAATTTAGTATCCTCTACCTTTTAGAATGGTATACCAAACTTGGATTTCATTTGTAACCGTTCTTTCATCTGTTTATAAGTTGTGTTATGATATTCGTATTGCATTTTATATTCCTTTTCTCGTACGAGATAACCGCGACAAACGATCACAACCATGATTCTCCAATTCCGTTATATCATAGAATCAAATCTGAGTTTCAACTTCGAGAACGAAATTTCTGAAATGCATAGGCAAGTCTCTCTAATAGATAGCAATGATTGGGATAGATTGGTTCCAATTGAACAAGTGAAACAGTAAGTTCAGAACGTCCACTCCAACCCGTATTATTTGATACCCTCGACCGTGACCTTGATATTATGAGCACAACACGAGCATTTTCCTTCCAACAAATTTTGCACACACGAACTAGACAAGTCACTCTACACCCATGACATACATATCCCACACAAACACACATTCCTGTGATCCATTTCAATTATCCAACATGTATGACCCATTTATTTTCCTTAGAACAAACCATAATGCCTATTTTCATTCCATTTTGAATTAACAATGCAATATCGACCCCTTCTCTCGAACATACTGAATACCTAGATCCCTACAAGAAGTAGCACACTCATGACATAGACATTCCACTCAAGCAAGCACATGCCTCCTACACTACACCAAATACCAACCCGCACACACAAGTCATTATGACCTAAGGGTTTCAATCTTTACCTAATCAACATCTATAGCAAGGTTCTGCACTAATATGAACTCTTATCTCTTAGTTACCCATGTTAGGTGAAGACTAAAATTCTCTTGAAACGACATGTCCTAGTTATACTCGAACAAGAGATCTCTACCCTCTTTTCGAAAGCATGGCCATAAAAACGATGTTAGATTGTAATAATTTTCTTGTACTAGTCATTGACTAAGAACTTCATGACAATATTTAGGCTCATTTGGAATTCGTGACAGCGGTCAGTAGTGTCCAATATTCACGTGCCTCCTGCTAGAAATTATCTTTCTCAGAAGTTGTCACTCCCCAATCCTGGAATACGTATTTTAATACGTAAACCCATAAATTGTATTTATCTTGAATTTATACGATATTTATTATGCAGTATTTCTTCAGGTATTTCCTAAAAATATTCGACAAAATATTATTTCCTAATTTATTTTCTGCATTTGGGCCTACAGTTTTGGCTCATTTGGGTAACCTATTCTTGGTTCACCCATGGTTCATCATGAACCCTTTGGTTCATCATGAACCCATGGGTCCAAGATCTATATATATAACTCATCTCCTTCTCTCTCCTCTTATTTTACTTCTTCTCATTTACTTCCTCCAACAACCAAGGCAAGTACCAACTTGCTCAAGAGAAGGATCCATTATTTTGTTAATGATTCTTACAAAACTATTTGCCAAAACATGTTCTTCTCCTCAATCTATACTAGTTTAGAACTTGGAAATTTCTATTTTGAAGCTTTGATTTTTGTAGATCTAAGTTTTAACTATTTTCGGATTTTGTATGGTTTGATCTACTTTAGTTGGATTTTATGGGTTTTTGATGCTTCCATGTAGAAGAGCATTCAGTTTCACCCCAGTTGGAGCTTCAGAAATCTGGATTTGGAGTTCGGATGGCCAAGTTATGATACTTTGAAGCTTGGGTTCAGCCATGGTGTTCTTGCTGTTTTGGAGAAGACAGTGAACAGTGTGCTCCTGTTTGAGCACGCTTCCTGTTGGAAGCGTGTCTCCCCTTGAGCTTGCGTGACTTTTCACGCAGCTCTTCCCTTGAGCTTGCGTGACTTTTCACGCAGCTCTTCCCTTGAGCTTGCGTGACTTTTCACGCAGCTCTTCCCTTGAGCTTGCGTGACTTTTCACGCAGCTCTTCCCTTGAGCTGGCGTGATTTTTCACGCTGCTCTTTCCCTTGAGCTTGCGTGATTTTTCACGATGCTCTTTCCCTTGAGCTTGCGTGACTTTTCACGCTGCTCTTTCCCTTGAGCCTGCGTGACTTTTCACGATGCTCTTTCCCTTGAGCTTGCGTGATTTTATATCCTTACGCCTTTTGTCCCGAGCATGATATGAGCACTGATGTGACCCCGGAGAACAAAGTGTTCCTACCTGATACATGTACCTGAATGTCCCAGTTCTTGTTCATGCTCGACAAGTGACTCGTAACTCCATGTGGCATATTTGTAATGATGCATTACACTAAGGAGGGTAGCACATGTTGACATACTGATTTACATGGATCCTCACTTAGGGTACTCGTACTAAAGTACGACTTTAGGAGGATAATCATGCAGGCCACAGCATGAGAGTCCAAGATTTCACCTAGGGTTAAACTAGGCAACTGAATATACTAGATGCATGGGGAGGGCAGAGTCCCGATATCGTGTTACACCAGTCGCCCTAAGATATTGTCTTGGCGCGCCGGCTGGTCTCCACGGATACTGTGTCATCCGCAACGAGTGGATGACTGTATCCGATTAATTCCTGCTATATATTACATGTCTTGGCAAGGTGGCCTCACGAGGGACCTGTGCTCCATGACACCTGTCTACGCGAACCCCTAGGTTGGCTAGCCTTGCTGGAAAGATACGATCTGAGGATTTTCTAATAACATGACGCGAGGATAACCTCGTTCCACTAGAAACTCGTAGACTTGATTGGCCGTGAAAACGACTTGCATGTTTCCTATTTACCTTCCGTGAATAACTGAGGGAAGCGGACTGTCATGGTGCGTGATCCAACCTATGTTCTTGTTTGATTGTTGGGTTGGTTATCGTACTATGACAGGCTGTGGACCGAAGTTATGAACGAAAGACTTATTCTGGTTGTGAAGTGCTACTTCTGTGAATGACTGAGGAACATGGTCTATCATGGTACATGATCCAACCCATGTTCTTGTTTGATTGTTGGGTTGGTTATTGTGCTGCGATAGGCTATCGACCGAAGTCACGATCAGGAGATTTTATGGTTTATACCTTTTTAACTTATGTGAAAGTTATATAGTACGACACGTCCCGACTCCATGCGGCACCTTTTGTCCTTGTTTGGTTGTAAGGGTGCCATATGGGTTCGAGGATGTTGCGCTACCCTATAATAGTAGCATAAGTATTACTATTATCAATCATTCTATTAGTTGGGTTTTTAATCTTAACTCTTGTGCCCCTTTGGCGGTACTTGCTATTCGGGGCTGACCCCGCTGGTTTTGTTTGGCCAGATCTCGTAGCAGAGCCAGAGGACACGATCTTCCTCCCTGACATCCATGGTGCATACTAGGAGCATGGCGGTTCGGAGACTCGAGTGGGTTTCTTCTCCACCACTCCTGCTTATACTTTTGCGGCGTTTAGCCACCGGCACCTGTTAGCCGGATTACTTGGTATTTTGTGTCTGTACATAATTGTAATTAAACAGACTGCAGCTGTGTATAATTTTGTACTCCTGACACTCTGAGATAGCTAAATTATAAAGCTAGTCTCTCATGATCATTTTGATGAAGCGTCAGGGACGCCTTACTGCTTTATCTTTAATGTTCATTTAATTGCTGATTTGACTTAATTGATTGAGACATAGAACTCTGTGGGACCATAGGAGACTTGATTGTAGCATGTACCCCCTAGTCTCTCGACAGCCACGATCGCCGTATGACGTTACGTACCTCATATAGAGTAGCTGGCCTAGTCCGTCCCCGTATTTCGGTACTGGGGCGTGACAAGGTTTTAGTGGTGGCCCATGCAGGTTTGATTTTCAGACTTGTGGGGTATTACGAATTATTAGGAGTCTCAATCATAACTTGTTCCCCTTGAAATTCCGTTTCGAATTCTCTGTCCTTGCCTTGATCTCTAACCTGACTTGCATCCTCGAAATCTTTCTCGTCCGGACTTGATAATCTTATATCTTTCTTTATAGGGGTGCTTCATTCTCAGTAGCGGGTGAGGACCATGAGGAAGAGCAGCAAGAGCATGGCTCGACTGGGCAGCAACAGGGGAGAGAACCTTCCCCAGGGCAGGCACAAGCAGAAGTGGAACCAGAGGCAGTGCAGCGGCAGGTTATTGAAACTCCTGCAGCACCAGCAGCGACGGTAGTACCAGATGCCGTAGCACTCCTGGAGATCGTCCGAGGGATTCTTGTCACTCACCAACAGCAACAGACTCGGCAGCAGGAGCAGAACGTGTTGCTGAACCAGGGGATTCAGTTAGCTCTTGAGAGGAGTGCCGGGGTTGACTCGGGAGCATCAGGAAGGTTCCGTCGCTTGAACCCGAGGTATTTTGATGGCAAAGAGGATGCCATCACTGCGCATGCATGGATTCAAGACATTGAAGCCATTCTTGTGGCGGCCAAGGTTCCAGATTATGAGAAGGTTGATCAGGTCAAACTGGTACTTCAGGATCTTGCCCGCGACTGGTGGGCATCAGAAGAAGTTGGTATAAGATGCCCTGTTCGTTGGACCACCTTCAGTGAAAGATTCAAGGCCAAGTATTTTGGCGTAGTAGCTCGATATAAGCTCCAGCAGAAGTTTATTAGTCTCAAGCAAGCAGGCAAGACCGTAGATGGGTATGCAGCAGAGTTCTGCAGATTGTGCTGTTTCGCACCAGCAATGGTGGCAACGGAGCCAGAGAAAGCTATGAGGTTCCAGCAGGGACTTCATTTGGAACTATTGTAACTTGTGGAAGGACACGACTACCAGACGTTTGACGCTGTTTTGACGGCAGCTCGTAGGCACGAGCTTATCCAGCAGAGGTTAGCATCGAGGACAGGAGGTCAGAAGAGATCTCATTTCCAGGTTGGAGGAGGAGCAATACAGCGAACATCGGCACCAGCACCCGGTGTACGTATTCATGATGCAGGAGCGCCGCGGAGGACGGCCGTGTCAACTAATACAGCGCCAGTTCGACATCAGCAGCCGAGGAACCAGCAGCAGCGTCAGGGAGCACCCCAGGGCTGTACCTTCTGTGGGAAGGCAGGGCACACGAGGGAGGTGTGTCGGTCAGCGAATGGCTTATATTTGAGGTGTGGTCGTACAGACCACCGTATTTCCACTTGTCCTATGATGCAGAGGCCAGGAGGGCCAGCTCAATAATTTCTAGCATTGCCAGCTCTAGTGGCAACCCCGAGTGGAGGGCCAGTATTAGCAGTAAGGCCCCTAGCCCAGCGCTTACCAATGCAGGCTCAGATGTTCCGCCAGGCACAGGAAGCCGAAGGCCCTCAGGGGCAGCAACAGCATGGTCGAGGAAGGCCGCAACAAGGGGCTCCGCGGGGCCAGGCTCTCACATTGACCTTGGGAGAGGCTCTAGCGTCTAGTGACGTGCTGGCAGGTAAAATTCTCGTCACCTCATTTCCCGCTGTAGCATTATTTGATTCAGGTGCTACTCATTCATTCATCTCTGCACAATATGCTACACGGATTGGATTAGAGTTTGAGGCATTGCCGGAGAGGATGGATATACTCACCGGCAATGGGCTCGTAGAAGTTAGCAGAGTGCGCTTTTCATGTCCGGTGGAGGTGTGTGGGCATTTATTGCTCGCATCATTGATTGAATTCCCTATGGGGAATTTTGATGTCGTTCTTGGCATGGACTGGTTGAGAGACAGTCATGCGACAATTGATTGTAGAGGAGGTAGGGTCATATTCAGTGTTCCTGGGATGGAGCAGTTCATCTTTACTCGAACCTTGAAGAATCAGACCGGAGGCATCATCTCAGCAGCAGTGTCAGAGCCAGGACAGATTTCGAGAGTGGTCGAGGATTTTCTCGACGTCTTCCCTGATGAGCTCCCAGGGATACCCCCAGTCAGAGAGGTAGAATTTAGCATTGAGTTGAACCCTTGAACGAGGCCTATTGCAGATAGAGTTTACAGAATGTCGCCGTCAGAGCAGGATAAGTTGTATCAACATGAAGAAGAGTTGAAGTCTAAGGGATTCATCCGAGACAGTAAATCGCCCTGGGCCGCGCCAGTGATTCTAGTTCTCAAGAAGGATGGGTCGACGAGGATGTGCATCGACTACCGCAAGCTGAATGCAGTAACAGTGAAGAATAAGTACCCACTACCAAGGATTGATGACCTGTTCGACCAGTTGAGCAAGGCCAGCGTCTTTTCCATGATCGATCTTAGGTCAGGATACTATCAAGTAAGAGTTCGGGAGCAAGACATACCGAAGACAGCATTCAGATCTAGATATGGGCATTATGAGTTTTTAGTAATGCCCTTTGGACTAACCAACGCCCCCGCAGTATTCATGGATTTAATGAACCGCATCTTTCTGCCGTATTTGGATAAGTTTGTGGTGGTGTTCATAGATGACATTCTTGTCTATTCCAGCAGTGAAGAGGAGCATGAGAAACATCTTAGGACTGTCTTACAGACATTGAGGGAGCATCAACTTTATGCGAAGCTCGACAAGTGTGAATTCTGGTTAGATCACATTTCGTTCCTGGGGCATGTAATTTCTGGGGCAGGAGTGTCAGTGGATCCGAAGAAGATTGAGGCCGTAGAGCATTGGCCAGTCCCGAGAACGGTTGCAGAAGTACGAAGTTTCTTAGGATTAGCTGGTTACTACAGAAGGTTCGTGGCAGACTTTGCCAGGATCTCTGCGCCCTTAACGCGTTTGACGCACAAGGACGTAGAGTTTGTTTGGTCAGCTAGCTGTCAGGCATCATTTGAAGAATTGAAGAAGAGATTGATCTCAGCCCCGATCTTGACGCTTCCAGTAGGAGCTGGAGGCTTTAAAGTATATTGTGACGCATCTGGGAAGGGTCTTGGATGTGTATTGATGCAGCACGGAAAGGTGATAGCATATGCGTCTCGACAGCTTCGAGACCATGAGAAAAATTACCCGACTCATGATTTGGAGTTAGCAGCTGTGGTGTTTTCACTCAAGTTGTGGAGGCATTATTTATACGGGGATCGGGTAGAGATCTATACTGATCATAAGAGTTTGAAATACGTGTTCACGCAGCGAGATTTGAACATGAGGCAAAGAAGATGGTTAGAACTGCTGAAGGATTTTGATTTAGATCTTCAGTATCATCCAGGCAAGGCGAATGTAGTTGCAGATGCACTGAGTAGGAGAGACAGTGCCTTTATCTTGACCTCGCAGAAGCATATTCTAGAAGACCTTCAGAGTATGGGAATCGAAGTAGTTTTGCCAAGGGATATAGGAAGAATGACCAGTATGCAGATTCAGTCAGCCTTAGTAGAGAGGATAAGGGCAGCACAAGCAGGAGATCCACAGATTCAGAAGTTTCGGTCGGAGTGTGAATCGGGCCGTAGGAAGGAGTTAGTGATTCATGAAGATGGTACACTCAGGTTTGGAAACAGACTCTGTGTACCGAGTGGAGACCTTCGGCAAGAAGTTATGTCCGAAGCTCATAGTTCTATTTACTCCATTCATCCAGGAGGAACGAAGATGTATCGAGATATCAGGCAGTACTTTTGGTGGAATGGCATAAAAAGAGAGATAGCGAGATTTGTATCCAAGTGTCTGGTATGTCAGCAGGTGAAAGCCGAGCAGCAGAGACCAGCAGGGTTCTTACAGCCGCTTCCTATCCCAGAATGGAAATGGGAGCACATCACGATGGATTTTGTGACCGGTTTACCTAGATCCCCAGCTGGCAAGAATGCAGTCTGGGTAATAGTAGATCGACTCACGAAGGTCGCTCATTTTCTTTCCTTCCGAGTTGGACAGACTACTCAGCAGTTAGCAGAAATATACATGAAACAGATAGTAAGGCAGCACGGTGTTCCAGTTAGTATAGTATCAGATCGGGATACGCGGTTTACTTCCCATTTTTGGCGAAGCTTGCACCAGAGTTTGGGAACCAAGTTAAGATTCAGTACTGCTTATCATGCACAAACTGACGGGCAATCAGAAAGAACCATTCAGACATTAGAAGATATGCTACGGGCGTGTACCTTGGATTTTGGCGGATCTTGGGAGGATCACCTTCATCTAGTGGAGTTCTCCTATAACAACAGCTATCAGGCTAGCATTCAGATGGCCCCGTTTGAAGCATTGTACGGAAGGAAGTGCAGGTCCCCTTTGGCATGGGACGACGTCGGTGAACGGAAGTTGTTGGGGCCAGAGATGATCACGCAGACTGTGGAGATAGTTAAGTTAGTCAGAGAGCACCTTCGAGTTGCACAAGATCGACATCGTTATTGGGCAGATCAGCATCGTAGGCCTCTAGAGTTCAGAGTTGGCGACCAAGTGTTTCTGCGGATTTCGCCTACTCGGGGTATCATCAGATTTGGAACCCGGGGAAAGCTTAGTCCAAGATACGTTGGTCCTTTCAAGATTCTCGCTCGGGTAGGCGATGTGGCTTATCGACTTGCCCTTCCGCCTTCGTTAACTGGCATACATGATGTGTTTCATGTGTCCCAATTACGTGGGTATGTCCCGGATCTGAGTCATGTCCTCGATCATTCTGAGTTTGTCGTGGGTACCGACCTAACTTACGAGGAACAACCCGTATCTATTTTAGACCGGCGAGAGAAGGTACTCAAGAATCGGACGATAAGTCTTGTCCGTGTTTCTTGGAACCATCAATCTCCGGAAGAGTCAACTTGGGAGCGCGAGGACGAGATCTGATCTCGTTATCCGTATTTGTTTGACTAATAAGGTATATTTTTGCACCTTATTGACACGATTCCATGCTTATCTGCACCTGCTTATTTTGCACTTTATGATGTATGATAATAACTGCTATGATAGTTAACTTATATATATGATTGTGCCTTGCTTGTCCTGATTTCACTATCCTGTCTTGGCTGGAATTCCGAGGACGAAATTTTTCTAAGAAGGGTAGAGATGTCACTCCCCAATCCTGGAATACGTATTTTAATACGTAAACCCATAAATTGTATTTACCTTGAATTTATACAATATTTATATGCAGTATTTCTTCAGGTATTTCCCAAAAATATTCGACAAAATATTATTTCCTAATTTATTTTCTACATTTGGGCCTACAGTTTTGGCTCATTTGGGTAACCTATTCTTGGTTCACCCATGGTTCATCATGAACCCTTTGGTTCATCATGAACCCATGGGTCCAAGATCTATATATATAACTCATCTCCTTCTCTCTCCTCTCATTTTACTTCTTCTCATTTACTTCCTCCACCAACCAAGGCAAGTACCAACTTGCTCAAGAGAAGGATCCATTATTTTGTTAATAATTCTTACAAAACTATTTGCCAAAACATGTTCTTCTCCTCAATCTATACTAGTTTAGAACTTGGAAATTTCTATTTTGAAGCTTTAATTTTTGTAGATCTAAGTTTTAACTATTTTTGGATTTTGCATGGTTTGATCTACTTTAGTTGGATTTTATGGGTTTTTGATGCTTCCATGTGGAAGAGCATTCAGTTTCACCCAAGTTGGAGCTTTGGAAATCTGGATTTGGAGTTCGGATGGCCAAGTTATGATACTTTGAAGCTTGGGTTCAGCCATGGTGTTCTTGCTATTTTGGAGAAGACAGTGAACAGTGTGCTCCTGTTTGAGCACGCTTCCTGTTGGAAGCGTGTCTCCCCTTGAGCTTGCGTGACTTTTTACGCAGCTCTTCCCTTGAGCTTGCGTGACTTTTCACGCAGCTCTTCCCTTGAGCTTGCGTCACGCAGCTCTTCCCTTGAGCTTGCGTGACTTTTCACGCAGCTCTTCCCTTGAGCTTGCGTGACTTTTCACGCAGCTCTTCCCTTGAGCTTGCGTGATTTTTTACGCTGCTCTTTCCCTTGAGCTTGCGTGATTTTTCACGATGCTCTTTCCCTTGAGCTTGCGTGACTTTTCACGCTGCTCTTTCCCTTGAGCCTGCGTGACTTTTCACGATGCTCTTTTCCTTGAGCCTGCGTGACTTTTTACGCACGCTGCCTTGTTGTGCGTATGCTTTTGATATTTTATTATATATTATATGCCCATTTTATATCCTTACGCCTTTTGTCCCGAGCATGATATGAGCACTGATGTGACCCCGGAGAACAAAGTGTTCCTACCTGATACATGTACCTGAATGTCCCAGTTCTTGTTCATGCTCGACAAGTGACTCGTAACTCCACGTGGCGTATTTGTAATGATGTATTACACTAAGGAGGGTAGCACATGTTGACATACTGATTGACATGGATCCTTACTTAGGGTACTCGTACTAAAGTACGACTTTAGGAGGATAATCATGCAGGCCACAGCATGAGAGTCCAAGATTTTACCTAGGGTTAAACTAGGCAACTGAATATACTAGATGCATGGGGAGGGCAGAGTCCCGAGATCGTGTTACACCAGTCGCCCTGAGATATTGTTTTGGCGCGCCGGCTGGTCTCCACGGATACTGTGTCATCCGCAACGAGTGGATGACTGTATCCGATTAATTCCTGCTATATATTACATGTCTTGGCAAGGTGGCCTCACGAGGGACCTGTGCTCCATGACACCTGTCTACGCGAACCCCTGGGTTGGCTAGCCTTGCTGGAAAGATACGATCTGAGGATTTTCTAATAACATGATGCGAGGATAACCTCGTTCCACTAGAAACTCGTAGACTTGATTGGCCGTGAAAATGACTTGCATGTTTCCTATTTACCTTCCGTGAATAACTGAGGGAAGCGGACTGTCATGGTGCGTGATCCAACCCATGTTCTTGTTTGATTGTTGGGTTGGTTATCGTACTGTGACAGGCTGTGGACCGAAGTTATGAACGGAAGACTTATTCTGGTTGTGAAGTGCTACTTCTGTGAATGACTGAGGAACATAGTCTATCATGGTACATGATCCAACCCATGTTCTTGTTTGATTGTTGGGTTGGTTATTGTGCTGCGATAGGCTATCGACCGAAGTCACGATCAGGAGATTTTATGGTTTATACCTTTTTAACTTATGTGAAAGTTATAGAGTACGACACGTCCCGACTCCATGCGGCACCTTTTGTCCTTGTTTGGTTGTAAGGGTGCCATATGGGTTCGAGGATGTTGCGCTACCATATAATAGTAGCATAAGTATTACTATTATCAGTCATTCTATTAGTTGGGTTTTTAATCTTAACTCTTGTGCCCCTTTGGCGGTACTTGCTATTCGGGGCTGACCCCGCTGGTTTTGTTTGGCCAGATCTCGTAGCAGAGCCAGAGGACACGATCTTCCTCCCTGACATCCATGGTGTATACTAGGAGCATGGCGGTTCGGGGACTCGAGTGGGTTTTTTCTCTACTACTCCTGCTTATACTTTTGCGGCGTTTAGCCACCGGCACCTGTTAGCCGGATTACTTGGTATTTTGTGTCTGTACATAATTGTAATTAAACAGACTGCAGCTGTGTATAATTTTGTACTCCTGACTCTCTGAGATAGCTAAATTATAAAGCTAGTCTCTCATGATCATTTTGATGAAGCGTCAGGGACGCCTTACTGCTTTATCTTTAATGTTCATTTAATTGCTGATTTGACTTAATTGATTGAGACAGAGAACTCTGTGGGACCATAGGAGACTTGATTGTAGCATGTAGCCCCTAGTCTCTCGACAGCCACGATCGCCGTATGACGTTACGTACCTCATATGGAGTAGCTGGCCTAGTCCGTCCCCGTATTTCGGTACTGGGGCATGACAGAAGTCTTGTAACAATAATTTTCACGATTAGCCAGCTTCTATAAGTTGGGTAGTGCATTGAACGAAGGATGCCCCATCTTGTAGAATATGACGAAAATTTGGATTCCTATGATAACCACGTCCTTCGTCGTTGTGAAAACCGAGTTACGATTTGACGTACCTACCCTCTCACGTATTAAATCTCATTGTTTATATATATTAAGATTATTTTTTTAATTTCGAGGACGAAATTTTTATAAGTTGGGTAGGACGTAAAATTTCAAAAAAATTCATGAATTTTTTAATTGTACTTTTATTATTATTGAACTTCTGATTTTAGGTTCTTGTTAATATTTTGGGAGCAAGTAAAAGCTACATCACATATACACATGGATAAATCATACAAATTATATTCTAAACAAGTTCATAAATTTTTGATAAATGGTTGAAATTTTTTTATATTTTTATTCTATAATATTTTTAATTGTTATTAAAAGGCTTTGTATCAAATTAATATTTTTTTGCTAATATTTATAGTAGCAGAGAAAATTTACATTATAGGTAGCTACTAGGTATTTTGGTGCAAGATAGTATTTAAAATATTCTCGAAAGTATTTTTGGATTTTTGAAATATTTAGAAATTTTTATTTGATATATAGGAGAATATATGACTATATATATATAAGTATACTTATATATAAATAGCTAGGTATATAGCTAGGTATATTGTTTATTAAAAATAAATAAATAAATAAATAAATTTAAGTTATTTTAAAACTTATTTCCTATTTTTGGGAGTTTTAGATATGTTTTTAGATTTTGTTGATTAGTTTCAACAAAAAAAGAGAAAAGAAAAAGAAGAAAAATTCTACGGGTGAACAGTACCCGCGGGGGGCACCGTTCACCCGTGGCTAAAGGCAGTAAAGGCCGAGCCCCTCTCCCTCTTATATATATTTATGTGAAAAAAACAACAAATTCTAAACCCTAATCCCCCGGTGCCCTGACACCTTGCCGTGCCACCATGGAGTGCGTGCCTCGTCGCAGGCCGGCCAGCCGCCGAACGGAGATCGCACGGAAAAATTATGCAGAGCCGCAGCAGTGTCGCGCGACAAACAACAATATCAAGCAAGTACGAACCCTTTTTTTATCGCTAGTTTTCTGCCCCCTCGGTCGACGGTTTTTGGAGCCGTTTTCGTAGGTGTGTTCCCAACCTAATCCCATTTAATTCCCATCAGATAGTTCTTTTTAATACGCGATGTACGCGATGAAAAACGAGTTCCAAAATCGAGAAAAACTCAATTTTCTGAATTATAGAAACTGTTCCAACCACCCATGTTTGCGGTCGATTTACGACCAGCCTATGGCTAATCCTAGAAATCTACTTGAACAATATTTAAGACAACCTGACCGAGATCAAAAACTATAAATTACTTTATTTTATTTCTTATTATATTCTGTTTAAAATCTGGTTAAAGTTTAAGAAAAATCTGTTTCAAAAATATTGAAAAACCCCGATACGGAGTCCGTCCCGTCAATCCAGGCGATGTGATCACGAACCGAAAGCATTGAAAGGTGTGTATGGACTTCGTGCATGTGTGGGACTTGACGGAACTCGAATTGGTTGCGTGTGCGCGACAAATTTGATGCGCATCCGTCAAATTTTTACGTATCGATAATTTTGCAAACTTTTCAATTACATTGTGTACGTTCATCGTATCGAGGCAAAACATGTGCCAGCAGGACCGTATCATTTTTCTGGTCCTGTATGCTAAGTTTGGTCCGATTCTGAGAAGGTCGACCAGAATGCAATTTTGGTGGGCCCACAACCCGCTCCAACGGGCAAAATTATGCACAGCCTACCAGAATCTAACTTTAGATATACGGTTGGGTTCGTCTCCACAACCCGGTTCCGTAGACATATAGTTTGATGACTTTAGAGACCGTAGGTACTGGCACGCTTTTTGGTGCAAAACGGGTCCAACGGCGAACATCATTTTGACCCAAAATTATGATTTTACCTCTGTATCCAGAATTGGACTTATATGTAGTCTATCCTACCTATTTTCCTTATCCTGGAAATATTTAGTGTTTATTTCAGCATCCGAGGACATTTGTGAGATTTGACTTTCGATGCTTCACTAATTTGTCGATTCGAGCTTTTGGACGTCGCCCTCTCTGCACACAACCTCAGGCAAGATACCTTGCCATATTTGCTACTTATATTTAGTCCATATTTTCTTTAGTTATTGCATATCATTGTTTATTTATTTTCAGTTCTTCTAGTTGTACCATTATTACAGTTCATTACCTGTTCAGTAATATTAGTTTGGTTTCATTTATTATCTTTTGATTGCATATGGACCTAGAGTTAAGGGACTACCATCTGTAGTATATTTTATAAACTTTGACACAGTTGTACCACGAGATATGTGTGAGATGAGTTGCATGTAGAGGTACTTGCGTGTTGGCTGATCACCCGTGTGCATGCGTTAGGTCTAACTGCTAATAGATGCATGTTAGGAGACTTAGCAGTTAATAGAGGTACATGGTCGCGAATGCGACTTAGATAGGTGCATCGGGTGGAGAGAACATTTCCTTGTCATTTGAGCTTCTATTACACATTCCCTTATAACCCGGAAGCTCCGCTGGAGATACGGGTATGCTTACCCCCTCAGGTTTGCTACTGACCTTTTTTAACAGTATGTGCATGGTCACTGGTGCCCAAAAGGGGACTATACCAGATCCTATTTATAGCCAGGGCTCATACAATTAAAGGTTTGTTCTGAACTGCATGAACACAATAGATTGGTTGGGTAACCTTAATTGTTGTTCTGTCACCCCCGTTCCATTAGTAGCAAGAGACAATGTCGCATTGCGGAATAGTGTGCTACCCCTTGTCCTTGTTTGGTTGTAGGGGTAGTCCACTGTTTCGATGATGAGATATTGGACCTTGTTACGACTGGGACTATTTTACTTTACTTGTGACTTGTGACATATTGTATATCACTACACCATAATAGGCGATTACCCACGGTTATTACCATGACAATTATTTTTCGTCACGGTAATAACCGTTACTAGTGAGACGTGGTTAATATTTAGTCACGGTAATAACCGTTACAAATATTTATTTTGGTCACGGTTATAACCGTGACAAATATTTGTTTTAGTCACGGTTATAACCGTGAGAGAAGTCCATTTATGTGACGGTTGTAACCGTGACCAATATTTCATTTGACACAGTTATTAATCTGGCAGTTTGTTTGTTTTGTCACAGTTTTTACTGTGACTACATTATTTTTTTCGTTACTATTCTCCACTAATTGTCACAGTTATGACCATTACAATTGGACTATTTAAATTTAAAAAAAACTACATTCAACTGGTAACTAAACAATAAACAACACATATCCAATTTCATAATATTTCACTTTCATAATAATTCAACCATTCCAAACCAATAACTAAACCACGAAATTTTCAATAACAATTCCGAGCAAGTAACTAAACCACATAATTTGCAATAACAATTCAACCATTCCAAACTAGAAACAAAACCACATAATTTCGAATAACAATTCAACCATTCAAATTAGTAATTAAACCACATAATATTTGATTAATAAGCAACTAAACCACAGGATGTTGAATAGCATCCATATATTAATATTTTAATAAGGAAACATTCCATTGTTGGTTTCAATGACAACAAAACAAGGCTCTAGATGCATGAAGCAAACCACAAAACATTTCAAACTTGTGTTTTTGGATAATCAAGACGAGGCTCTCTTGAGGAAGAATGAAAGTGCTTGCATCCATGCTAAAACTGTACATATTCCTGCATGTAAGAGTAAAAGAAGTATCAAATAAAAGCATACAAACTAGTAAAATAAGTTTATGGAAAAACAGTTGCTTAATAGAATTTTATAACCTGAAGTACTCCTAAAAGTAACAATGAAAAACAAAACAAAATAATATAAAATTCAACCCTGACATGAAGACCAAAAAAATCTGAATCTCAAAAAAAATTCATTAGAGTATATCCATAGTGCTTGCTCAAAATGTTGTAACATTATCTAAACCAAACCTGTGGAGACTTTTGAGCGGCTACTTTCAGATCCTCAACAGCTCCCTCCCAGTCTTCTACTAGCAACTTTGCTTCACCATATTGAGGCAAACAATAACAGGACAAATTAGCTTACGATAAGATTTTATGAAGCATCTTAGCTTATATATTGTACATCTAATCCAAGAAAATGAAGGGACATGGACCAAGAGAAAGATCAACATATTGAGGCAAACAATATGCATTAAGCAGAAAGCAAATCATGTATCCAAAGTTCTCAGTCAAGTAATGAAGAGTTCAATTGACTACATTTATACCATCTTTCAAAAGAAAAACACAATTGACTATATATCTATATCTTGAGATATACAACATGAAATGATAAAACATGACAACTATTTGACAGGCACATCCCAAATTATACAAAGAACTTTCTAAAAACAAATTATACAAAGAACTTTCTAAAAATAAATTGTACAAAGAACTTTTTAAAAATAAATTATACAAAGAACTTTTTATAAAGGCACTCACATGCTTTTTAAAAAGGCACCCACATATATATCCCATGATCTATGCATTTTACATCTTACAGGCAATAGTGCTATTAACAATGGGTAGTTATGGAACATACCTAGGATCTAGCATAAGACTATTGAATGATGCAGTAAGTTCATTACTCATAGTTAGTAATATTATGATATGAAATTTTTGCGGCAGAAAATTGTCTTTGCTAACTGAAATCGGTCACCATAATTAAAATCAGTGAGTTCATTACTCTCTAATAGGAAATCAAAGCAGATAAATATGAAAAAAAATCAAATTATTATATCAAATTATTAAAATCAGTCACCATCCTAACATATTAGTCAAGTATCTGTATCAGTAGCAGTAGCTTAGTTGATTAATAGAGCAATAGACGTAACTAATGGCCTCAAATGCATACAAACCAACAGAAATCATCCCAACAAACATCTTTCCTACTCAAAATCCATACTTAGAAAATAACAAGACAAATAAGGAAGAAAGAAGAATAGAAGAAGAATAAGAGCAGCGAAGCACATTTGTGAATGGGACTAACTACAGTACCAATAGACAAAATGATGCAACCATGGAACAATTTTGTTTTGTACCATGCCCATTATCATCATAGAACATCAAGATAAACAAAAAAATGGAGACGTACAGGGAAAAAATTAAAACACAAACTTTCGGAGTCAAGTCATCAAAAACGAATTACTGTACAATTCAAGGTTGTCCTTACGAACATAGGATGGTATCCCCCTTTTCACTCCAGACCAAGACTGAACTTAACTTCCCTCTTATTCTCTTCATGCTACTGTCAGTTAAAATGGAGGCACTCAACAATCTCATTCAAATATGTGTGGACACCCATCTTCATGAAACAACAACACCCTTAAATAAAGGAAAGAGGTATTACAGTGGCCCCTCCCCCTCTCATTTAACTGATACTTGCTAAATCCTATATGGGACTAATGTATTTAAGCCTATAGGATTGATGCATGTTCCATCAAATAACCTATACTTGGATATAAGACTGACACATTAAACTCCTACTTCATATTGATGTCAAGGCTTAAACCCGAGCCTTTATTCCCCATATGACAGATGACTGAATGAACATACAATTAGCCTCTCAACTGATACAATTCTGTATCAAAGTCTCCCCTCATACATTCAAACACTATAACTAACATTCAAGTCACCTAGACACACACAAAGCAAGCACACACTATGATTCTCCTCCTCTTTACATGCTGACTGCTACCCTTTAAACTTACACATGATACACAAAATCCCCTCTCACTTGCCAATTGCTAAACTCTTCCTGAATAGTTTGACACTCCCTCTACTGATAGCAGCCACATAATATATACTCCCTGTTATTTGTATCAATAAACCACAATCCCTCAATACCCCATCTGTTGTTGCTGCAAAACCCCTTTTCTTAACTCCCAGACCCACCTATATATACATACATTCCCATATCTATTCAAAGTATATATATGATACTATACATATGTACATTTCTGTATATCTTATAGGTATATCTATATCTACATATGACACCTCTTATAACCTGTATAGGACCAGTCATGCCTATGTGATATCAACTTAGAGTCATAACCCAATGTACATGTATCTGCCATTATGATGCATTACAAATATATACATATATATATAGATTACCATTAGGAATTTAACTAGAGAACTCAACAAAACGTAATCTATCAAAATATACTACCAAAACTGAAAATAAGGCTCAAACTTGCCTATAGGGTATTCCTACAAACACTTAGTGTGTCACCCTCGGATTTCTTCCATGGGTGGCACAAAACCTTATCAAACTCACAAATGAGGACTCAATATAGCCTCTATACCATTCCTAAGGGTCATCCCTACACATGGGTGAGTTCCTATGGGTTCCATACCAAAATTTGGATTGAAATGACAAAGTTAGAAAGAGTTATACCTATTGGGATTGGTTTCCCAGTGAACAATCCAATGGACACGAACCCGACACGAACTTCTCTAGCAAATGGAATCTCCTCCTTGCTCCTAGCTCCACACTCCTTGTAGGCTCCTTCTTCTTGAGAGAATGTGAGGATTTGTAGAGGAAAAGGGTGAAATTTGGAGAGAAAACAATGGTGGGAAGCCCTCTTTTGGAAATAGCTCTTGAAATGGAAGATGGAGGCTAAGAAATTTATGAAGTGAAATGAAAAGAATCCCTCCCCTCATGGCCGGCCATATGAAGCTAGGTTAGGACAATTTGAATTTTTTAATTGACCCTCTAACTTTTATCTTATAATATATAAATTATTTTGACAAAATTAATTAGCATTCGTATAAGCTTGCCACTCAACCTGAATGATATATAATTCAAGAAGTACTACTTAAATATAGTGACAACCTTCTTTCTTTTCCTCTTTTAAAAGCAACGTATTCTGTTGGTATACTGGCCAACGCTAGTAGACCAGCAACCATGGATTGGAGAACAAAAGGTAAAGTCACTCCAGCCAAGGATTAAGGGCAATGGAGGTACTAGATAGTCTTCCTCATATAACCTTCATTTATTTTACTTTTGCATGCAATCTTCCCTAGTCTCTTACAAGTCTTAGGAATATTGCTTTCACGTAAGTACATTACTGCATATATTGTATCATATGGATAATATTCTTTTATAGAAGAAAATGTCTCCAACTAAGAGTAAAACTTCCTACTACTACAACAATAATTACAACAACAAAATTATCAAGATCTTTGTTTCTAATCGTTCCATTATCATGCATGTTTACCATGTGTGTTGCATAAATTTTATACTCTCCAAGGATTTGCTTTATTACCACAGGTATGCAATTCTTCACAAATTCTATTTTTTGTCATTGGCTCCATTTTTTTTAGCTTTTTCCTTTAATTGCTTCATGCCCTTTTCGCTTGCAGATGAATTCTAGTTTATATTGCCCCTTATCTTGATAGTTTACAAACTACGGCTTGATCCGTTGTTTTCAAGTCATGGCCTAATACCTTTATTGAGGTATTGCATTGATGTCTAGTTCTTTATCCTATTTACATATAATTATCGTGTAGGCTCCATTTCTTATATGCATATGCTTTATTAAAGTATGTCATGTTGGACTATGCTATGCAATAATTCAGTATTAAATCAAAATTAAAACCAGGCACAGATCGTTTCAGTTGGACTAAATTTTCTACTCTAGAATAATAGTTATTATTCGGTAGGCAACAACGAGAACATGACTCCAAACTGCGTTGTCTTCGTAGGATAGTAACCTTCGTCTCTTGTGCGCATCGTCTTTTTGTATTAGCCATAATCACTTTTACACGGGAGCATGACATTTCTAGCTTAGCAGGGATATATATTTTTTGAAATTTTGATCTTGCCCAACAGTTAGGAGCAGGGATATGAAGCTTAATAGCATCAAATCTGCATCTATAACCTACAAGAAATGTAATGAATGACAAAATACGTACACCCCAAAATATGTCATGTGTTCGAGTTGGGTGTTTGTATCCGTGTAAAAGTGATAAATAGGCAATATTATTAAGAGGAAAATTATAAAGTACAAAGATGATATTATCAAACAATTGTAATTGCAACAAAAGAATGTGGGTGGCAGCGGTGGGGGATGTAGGATGGGGATTGAAATTTGTCTCTTCGGGAGGAGTGGAGAAATGAGATAGGAAAACTGGGAAGCCATGTGGGCACACAGGGAGATAAAACTTCACTCACAAAAGAGTTTTTTCTCTCTCTCCAAAAATTGTGTTTAAACGTTAGTTTTAGAGTTTTTTTTAAAAAATTTGCTGCTGCACCAGCCAACCGCTATTTCCCTCTACTGTAACATTTTCACTCCGAAAAGTGCGTTTAAAAATATGACCAAATAGGGCCTAAGTGATTGAACCAGGAACTTAGTCGCTTATTTATAATTTGCCAAAAAAAAGTCTGGAATAGGAACACGAGTAATAGTAGGCTAGAATAACTACATGAAGTTAGGGAATAACTAAGATTATGGTGAATGTTGTGGCTTAAGCTAAATGCCCTCCGGAGAATAACCGAGTAATAGTAGGCCCTCAATGCTCTTATAATTGGAAATGGGTAGGGAAAGCTAAATGCCCTCCGGAGAAGGTAAATTTTTTGTTGTCTAGAAATGCACACCGAACTCCACACAAGGAATTTGAGATTTTCTAGTAATATTTCAATTTCTGACATTTGTGAAATACGCGATTTAGAAAACAGAGCTTCATGACCTCAAAGATTGTGATAAAGCCAAACATGTTTTGATTCTGGTTACCGCTAATGCTCAAGAGATTTTCTTTTGTAATGTATTCTTGTTGATTGGCAAGTTGTTCTGTTCATAATTGTGGTGGTAGTAGTAGTAGTAGCAGTAATAATAATAATAGATGGTGATGTGAAGGTATTTAATTCCTAGAAGTATTGATTAATATGATAGTACATATTGAAAGTTATTATCTTTGAACCAAGATAGTATAAAACCTTCCCCCCAAATTAGTGCTGAAAAACTCATAAAATCCCACCCGGCACTATCTATCATGAGGAACAAAAACTGGAATGCTTTATACCACTCAACATAGGACGGATGATGGACGCGAGTAGCGTCTTTTGTATGCTTTGGTCGAATGGAGTGCCTAACTAGGGTTGTTTTTTCTTTGATTAAAAGCGACAGTAGTTTGGATTATCAGAACGCATTCACAATAATAAAGCAAACATGAAAAATGAGAAGTAAACTACTGAATAATCTACTTAACAATATAAGATATGATCGGTTGATTAATTTCACAATAATAAAGCAAAATAGTTTGGATTATCAGAACAAGAGAATTCGAGGATATTTGAGGATAGAATTGTTTACTTAACTTACTGGTTTTAGTATGTTACCATATCGATACAGCTTTAGAGGCATCAAGATGGTTCAAGCGACAGGTCCCATTAAGGAACTCTGAGAGCTCTGTTTCAGTACTAGCCTGCATTGGTTAGTTCGGGTAAGGTAGTTGCAAACAAGTAAAAGAAAATTACAATAAACTATTGGAACATAGCAACCGATAAACATTTGATAAAACTAAGAAATTTGATCAATTCAAGAACCTGACCTCACAACAGAAGAACTCCCAAGCTATTTGTTACAACATAGCAACCGATAGCATAGGTTCTTCTCTGAATATGGTATGAACTGGTCCAATTGTTAGTATGTAAGTACATATATAGACCAACAATTAAAAGCTAGTATGTATTAACCATCATCTAGGAAGCACGGTCACCCCAAACATGTGGGCTACGTCGTGTCAGACACATGATGGACAAAACCCAGAGCTCGAGAACTTATTTCATCAACATGAGGTTTGCCCCAACCTCCAGGATGATAACCAAAGCTCGCTCCATGAGGTATAAAAGCATTGAGGCTTGTGATATTTAGATGTGGATAGAAAAGAGGAGGGCCATATCTCTGAAAAATTAGTTACCGTAATTCAAACTTGAATCAGGAAATAAAATTGAGAAATATTTCTAAGAGGATTAAGCAACTGACCTGCATATTAGTCAGCTAAGGAAGAAGAGCACTATCAGGATAAAATGCAGGATAAACATGTGCATTATTTTTTCTAATTGAAAATCATGGCCAATAAAATACAGAATTGAGACTGATTCATAGAAATGTCTATGAGCTGACAACATAATATATAAGGATACATATTTAGTCATTCTAGAGCATTTAGACATCAACTCCACTCCCAAGAATTAATGCGTCCAAACTCTACTCCTTACTATAGCAATTTTGAACTAAGATAACAATATAGCTACCAATAACAAATAACAAATACTAAGAACACAAATGTTAACTGAACACTTAACTAACAAGGTTAAAGTTTGGGGAGTACCAACATATATCAGCCATAAAGTTTTTTGTTTGCATAACAATCCAAAGCAACAACAAAAAGTTAGTTACAATCCAAAACCACGACAAAAATTTAGAAACAATATCAACTAGAATAACTAGAGACCTATACGGAGTGCAATTGAATAGATGGGTACTAAACAAAACCAGAATAACCTAACACTGGATAAATTATAAACAATAACATCAACCTCAATTCTTAGTTTGAAACTTTGAATGCAAGTTTACAGTTGTCCCTTTATGATTTAATGGACCTAGCACCAGCTTCAGAGGTTTAAGGGACAACCTTCACTGGTAGTTTGAGTTTACTTTCAAGAGTCCGTCATGACTTTGGCAATCAACCTTTCTCATTGAGGCCTAGTGTCACTGGTTTTTCCACTTAGACTAAATTAAATGATTACAAAACACTATATATAATTACTCACTCCGAGTGTAGTTGAATGATCAAAGCCCTGGTCATTAGCAAGAACTAGATTTCTTTCCCGAAAGAAGCCACTGACAACCTAATAATTGAAGGTAAATCTAGCAAGATTGAACCTCCAAAAACGGTGTTGAGTTTGTGTCCAACACGTGGCGGACACAAAACAACCAGTCCAAATACAGTCGGTAAGACCAAAATTCAAGTTGTGCATGTGTGGTGGTGTCCATATTTTATATTTGTGTCCAGGCAACATAGACAGCAATACTATATCTGAAATAGGCTAGATTGTCTGCTCCTTGCAAAAAAGGGAAACAAACCATCACCTGCAATAGATAAGAGTAAGAAAAAGGATATATATAATACCCATATTCACCAGGAACCTATTTTACTTCTTCTCTACTCCTCCTCCTCCTCTTGATATTTCTCTATGGTGACATTGATGGCATCTGTGAGCTCTTCCACCCCCTTGAGCATCGATGTGTAACTCCTGCTCCTGCTCTATCCGAGTCTGATTTCCTTCGCTGCGTAGCGCCTGCTCTATCCGAGCCTACCAACCATCACATTCCTAAAACAAAACCAAATCAAGAAGAACTGAATGCAATAAAAATTAGAATTGGAGTTTATTGTTTCCTCTGCTCACAAAAGCCTAGAAAAAAGAAGATATAAGAAGAAATTATGAGATTTAGAATTAGGGATAGAATTGGAGTTAGGGTTTTGTGGTGTGTGCTGCTTACCGAGCTTTATAGGCAAGGTTGGCATCACGACATGATGCACGACGGATGGATTTAGGGTTTAAGAAAGATTTAGTGTTTTGAAGAAGAAGTGAGAGAGATGGTCTCTTGTGTAGCACTTCTTTTTGTTAAGAGTCGGGAGGGAACGAGAGGAGAGGAGGGAACCAAAAATAAGAAGAAGGAAAGTGAAAATTTTAGCAATTTTTTTCTATTACGGATATTACTGTTACAAACAAATTACTTAAATAAAATAATAAAGCATTGTTATTTTAGTAACAGAAATTTAACTATTATAACGGTAATTATCGTGACAATTCAGTAACATTAATAACCGTTACGAATTGGAAAATAAAAGTGTTACAAATTGTCTGTTTTGGTGTAGTGTATTCAGTTATTATGGCATGTTCTTCATGTATCTTGTTACGTCCCTCTGTGGACCTAATGATCTCTCCAGGTGTGTGCTTTTCATGATGCTTCGCAGGTGCTCCAGCCAAGATCGTGGTCTTCCCTTCTTTATCGAGGAGGATTGCTCTTGGGTCTTCCATTGCCATTTTTATCCATCATTTCCTCGTACTTTTCTTCTCATTTAAATTGTTGGTAGTAGATCTGTCACCGCCCAACTTTTGTACAAATGATAAATTTAGAGCTTGCTTTTATTATTCAGTTAATTTTCTTATTGTGGATGAAATTAGTTGTCATAGATTAATGTATTTTATAGCTTATGTATACATACGAGGATTCCATATATTGGAGTATACTTCGTATCTATACAACTGGGATGTCTATGTACCTAGTCCTAAGTATTTTGGGACTGGGGCATTACATTCGAAGCATGGGGAATGGATATCGTAGGTCCAGTCAGCCCAACCTCCTCTAAAGGACACCAGTTCATCCTCGCCATTACGGATTATTTCTCCAAATAGACAGAAGCAGTACCATTGGTAGAGGTGAAGACTTCCAATGTGATCAGTTTTATCAAACATCACGTCATTTACCGTTTTGGAGTTCCTAGAAGGATCATTCACGATAAAGGTCCTCAGTTCGTAAACCGTACATTCCACCGGTTCTGTGCCGAATTCAGAATATGGCATCAACAACTTACAACCCGGCAGCTAATAGATTGGCCGAGGCATTCAATGAAACCATTGTCAAACTCCTCAAAAAGGTCGTCTCCTCCAACAAATGCGACTGCAATAAGAAGTTAGGCAAATGTCTATCGGCCTACCATACGACTGTTCGTACATCTACAGGCAGTACACTGTTCTCCTTGGTCTAAAGGAGCGAGACTGTCCTCCCCTTGGAGATTCAAATCTCGTCCTTACGGGTAGCCATCACTAATCAGTTAACCATCGAAGGCAATCAACGCAGGTGGTTACAAGAGTTAAAAGCGCTGGATGAAAAGCGCTTGCTCGCGCAGCAAAGGATTGAGCTTTACCAAGCTCGCATCTCCGGAGTAAGATCCTACCAGGTGGGTGACCTCGTCTTGGCAGTATGGAGACTAATGGTAATGACCCACAAGACGACTAGGAAGTTCGAGCCCAAGTGGGAAGGACCGTTCGTCATAGAAACGATATACTCCAACGGTTCTTATCGGCTAGTTAAGCCTAATGGTGACTTGCTAATGATGCCCATCAATGACAAGTTCCTAAAGAAGTATTACGTCTGAAGACATAACCAGCATAGGCACCCACATCCCCTGAAAAGGGTTCCCATAAGTTTTGGTAAGGGGATCTCTCTCCCTCCCTCCTATATATTCTCTCAAGTAGATGAAACACTTCACGTCCACATTACCTCTGGATTGCTCCTCTACGCC
This sequence comes from Iris pallida, assembly GCA_029216955.1. Lineage (NCBI taxonomy): Eukaryota > Viridiplantae > Streptophyta > Magnoliopsida > Asparagales > Iridaceae > Iris > Iris pallida. The sequence continues at coordinate 129,993 of JANAVB010038450.1, forward strand.
TGAAAGTCGCGACTACCATGTCCATATTACCTCTGAGTAGTCGTTCTTCTCGCATCAGTTCTATGATTATTCCAGCGGTCAAAAAAACAATTCACGTCCATATTACCTCTGGATTGTTGTTCCATACCCCGGAAAAGATCAAGCCTACCGCGTCCATATTACCTCTGGTCAGGAAAATCCATTATGAAGATTCCCTCTTTATTCTGGAGACAAAAGCAAAGGGAACAAGAAAGTTTCTATATATAAAAATATGTGGCTACAAAGACCTATTACAGACTCTTCGTAGTTGCATACACAGAAGCAAACAAGCTAAAATTGCGGTACAAGCTCTCAATAGCGTGATCTAGGCGGTGACAGAGCCAATCACTTCTTGGTCAAAAGGAAGCCACCGCTAGAAGCTGCTACTGGCCCGAACCGAGGATGAAGACCAGCACAGGACTCCCCTATCTCCCCAGCTGGCTAAAGAGAGCAATCACAGCAGCAGGCCTTGCCATTCCTCGGTTAACATGGCAACCAATGCGAATTCAGGAAGCAAGGGTTCAAGACACCATTGACGCCCTTGAAATCCAGAACGGGGGACGTCTCGAGATCCAGTAGTAGTTCTACTAGAGATTCTTTGGATAAAAAGATTTGCCACCGACGGCTGCCTCAAGCAAACTCCAAGATCGTCAGGAGCCGAGCATCGGGCAAGCAAGGCCATTATTGAAGCAACTGAGTCTTCTCTTGAAGGGGACAGTCCTTTATATAGGCTATTCGCATGGTCCAAGCACGAGCTAGACATCGATCAGAAGGAAGCTTACAACTTAAGCTAAAGCTCCACTCCATGACAGACGACAGTCTTGCGAGTGACCGAAGGAACGTGACTTTAAACCTCCTTTGCTAAAGAGATTCGCGATCCCTGTAAAGACGCAAGAGGCTCCAATATCAAGAAGCCATCAGGAGCCCATGCTATGAAATGATAAATTAGGATAATTAATGCTAAGAGCTAGGCGTGACACCAGCCATAACCCACCTTGTACAGTCCTGACATGTGTTCATGCTTCTGTTCAAAGTATACCGAGCTTAAGTCAAGTTTAGAACACTTTGAAGGGGGTCTTGTAGAAGCATAAAAAATCTTAGCTGAAGACATCCTATCGCCAAAGTACAGAAGATGCAAAAGACTGAGGCACGGTGCCAAAAAGACAAAATAGAAGATATGGAGAGAAGTCCCTTTCTTGTCATGTCTACCAAAGTCTAGTACAGACACATCATGACAATACATAAGGGACTAATTCTATTCTTCTACAAAGGATCTAGTACAGATTCGACAGAGCCAAGAGGGAAATTTCTTAAAGAGCGGATATTTATTGCTCTTTGCTTCAGAAGCCAAAGCCTTCAAGCCAGAGGCGCAGCCACCTGCATGCGCCAATCTTAGATGCGCAAGGGTGTCATACCCTTTCCTTCACAGCCAACACCTTCACTGTTCAGAGGCACAGCTACTTACCTGCGTCTGCGTAAGGCACATGATGGTGATATACCATCTCCATTCCTACGGTGCAGTCGTCTGCTCCGGTTCAGAAGCATAAGTCACTTCTCTACAAGATACTTGGGAACTCCTACCGCAACCAATGCAAGTCAGCATGTCGCTCCAAAAGCACAGTAACCTCGCCAACCTGAAGCACAAGCCTACTTGTCGCCTACAGCATAGTGACTTCGGTATCCCAAAACACAGCTTCATAAGTTGTTCTACATGCACAAAAGTCTCATCGTCATTCGAAGCCAAGTCCACTCGTCTCTTGAAAGCACAGAGGTTCTGTCATCTCCAGAAGCACGGTCTACTCGTCGCCCCAGAATTACAACAATACTAGTCCTCACCAGAGGCACAGGAAGCATGGACCCACCCCAATTGTTTTGTTTAAACCGCCTCTTGCAGAGAAGATTGGGATTAAATCATGATTGATATCACATCAGATTATTTTAAATCTTAGACGAGGATCAATTAGACTCCAAATCTAGGATGAAATCCTAAGATTTACTCAGCTGTATCCGAGCAAGCAAATCGGCATGCGCCACGTGTCACCTCCTTCGGTTATGTCTATAACCACTAGAGATCTCATTCGAGGGGAATCTCGTTATCCGTCACGTGTCAGCGCCGCAGAAGCCCGTACCGTGCAATGACGAAAGATTCTTTCATATGTCAAGAACGCTAATGCACATCGCATATGTGCTCAGTTCTCTATAAATAGAATGAGTTTTTCTTCCACTAAAGCATCGATAGAGGGAAAATTGATAATTGACAATCTTCAAAGGATCAATAATCTCTGTCTATGAAAAGTCGACCACCCTCATCCAACGGCAACCAAAGAACCAACCAACCATCTTCAAGGGATCGTCTCATCTAGACAGCCTCTTGATCGGTAATCTCAGAGTTCCATCAAAGGCGCCAGAGGGCCATAGCAAGGTTGATTCGTCGTCAGATCGTCAACAGAGTAAAGGAGCCGCTGCAGCGCTCGATCTCCACTGTCCTACTTTTCTAGAAACCTTTTCTCCCTGTTCTTAGAATATCATGTTTAGGACTTCCTTCTTTGTACACAGATACCTTATACGTTCAATAAAGCAAAAAGTTTGTTCAATCTTTTGTTATGTCGAACAGTCCCGGATAGGTCATTAGGCGGTTCAGAAAAATCTTCTTTTATAATATCGTCTTTGGCCCATTAATAATTCTCTATTGCATATGTCCTGATTTGATCATGTTTGATCATGCTTAATGCATGTCTGAAAGTACATGTTAGGCAAACAAAGCAGTATGATGCATTATGATACAAACATAGAAATATGATACAAAATATTAGGACAATGCTAAGTTTAAGTAGCAACATGATAGTGATTACATGAATATTAGTGATGTCATTATGTTAAACTTAATTGATTAGCCATATTCAAAAACATGATATAATCATTGGGCTAACAATCTTCCCCTTTTTGATTATGGAAAATCGGTTAAGTTTAAGATGTATACAATAGATGCATGTATCACTAATAAACACATAATATTAGAATATTGTATGCTAGTCAATTAAGTTTAACTTAATGTATCACTAATAAACACATAATATTAGAATATTGTATGCTAACTTAAACTTATTTCTCGCCCTTTGACATGATCAAAAATAAGCTCTCCTGTAATAAGAGATAAAACGAACTCAAGCATAAGTAAAGGAGGAAGGTAAAAATAATCATGATCAAGGATTAGAGAATAGTGTAATGACAAGTTTAAAAAAATTACACAAAATAGAAAAATATGTCAAAACACAATATAGTTGGTTGATTGTTAACAAAGAAAACTGAAGTCAAGCAATACATAGTTTACTAACCACAAATCCAACATGACATTCAAAACTCAATATGATGTATAAACGTAACTGTAGTTTTGAAAAAAGACCAATAAAGAATTTTAATAAAAACTAGATATCAATATAGTAGAATTTTAATAAAAAATGAGTGGTTCTGCAGTTTCTTCGATAACTGCATCTCATCTTTTGATGATCTGAAGTGTCTTTTCCTCTCTCGATTCTATGAAGGTGGAATGGACATGACGATGTCCTTTCTCATGAATATTATCCAGGAAAAAAAGGGGCACTGTGCGCTTACATCGAACGTTTTGGCCAAACGGCCCTGAGACTTTCACCCGGTGTGCCCGATCCTGTGATTATGGATTCGTGTCGCAAGAATATTGTTACAGCACTCAAGCTCTAGCATAATTCTTCCTGCACAGAATGGACGCCTTTCATTACCGGTTCGGATAGTACCGAAAGAAAAGCCTGGAATGCACACTTGCTGGAACTGATATTTTCTGTACTCGAAGACAAAGGGAGATGCTCATCTAGCAATAACCCTACCAATACTAACAAAGATGGAAAGGGGAAACAAGCCCTGACTGTTAACATTTTCAAGGGTTCAGCATCTGTGAACCCAAAGTCGACAGAAGCTCCAAAATTGAAGAAAAACTATTCCTTCAATGATGAATATGTGTTGGAGCTCTTTAACGTACTGATGAATGGTAAAAAGCTGCAACTCCTACCTTCTAAGAGTCCCTACGAAGTGGGAAAGTGGACAATCCCAAGTATTGCCATTACCACCAGTACGTCCACCACTCAACACGTGACTGCTGCGTAATAAAAAAGCATATTCAAAGGCTCATTGATGTCAAGGTCCTCTCGCTTGACTACGAGGACATGGCAGTCATCGCTAATATGGTGCCCTCCAGTTTGGAAGCTTTTCGAAGACGAAAGCCCAAGACGACGTCGTCCCCATCCCCAAGACGACGATGGAAGTGGTTGACCTTCCACCGGCCCGTAACAATGCTCAGTGCCTCATCCCGCTTATGATGCCGTGAGGCAAAGTTATGTGGGTCCATCCCGATCTTGCCCCAGACATGATGCTGCCCACAATACGCTCTGTTAAGGAAAAGAAATCTAAGTCATATCGTACGGTTTCTTCCTCGACAGACGATGCCCAGGTTACCGCCCGCTCGGCTCACGGCGAGAGGACAACCAGGTTCTAAAATGAGAGGTACCTCCGCCTGCTGCTGTCGCCATATCTGATACTTCAGAAGCAGGTCCTTTTCAACCTCCTACGGCAGATAAGCAGAAGTAGAAACAGGTTCGCTTCGAAAACCATTGAGGAAATACTCAGCGATGGGGCCGATCAAGCCCTATAACTTTGACATATTGGCCCAACTTGCCAATACTTCAGTAAGGCTATCGCTCTTCGAGCTCCTCTATCTCTCTAAAGAGACTCGAGACGCACTCAATGAGGCATTACTGAATGATGATTCTTTCCTCAGCCAGGTCCAGCCGCCCAAGGAGGATCCAACCGCCTGCGCACCATGCCACATTACGGTCGAGACAATTCCGAACATCACTTTTATTCTACAAAACATGTTGCTGAAGTGTAACTTCTCTTCCCAAAAATTTTAAATTTCTTTTAAAAGTATTTGATTTTAAATAGTGCTTTTTAGAATTTTTTTATAAATAATTAATTAGTTAATTATTATGGTAGATGACTCTAGTCACGGTTAGGAATTGGAGTAAAAGGTGACCAGAAATAGTGGCATGGATAGCGTAGTTGCGTGCTTTGACTAATGGGTTTGCTATAGTAGGGAAGACCCAACCATAAGTGTGTCCTATCTAGAAAAACCAGGCCAATTTGCGACATGACCACAATAAATAATTTAATTAATTATTATTAAGGTTATTGATTATTAGGGAACCCGGTTGTACCAAACCAGCCAGGACTGGACCCGAACCAAGCCCCAGCCTATGTAGGCTTGTATTGAGATCAAGGACGTCCATGTATACATACTTTATGTATATGTAATTCTTTTTGTATCTATTTTACAAATGGGCAAAGACTTTATAAATTTTTATTGTATGTATATTATAAGTATCATTAATATTAAATAGCATTTTATAGTGTTTATACGATTCTCTGGGACCGAATAAAGCGTGTGTATATTTAAATAATATGTCTATTATTGTTCTATTTTAGTTACTATTAGGACCATTATTATTAATAATATTGTTGTTACTAAATATAATCATTTATTATTATTGGTTACTTTTATGTTATTGATTAATGGATATATATGTATAAATTTAAATATTTCTATAAATAGGTCCTATATTAAGAATAGATAATAGTAAGATTTTATTTAGATTTTTATGGAGAGTATTATATATAATATATATTGTGTGCACATAAAGATAGATATTGGTATATATATGACTATATATATGGTAATATTTGAAAAATGATATATAAAACAAAAGGAGCCCAACCGAGCAATCCATCAGCCCACCACAGTAAGCCCAACCTATATACAAAAAAATGTTTAATGCTTCCCCCCCCCCCCCCCCAAACCGAGCCTGTGAAGCTCGACCACTATATCACAGCAGCCATTGTATATAGAGATCGAGAGAGGGAGAGAATAATCTCTCGAAAACATAAACCCTAAACTAATCGCGTTGCCACCCCTCTCCATGGGCGGCCGCCCTGACCTCGTGTGCCGTCAGGGGGTTAGCCGCCGCTGGCCGGAATGGCCGTGCGCGCGTGGATTACGACAGCAGCCACAGCACAGTAGCACTGAGCGACAGTGAATAGGCCGACTTCGCGGCGTTGGCTCTTGACGATCGCTCGATCATTTACGAGCCATTTTCTGGGGTATGTTCCCAACCCATACGAGTTTATTTCCTTTCAAATAGATCAAATTTATATGCTTTATATTGGCCAGAAGATTGACTCAGAGTTCGATGAAATCTGTTCAAAAATAGAATATGAATCCAGTCCCAACATCGGTTTTGGAAGGCGATTTCTCGTCGATCCTTCCTCTATTTCAAAATTGTTTTTGAATAGAGTTATAGAAAATCTAACCGAGATGGAAACCCCATTATTAGTTGTATTTCTAATGGTTTATACAGTAAGATAAATAGGGTTGAAAATCGGGAAAAATATGATAACTGTTTTCAAAAAAACTAGAAAAGTCTCTGATACGACATACGTCCCGCCAAACCGGACGACGTGGTCGCAAACCAAAAGCATCGAAAGGTGTGTATCGACTTCGCGGACGTGTGGGCTTTGATGGAATTTAATTCGATTGTGCGTGTGTGATGAATTTGATGCGTATCCGTCAAAAATCATCGTATCGGCCCCTTTGTAAATTTCTCAATTACATTGTGCATGTTCGTCAGATCGAGGCAAAACTTGTGCCAATAGGACCGTATCATTTTTTTGGTCCTGTATGCCATGTTTGGTCCAATTCTGAGGCAGTTGATCGGATCGCCGGTTTGCGGGCCCCACGTTCCGACTCAACGAGCGATTTTGTGCACGGCCCGTCAAAATCCAACTTTGGACATGCTGTTGGTTTCGTATCATCAAAACAAATCTGTAGGCATGTAGTTTGACGACTTTAGAGACCATTGACTCTAGCATGCATTTCGGTGCAAAGTGGGCCCAATAGCGGATATCGTTTTGGCCTAAAATGACCGTTTTGCCCCTGTGTCCAGAATTGGACTTAAGGACAGACAATCCTAGCTAATTTGACTATTCTGAGAATGTTGTCAATATCTGTTTTAGCTTTCGGAGACAGTTATAAGGTTTGGACTTTATGGCTTACCAGTTGACGGTATATTGTTGGTCCTTCGTGCTACCACCAAGCAAGTATACCTTGCCTCCCTCTACAGTTTATTTACATGTATATTCTTATTATTATCTAGTTTTACTAGTTGATTATTTACATGAGATTTGTAAATCATGCATGCTAGTATAGATATAGTACTTGTTCATAGTTAGCTTTGTAGTTCATATTGAATCTGTTCTCCCATGTATCTTGACTGGGTCATATCATGTCGTCACCTGTACTTCGATTGAGTCGTATCGTGTTATAGGATGAGTAAATCATAGCAGAACTGCTAAACCTTAAATTCTTGAAGCTAACCTGTGAGTCCACACTAGGTACGAGGGTTAGTAGTTATCTGTCCCTACTTGCGAGTCCACACTATGGGCGAGGGTGATTTCTTGAAGCTAACCTGCAAGTCCATACTAGGGCGAGGGTTAGTAGTTATTTCAAACCTGCGAGTCCACACTAGGGGCGAGGGTTTGAGTATCCGATTGATTATTTGTTGACATTCGTGACATTGTGTTCTCTTATTCTCCTCCGGCAGTTCGTTTATGCGTAGTGGTTCTCCCAATCGTGTATAGTCATGTTTTTGTGTTGATTGGTCTTTTTCTATTTATATCTTGTATTTTCTTTAGTGCATGATAAACTGTTAGATAGACATGTTTTATGTATCTTGCTAGTCCTCTGAGGACTTGATGATCTCTTCAGGTAGCTGGTTGTACGGACTTAGTTAGCTGAGCATGTGGTAGTTGATCACGTCTGCATGATTTAGGTATTCTTAGTGATATTCATTTTGTTATCCTCTCGTGCCTTGTGTTCCTTATCATGATATACTTTACGTGTTAGTTTAGTTTACAGACTCTTGTTCTTTTATGGATTCTAATCGGACATGTATGATAGAGGGCTGCAGACCACGAACCATAGTGTTCATTCATGTTTTATATTCTTATTGTAGATTGAGATATTGTTATGCCTTGCCTTGATTAGGCATGATACCATAGTCCAGACAGAGTTTACGTATTTGAGATGGGCTGGAGTTCGCTCGTTACATAGCTGGCTTGTTCACAAGCTCGCGTCCGAAAAGTGAGTGCGGGTCGTGACATGAAGAATAATCGACACAATAGACCTCTGTGCTATACAAAATATATTGGTGCCATCAAGGTCGATTGTATTCAAATCGACCATGGATCTTTCCTCAGCATAATTCCCTAGACTCTTGACCTTGGGGATGCCGATGCACCGGCTGACCGCATCCAATACTACAATCAGCGGTTTCAATGATAGAAAAAGTGAGCCCTTGGGTAAGATCCACATGAAACGCCAGATAGGCGATCTCCAAACGGATACTATGTCATTGATGCAGACATATCCTACAATATATTGTTGGGTCGGCCATGGTTACACGAGTACATGATTGTACCATCGATCCTCCATCAATGCATGAAGTATGTGGCCAGCGATGGGACAATCAAAACTGAGTTTGCTGATATTGACCCATCTTGAGGACTCAAGATGTACTATACTGATGTTGACTTGTATAAATTGGTCCTTTGGGATGATGATGCCAACGACGCATACGGCGAAGCAGAGACCGTAACGGTTGTTGAATAACCACTGAGAGTTCGACTAAAAAGGAAGCCTCCCCAAACGTCAGCTCCTCCCATTGCCAAGCTTCCGCGAAAGGCTCCTACTCCTATGTCTTCGACGTAGTCCACAACAAGTCAGGAACCTATCCGAGTCAAGCTGCCTCAAAAGGCCCCTGAAGCAGCACTGAGGTCGCAAGATACTCCGACTTCAGCTCCCCTGGTGGTTAAGCTGAAGCGGAGGCCCCCACTACCATCTCCCATGGCATCCCCGGTCCTCACTGATGAAGAATTAGGGGACAACATGTATGCCAATGCTGAGGCGCCCTCTTTAGATGATATAATCCCTCAAGATAAAATTCTATATTTCATTAATATAAAGTTAACTTTGAATTATTTTTGTGCACACTGGAATGCTATATACTTCTTAGATAATGCTCTGTACATATTACAAACACAAGTAACAATCGCTAATCTTGTAAGTCGAGTTGTCCTATCTCGAGGCGACTACTTTATGGTCCCGGCAAAAAAAAAGACCAAAAGCCCACCAACTTCGTCCGGATAGAACGTCCCCAAAGACTCGATCCCGTCAAACTAGAACCTGATAAAGGCAAGATGCAACTCTACCATTATTCCACTCAAGCTAAGCACCTTATCTATAAGATGGGTTATTACTTGACCAGTGGGAGAGGCCTAAATTATGGCAAAGGTTGATGCCTTCCCTTACGACTTCCTGCTCTAAAAGAGAAGCCCCAAGATTATTACCACCATACTCGTCGGGGGTTGGGTTATGTCACACCCTCGACAACCCCAAAAAATTTAGAAGTCATAGTTAAGGTACATTCACATTCATCAGATTCCTCTATTTGGGACTCCGACACCAGTATCGGCCAGGCCTTCAAGAAGGTATTATCGGTTAATATGGTTTCCACAAATCCTCTAGTGGAGGATGAAGACCAGATGAGAGAATTCTCCGAAGAAGAACATGGGCTCAACGTCTAGGATCCAAATGGGAGTCGCGCTTTGAACAACGAGAACCTTCCACGAAAGACGAAGTCGTTCAAATCGATCTAGGAGATGAGGCTTCACCTAAGCCCATCTTCGTTAGTAAAAGCTTGATAGGAGAAGACAGAGAATCTCTAATACAACCTATCCGAGAATACATCGATGTCTTCGCTTGGAGCTATAAAGATATGCCAAGTTTAGACCTGTAAGTCGCATTAAACTGACTTAACATTTTGTACAACGCTAAGCCTGTTAAGCAGCAACAACGTCGCTCTCGTCCCAACATCATGGATACTATCGAGAAAGAAGTGGACAAACTAATAGACAATGGCTTCATTCGTGGGATGCAACATCCAGATTGGGTGGCCAACATTATTTTTGTCACCAAGAAAAATAAAAAGATTCGAGTCTGCATAGACTTCAGGGATTTCAACTTGGCCTGTCCAAAAGACGACTTTTCTCTTTCGAGTACTGACGTGATGATCGACAACACTTATAGTTTCGAACGTATGTCCTTCATGGATGGATTGTCGAGCTACAACTAGATCAAGATGCTACCTGGTGATGAAAAGCATAGCATATTCTGAACCCCAAAAGGAATCTACTATTACACAGTAATGCCTTTCAATTTGAAGAATGCTAGGGCGACATATCAATGGGCTATGAGCACCATATTTTGTAAACACCTCCGAAAATAGAGGAAGGCCAACCATCTGGGGGACCTGGAGACAACTTTTGACTTAATACGGACACATCAGATAAAGATAAACCCAACCAAGTCTTTCCTGGGGGTTGCCAGTGGCAGATTCTTCGGCTTCATCTTCACAGCCAATGGTATTCACATTGACCCTGAAAATTCAAGGCCATCTTGGACATCGCTCTCCCGAAGAACCTCTATGAGCTTCGAGGCCTACAAGGACGTTTGGCATACATCCAAAGATTCATATTAAATCTTTCTAGGGGATGCCAACCTTCACTAAACTAATAAAGAAGGGGATTTCTTATGTCTGGACTGAAGAATGACATCAGGTGTTTGATGACATCAAGAAATATCTCCCCAGCCCCCAGGTCATGGTGGCACCGGTCATTGGAAGGCCATTTCTACTATATGTCCGGGCGATGGACCATTCTCTTGGTACTTTACTAGCCCAGAAACGTAGTAAAGGCCATGAGCATGCAATCTACTATCTGAGCAGGACCATGATTGGTGTCGAACATCGGTATATTCCTGTAGAGAAAGAGTGTATGGCTCTAGTCTTCGCCATCTAAAAGATGCGCCACTATGTAGCTGGACAAACGATCCATGTCATCTCTAGGGTCAACCCCCTCAGAGTCCTTATGGTGAAGCCGGGAGCCCTAAACTCACGATTAGCCACATGGGCAATCTTATTAACTACTTATGACATGGTATTCGTTCCACAGAAGACGGTTAAGAAAAAAGGGTTGGCAGACTTCTTGGCAGCACATCCTGTCCCAGAAACCTCAAAACTTTATGACGGTATTCTCGACGAGGTCTTGGAGTCCAACGTGGTCACGGAAAATCCCTTCTGGCAAATATTTTTTACCGATGCTTCAAGAACAGTGCCCAAAGGCAAAATCATTGCAGGAGTAGGCATGCTGTACTCCTGAAGGCTTGGTTATTCACCGTGCGTATTCTCTTATGGAATCATGCACTAATAATGTCTCTGAGAGTAACGCTCTCTTCATTGTGCTCCAGCTCGCCAAACAGTTAGGGGTTGACTTCCTTGAGGCCTATGGTGACTGGAATTTGAAAATAAATCAGGTTAGAGGCCAACATGAGGTTCGACACGAGGATCTAGTCCCCTATCATCGAGCCGCAATTGATATCATCTCTACCTTTACAAGGTTCTTTATAGAACATATACCTCGATTTCAAAATCTGTAGACTGATGCCTTCGCCAATCTTGCTGTTTCTCTGGCAACTCCTGTCGAGACCCAGAACTCCTTCACTGTGATAGGGCGAGAGCCGATTTGCCAAAGAACAATCTATACACATATTTGAGCTACTCGGTGCATACAGACACCAATATTGATATTATGGACTGACGATTCCTATTCATAGACCATGCGGTCTATGGAATCCTACCCGAGGGCTCGAAGGAAGCTACTTCTATCAAGAGACGCTCGCTCCGATTCTATAATGATACAGCTACCAAAATGATGTATCGTCATTCTTACGGCGGACTTCTCCTTCGGTGCTTATCTAATACCGAAGCACAAGAGGCATTCCGGGAAGCATATGACGGTACGTGCGGAGCTCACTAACCTGGTCCTAAGTTGCAAGACCAACTACGACGTATGGGCTACTAATGGCCCACTATGATGGCAAATGTCATTGATTACGCTAAGAAGGGTCGAGTTTGTCAACTGCATGCTGACTTCATTCCCCTACCCTCTGAGTTTCTATACCCTACTGTGGCTGCTTGGCCATTCGAAGCATGGGTGATGGATATCATCGAACCGATTAGTCCTCCGTCCTCCAAAGGACATTGGTTCATCACCGACTACTTTTTCAAGTGGACAGAGGCGATACCATTGGCTGAGGTGAAAACCTCAAACATGATCAACTTCGTCAGGCATCACGTTATTATCGCTTCGGAGTTCCTCGAAGAATTATCCATGACAATGGACCCTAGTTTGTGAGCCATGCATTCTATCGATTTTGTGATAAAAACTGGATACAAATTGTTGTATTGTCGACCTACAACCCTGCAGCGAATGGGCTAGTTGAAGCATTCAATAAGACAATCGTAAAGTTAATCAAGAAGGTCGTATCTTCTACTAAGCACAACTGGAATAAAAAAGTCGACGAATGTCTATGGGCTTACCGCACAACCATTCAGACTCCCACTGGCAAAACACCATTCTCCCTCGTCTACAAAAGCGAGGCGGTACTCTACCTGGAGATCCAAATTCCATCTCTACGGGTGGCTGTCACCAACCAGCTGATAGAAGAAGACAATCAACGCCGTCGGCTACAAGAGTTGCAAGCGTTGGACGAAATGTCACGACCCACACCAAGTATAGGGGTACGAGAAGTGGGTATGTCCAGCCTATGCCACAGTGTCGGCGGTAGAACGCTGTTCTAGGTCACTATCTAATCAATAACTCACGTAATTATATAACGCACTTGTCAAAATCTCAACTCCGAACGGAGGACAATTATAGATATAATGAAATCTCAATCACAGTCTAAGCATGATATGATAACACAGAAGTTTATAACTAAATACTAAACAAAAACAACAAATATAAACTTCTAAATAATAATATCTCAAACAAACTCAAATACAAACTCAATATCTTAAGTTTTTACAATTCAAGTTTTAAACATGAATCTAAAGCAAGTCTACTAGCTAGTCTTCCGATCACTCCTGAGGATCGGGGCCAAAGGTAGCTAATCCATCTCCGGGTCCATAGTAAGTAGGACAAGTGTTCTCAGGGCAAGCATCTGTAACATTTTGTCAACGTATCCAGTCAGGATTGGAACGAGCACAACTCATCTAGAAATCTCAAGTAAATGGCAAAGACTATAAAGCAGTTATAGACAGTTATATTAATAAACATGGAAATTTTATACAGGTAATAATGTAGAGCAACAGTTAAAGTACAAGGGAAGTAATGTAACAAAATAAGAGAAGAAATATGGCAAGGAAGACTGTAACACAAGCTAGCTGAACTAGAGTAACATGATAAGTCCAGACAGTACAATATAAGTTATGTGTAATCCCAATATGTGTCTAATACAATATGAATCTAATACAAGTTGAATCCAATACAAGACGAGTCCAGTAAGTGATCAATGAATCCAAGGTGAGTCCAAACTATACTCTAATAGTGTGTTTTAAAATACCGAGATCGACATATAAATGACTATAGGTAATACGACACATCGCACACCTAGCCAAGAATGGGATGGCTAGCTTTCCAGTATAATTCCAAGGAAGGTGTTTCTAGTAATTGGGAATGTTCACATGTCTACTCCAATATTTCCTCGTCCAACAAGTACAGATGAATCCATAATCCGACAATAAAATAAGTATAAGTCCAGCCAGCACATGAATGATGCCAGTGGTGGTTCTAGTAATGGAGGCCAAACAATATGGATGAGTGTCGCATGTAATGGATCCAGTAATATCAAACCGTGTTTGTAACAGAGAATCAAATGGAACTAACTAGAACTGAAGTACAGTAATCGACAAGTAAATGAAAGGACTATGAGAGAAATTACTCGCCTGATACCCTGAATGATTAATTTATATCAGATGTCTAAACCGGAGTCACAATATCCTATTTAGAGCAGTACAGGTTATAATGTGTTCAATATGTAATAATTGAAGTATACAATGCAATAAACATGATTCTAGGTCAATCCAGGTCAAAGTCAACTATTGCTCAACTTTGGTCAAACTAGTCAACATCTAGAATTTGGTCAACTAGGTCAATCTTAGTCAACTAAGTCAAATTCTAGTCAAACTAGGCCAATTGGTCATATTGACTCAATAATGACTTTTGGTCAACTTTAGTCAACTTGAACTATTTGGTCAAACTTTGGTCAATTCTGGATTTTGGAACTTACACTGATCACCTTTGGTCAACTTAGTCAAATTAGCCCATTAGGTTCAATACGAAGTCATTCTATGGTTTACCTTACCTTTCTAGGATACCTTAGGAACCAAGGTATTACATAGCCTATGGTATTACATGCCACATATCTATATACTCACCTACATAGCTATATATATCATAACATATATATATATGAGCTATATATATAGACATAACATTATGCATATACATATATACATACATATCTACATAGCTATATATGGCATATCATACGAATATATATACATGCATACCTCATGATACACTCACAATGGTTCACCCTCTCCCATCTCAAGTCTAACCCCTGGTCCTAAATGTACTGCCATATGCAGGTCCAAACTCTCCTCTCATCCTCTAACCTAACATCAGAACATACATACTAGACTCTCACAAATCCACATGTCATGGCATGGCCAACTGCCCCTAATCCCCTTGCATAGGAGCCCAAGGCATGCCCCTGCTGCTGCTACAACAATGTTGGCTAAGGCAAGCCATGCCTGCACACTGGCACAGGACAAATGGCCAACTCCCATCTCACTTCTAATCTCAGTAAAGTCCTTACATATTAATACACATATTAGATACCTAGTATAGGAGCGTAAAAAGTGCTTCATTGTAACACCCAATTTTTCCAAATGAAGGTAATTTTGAACTTTTATATTTTAAATCATTTAATAATGATATTTAAGTCATGATATAAATTTTGGTGATTTTTAGTTATTTTAAAACTATTTAATTGAGTGAAATGTGAAATTGGTGTTTTACTAGTGTAACCTTAGTCATGCATGACCTAGAAGACTAATCATGACCAAGGAGACCTAATCATGTGTTTAGGATTTCAAATTTCTAAATTTAAGCCTAGGGGTATTTTGGTCATTTTGACACTTTTGTGAAATTATGAATTATATTAATTAAATATGTGTTAGTTACATTGTTGAGACTTGACCTAGAAGTTAGCCTAATCTAGATGTTAACCATGACCCTAGAAGCTAAGTTAGAGGATTTCAATTAAGTAATCACATTAGTGTAATATCTAGATATTATTAGGAAAGATATTTACTTTTGAGATATTTGTGAAAAGAAGCCTTAACCAATAGGAAGCCTTAGAATTTGTTGGAGAAACCTTAGCCACTCATCCTAAACCCTAACCCTAATGTTTTTAACAGCCATCACACATCCCCACCCTCTATAAATGCAACACATTAATCATTTGCACCATTTTTAATTCATTTTATTTGCCTCCTTTGTGTTCTTCCCTAAACTTCTCCCCAAATATCCAAATCAACTCCAAATTGAGCCAAATTTCTTGCATTGGAATCCCCTACTGTTGAGAATGCTAAGGGAAGCTAGCTAGCAAGGTTGAACAAGCATTTGGCACCGCCAAGTGAAGAGGACACCCCCCTATTCTAGGTTTTCATTGAGTTTTCACTCAATAGGTAAATGCCCTCATACATAGTTAAATTTCTGTTTTCTTTTCATAAATTCATGCATCTAGGTACCAGGGACCTATAGGCAGAGTTTGGTAGAAATTGGATTGGGTTTGGTGTCCGTATCGGACACGTATCTAGGTTTTAAATCAAGTGTTTAATGATTTGCCACTGTCATTTAAATGTTAATATTTTTGAAAACTAATTGCATAATATTCTAGCCCTATAGGTGTAGATCACAGAACCATGACACTGAGCACGAGATTGTGTCGTGTCCGTGTCCAAATTGGACACGAATACGCTGTACACAGCACTGTGCACTGTCCTGCTACCTCGTGTCCAGTTCTCACTGGACACGACACGAGACCCGACCAATTTTGGTCAGCACCGAGGGGCAATCACTGACACCGTGCCCACAAAATTTGGGGTGGTGTCGTGTCGTATCGAGGGAGAAAACACGCGCACACTGTTCCTGCACAGACTGTGCACAGGCGGAAATCCCCCACTGATACGCGTGTCGTGTCAAGTATAGACACCACATGGACTCATTTTAGGGAGTTGAAACCCTAGCCCTAGTCCCCCTTGACCTCTGTGCATGAGCACGTGGAGCCTAGTGCTTTGTGTCGTGTCCTAAATGGAATGGCATGGCAGCACGATGATTATTTTATACTGTTTTTACTGATACTTGTTTTCTTACATTGGACACATTTTGTCGACTTTTGTGGACACACACACACATACCTAGACACTGTGACACTCGACCCTAGCTGTGATTTAGAGCTTGTGTATGGATTTTGGATTTTGATATGATAGGTTTGGGTTTCGAATGCATTGTTAATGGACTGATACCTGTTTCCAGTTTAAGTATATTTTGGGATTCAGTTTTCTTCTTGGGTTCAATCACCCCTATGAAACATAAGAATTTAACCTATCGACTGATCACTGTCATACATTAGACACATTTCACAAAACCTGTGAATCCTCAGATTCCTGAGAACTTTACAAAAACCTGAGATTTTCTCTCATCCACATACAAGACACTGAGTGCACATTTTAGGATTTCAGCTGAGTTTTGGTTTTTAATTTGAGAATTAATGGTTAATATAATGTTGTTAATATGTAAACATGTGTGTTATAATGGGTTTTTTCCTCTGGGAACAAGGTGATATTCAATTGATTGCTATTTGGGTTTTTCCATTTGTCATTTGATATCAAACTGTTTTTTTAACTGTTGCACGTAACTGAGATTTTCCTGAGAATACCAATGTTTAAACCTGAAATTTCCATTTAACTGAAATCTGAGAATATATTTTCTGTACACCCTTGTATACCTCTTCACTTTGAACACACATTTGTTCATTGTCACTTCCCGTTCCCAGAATACGTATTTATTTAATAGTTACCATGTATTATTCTGTATTTAAATTTCTGTAAATTTATGTTAGTTAATTAATCTGCTCTTTAAATTTTCATGTTAATTTATTTCCTGCAATTTTATTTCTGCACTTTATTTCCTGCTTTTATTCCTGCATTTATTTTCTACTTTTACCTCTTTGCTTTGCTTGCGGGTTGGCCTTGGATGAACCCATTGGACCCGGCCCAATACTCCCACCTACCACCACCCTTTCATTTAAAGCCCAAAACCATTTCTCTCTCTTCATCACTTCTTTTCATTTCACTTCTTCTTCCTCATAACTCTCCCACCAACCTAGAAGAGATAGGCAAGTGCCAACTTGCTTCTTGATGGATCCCCATTTTTATTGTTCCATCATCTTCCTCATTTGATTCTAAGTCTCTTTAGTACTTAGCATTTTCAATTTCCATGGCTTATTTGTTATAGATCTAAGTTTGATACATTTTCGGATTTCTTAGGTTTTGATCTAGTAAACTTTGTTATCTTCAAGTTTCGATGGTTCCATGTTGTAGAGAATTTCGTTCTACCCAATTTTGACCTATGGAAGTCCATATTTGGGCTTGGGATGAAGGATTTATGGAGCTTGGAAGCAATGGCTTCCATGGTTTCCATGGTTCTGTTCTCAAAAATTCGGAGAAGAAGAACCGTCCCAGCCGCATGAAATCTTCATTCCTCAGCGCATGGAAATCTTTATTCCCACAGAAATCTTCATTCCTCAGCGCATGGAAATCTTTATTCCCACAGAAATCTTCATTCCTCAGGCGCATGAGTTATTTATTTCCCAATCACTTCTCACAGCCAAGGCGCATGAGTTATTTATTTCCCAATCACTTCTCACAGCCAAGGCGCATGAGTTATTTATTTCCCAATCACTTCTCACAGCCAAGGCGCATGAGTTATTTATTTCCCAATCACTTTCCACAGCCAAGGCGCATGAGTTATTTATTTTTCATTCCTCAGGCGCATGAGTCATTTATTTCCCACAGATTCCCTCAGGCGCATGAGTTATTTATTTCCCAATCATTTCCCACAGCCAAGGCGCATGAGTTTATTTATTTCTCAATCCTTTCCCTCAGGCACATGAGTTTATTTATTTCCCACAGATTTCCTCAGGCGCATGAATTTATTTCTTTTCCAATTATTTCCCACAGTGCGTGAGATTGTTTATTTCCCAATCATTTCCCACAGCGCACGAGATTTATTTCCCACAGCCGCATTCCCACAGCGCATGAGTTTATTTATTTCCCAATCATTCCCTCAGGCGCATGATATTATTTATTTTCCAACCTTTCCCACAGCGCATGATATTATTTATTTCCCAATCATTCCCATAGCGCATGAGTTTATTTATTTCCCAATCATTCCCTCAGGCGCATGATATTATTTATTTTCCAACCTTTCCCATAGCGCATGATATTATTTATTTCCCAATCATTCCCACAGCGCATGAGTTTATTTATTTTCCAATCATTCCCTCAGGCGCATGATATTATTTATTTTCCAACCTTTCCCACAGCGCATGATATTATTTATTTCCCAATCATTCCCCAGGCGCATGAGATTATTTATTTCCCAATCATTTCCCACAGCGCATGAGATTATTTATTTTCCAATCATTATTTATTTCCCAATGTTTATTTCCCGAATTTGGCATTAATTAACATTGATTGTTATCTTGATTAATTATTGATCATGCGTTCCTAGATGAAACTAAGAGACTGGCTAGTCGTCTTATTGAAATGAATGAATGAGACACGTTCATATTAAGTATGAACTACTATAATCGATTGGCCGATCCCGAATCTTGACATACAAGCATACATGCAGGCTTTAATTTATTTATTTATTTATTTTACTATAAAAGAAGCATGTGTACTTTATGGTCAAGGCATGATTGTTTCGTGGTTAGTTTGGATTGTTGCATTACGCTATGTAAGACCTACAACCTAACCGCACGGGTATCGTTGTAGAGCTGGCCATATCGTACTTTGTACGGAAGTACTCATTTTGAATGACCATGACCCACGGCATGGGATTTCACTTAACGTAGAGGCTACTAAGTTAAATAAAATAATGATTGCATGGAGAGAATGGATTCCCGAGTTCTTACATGGCAGCCCTCTTTGGGACTATTAGTGCCCAACAGGCCGGCTGGTTCCCACAGATACTGCAAACCTGTCACACGGGCATGGAGCGGTATCGGGTTATACTATTTATTGTATATTGTATATTGATGACGGGCGTCCTGCTGGGACTCGTCTAATTCATGATTGGCGCAATTGATTGATTGGATAGACTAGCCTTGCTTGTCCATAGTAAGAACTGAGAAATCCTTATTGCATAATTCCAGGATAACTTGGGACTCACAGTAGCAAGCCGTAGGAGTTGGATGGCCGTTTAAGTTGATTTGTTTGTGTACTGTACCTACTCTGTTACCTAACTGAGATGATCAGAACATCAGGACATGACGGGCCAACTTCTGTCCTTGTTTGGTTGGGAGGTTGGTTCGAAGTGTCGTGATGTCACGTGAATCCCAGTAGCGAGTAGAGATCTATTATTATATTCTCTTATTTACTGGTTTAATGCCTCATATCGTGCTTCCTTGCGGTACTTGCTATTAGAGGTCTAACCTCTCTGGTTTTGCATGGCCAGATTTAGAGCCGGTTCCCGAGGACTCAACTTACTTCTACCTCCAAGATGGTCAATACTAGAGGAATGATCGCAGGAGGACTCGAGTGGGTTTCTTACTTCCCCGCTCGTTTTGTTATTTACCTTATACTTTGCCGTTTGGCACCGACATGTTAGTCGGATCGTCTTGTACTTACTTTTACATAATTGTAATTAAAGTCAGACTGCAGCTGATAACAATTGTGTATATTTTTGCTACATCAGATCTGGCTATGTTTTGTAAAGCCAGATATCAAGAACATTTTGACAGAGCGTTTGGGACGCCTTACTGCTTTATCTTACATGTTCTCTATTACTGTTTCTTGTTCGAATGATTGAGACAATAGTTGTGAAGTGACCATAGTGAGACCTTTATGTAGTATGCACCCCCTCGTCTGGTTAGACAGCATTGATCGTATTATACGGTATTCATCTACCCGTAATACGTAGCTGGCTGAGTCATTCCCCCGCTCTCCAGTATTCTGGTTCTGGGGCGTGACAAGGTTTTAGTGGTGGCCCATGCAGGTCTGATTTCAGACTTGTGGGGTGTTTTAATTTATAGGATGTCTCAATCACAAATGTTTCCCCTTGATCTCCTGATTCGTATTCTCGATTCTAGCTTGACATTCCGGTATCCTTTGACTTCATTGATCTTCCCTGTCCGACCGTTTGATTATTCTCTTGTCCCTTTTCTTAGGGGTACCTCGTCCGCATCTGTCAGGATTGGGCAACAACAACAAGGGCAGCATGGGCAACCTGACCAGGTTGGTCAGCAACAAGAGCCAGTACAACCTCAAGAGGCTATTCAAGAAGAGGTGATAGTGGAACCAGCAGTTGGACCGCAGTATCCGGAGGTTCCAACACCACCAATAGTTCCACCTACCCCAGTGGAAGTGGACACACCAGCCCTTCTGGAGATCATGAGAGGGATGATGGCTACTCAGCAACATCAGATGTTGGCCCAGCAGCGCATGCACACTCAGTTGCAAGAGCAGAATGTGTTGCTCAACCAAGGATTGCAGACGGCTTTGGAAAGAGGAGTGAGAACAGATTCCGGAGCATCAGCCAGGTTTTGCAAGTACAACCCCCGTCGTTTCGAGGGCACGGAAGATGCCATTTCAGCAGATGCATGGCTTAAGGATATGGAGGCTATTCTGACAGCAGCTAAGGTGCCAGCAGAAGAACGTGTGGATCTAGTGAAGCTGTTACTTCAAGATCTCGCACGTGATTGGTGGGAATCAGAGGAGGTAGGCATCAGACGTCCTATGGCTTGGGACGATTTTACAGCAAGATTCAAGACGAAGTACTATAGAGTTGTGGCACAATTTGAGCTGCAACAGAAGTTTATCAACCTCAGACAGGCTGGCAAGACTGTAGATGCTTATGCAGCAGAGTTCTGCAGATTGAGTAGGTTCGCCCCAGAGATGGTAGCAACAGAGAGCCAGAGGGCTATGAGGTTTCAGCAAGGGTTTCATCTTGAACTTTTGCAATTGATAGAGGGGCACAATTACCAAACTTTTGATGAAGTATTGACAGCAACTCGAAGGCATAAGATTACCATTCAGAGGCTTGCGGCAAGGACTGGAGGTCAGAAGAGATCCCACAGTCAGATTGAAGGAGGAGGGGGAGCAGCTCCCCGAACAACAGCACCGTCCCTTGGCATCCGCATTCATGATGTGGCAATGCGAGGGCCAGCACCACCACCAAGGCAGCAGCAACAGCATCAGAGGAAGAACCAGCAACCCCCAGCGGGCTGCACTTATTGTGGGAAGATAGGGCACACTAGAGATGTGTGTCGGACATTGAACGGGCTGTGTCTGATATGTGGAAATCCAGGTCATCGGGTTACCACATGTCCCATGAATTCGAGGTCAGGAGGACCAGTATAATAGTTTTCTGCTCTGCCAGCACCAGGGGCAGGACAGTATCGAGGACCAGCGGTAGCAGTGAGGCCGTTGGCACAGCGCCCGTTCATGACGCAGGCTCAGATGTTTCGGCAGCAGGGACCGCCGATGCAACAACACCAGCATAGACCACCCCAGCATCACCAAGGCAGGGGCCAGCGGCAGCACCAGGCTAGGCCGCAGCATGGGAACCAGCAAGGAGGTCGAGGGCAGGCATTCACTCTGTCCTTGGAAGAGGCATTGGCATCGGGAGATGTTGTGGCAGGTAACATTCTCGTCGCCTCTTATCCCGCAGTAGCATTGTTTGATTCGGGAGCATCACACTCATTTATATCTGCACAATTTGCAACACGGCTAGGTATGGAGTTCGAGACATTGCCAGGGAGGTTGAATATACTCACTGGTAATGGGCTCGTAGGAGTTAGTAGAGTTATTCTAGCGTGTAGCGTTGTAGTTTGCGGGCATTCCTTACCCGTCCGGTTGATAGAATTTCCTATTGGAAATTTCGACGTTATCTTAGGCATGGACTGGCTGAAAGACAGTCATGCGACAATAGATTGTCGTAGAGGGAGTGTATCTTTTGATATTCCAGGCATGAAGCGGTTCACCTTAGTCAGATCAGTAGCAACTCAACAAGAGCAGGGAGTAGTGACGGCAATAGAAGAAGTTCAAGTTCCGAAGGTAGTTAAAGAATTTCTGGACGTATTTCCCGAAGAACTTCCAGGTCTACCACCAGTTAGAGATATTGAGTTCAGTATAGAATTGGCACCTGGAACTAAACCGATATCAGATCGGGTTTACAGAATGGCGGATTCAGAGCAGGCCAAGGTATATCAGCACATAGAGGAACTGAAGGAGAAGAAGTTCATCCAAGCTAGCGTGTCACCCTGGGCAGCACCAGTGGTACTTGTGGGGAAGAAGGATGGATCATCCAGATTGTGCATTGATTACAGGAAGCTTAACGCAGCAACAGTGAAGAACGAGTACCCACTACCCAGGATCGACGACTTATTTGATCAGTTGAGCAGGGCCAGAGTTTTCTCCAAGATAGATCTTCGTTCAGGGTATCATCAAGTGAGGGTTCGGAATGAGGATATTCCCAAGATAGCATTCAGGTCGAAGTATGGGCATTATGAATTCTTAGTAATGCCGTTTGGTTTGACCAATGCTCCAGCAATCTTTATGGATTTGATGAATCGCATCTTTATGCCGTACTTGGATCAATTTGTCGTTGTGTTTCTCGACGACATTCTTGTATATTCAACTAGTGAAGAGGAGCATGAAGACCACCTCAGAAAAGTGTTGCAGGTTCTGAGAGAGAACCAGTTGTATGCCAAGCTCAGCAAGTGTGAGTTTTGGTCGGATCATATTTCATTTTTGGGTCACATCATATCAGGAGCTGGAGTAGCAGTGGATCCCAAGAAGGTAGAAGCAGTAGAAAGTTGGCCAGTACCCAAGACCGTAGCAGATGTGCGGAGTTTCTTGGGATTGGCAGGATATTACAGAAGATTTGTATCAGACTTTGCAAGACTTTCAGCACCCATGACTCGCTTGACACGGAAGGACGTGCCATTCGTCTGGTCGGCAGAATGTCAGGCATCATTTGAGAATCTGAAGCAGAAGTTAATATCAGCGCCCATTCTTACATTGCCAGTTGGACCCGGAGGATTTACAGTATATTGTGATGCGTCAGGTAAAGGACTTGGATGTGTCCTCATGCAGCATGGGAAGGTGATAGCGTATGCATCTAGGCAGCTTCGAGACCACGAGAAGAATTACCCAACTCATGATTTGGAGTTGGCGGCAGTAGTATTCGCTTTGAAGCTATGGAGGCATTACTTATATGGTGACCGAGTAGAGATGTACACGGACCACAAAAGTCTGAAGTACATCTTTACTCAGAAGGAGCTGAACATGAGACAGAGAAGATGGTTGGAGTTGATCAAGGATTACGACGTGGAGCTTCAGTATCATCCAGGCAAGGCTAATGTGGTAGCAGATGCTCTCAGCAGGAGAGGCGGCGCATTTATGTTAACAATACAGAGGCATATTTTAGAAGACCTTCAGGAGATGGGCATCGAGGTTATACTTCCTAGTGATGTAGGAGTTCTGGCGAGTCTACAAGTTCAATCCGACTTAGTAGACAGGATCAAGACAGCTCAGGCACAGGACCCAAGGATTCAGAAGCTTAGGGCAGAATGTAAGTCAGGACTCAGGAAGGAGATAAGAATTCATGAAGATGGTACACTTAGGTTTGGGTCACATCTATGTGTGCCTAGTGGAGATATCAGACAGGAGGTTATGGTAGAAGCTCACAGTTCTCAGTACTCTGTACACCCTGGAGGGACCAAGATGTACTAAGATATCAAGCAGTACTTCTGGTGGAACGGGATGAAGAGGGAGATAGCTAGATTCGTTTTCCGTTGCTTGGTATGTCAGCAAGTGAAGACAGAGCAGCAGAGGCCAGCTGGATTATTGCAACCGCTTCCTATCCCGGAATGGAAGTGGGAGCATATTACAATGGACTTTGTGACCGGTTTACCAAGATCCCCAAGTGGTAAGGATGCTATTTGGGTGATAGTAGATCGGCTTACAAAGGTGGCGCACTTTCTTCCTTTCAGAGTAGGTCAATCTACGGAGAAGTTGGCAGAATTGTATATGCAGCAGATAGTCAGACAGCATGGGGTCCCAGTCAGTATTGTGTCAGACAGAGATATCCGTTTTATATCACATTTTTGGAAGAGCTTACATCATAGCCTGGGTACCAAGTTAAGGTTTAGCACGGCTTACCATCCCCAGACGGATGGGCAATCAGAAAGAACAATTCAGACTTTGGAAGACATGTTGCAAGCTTGCACTCTGGATTTTGGAGGATCTTGGGAGAGCCACCTACACTTGGTCGAGTTCTCATATAACAACAGTTATCAAGCCAGTATCCAGATGGCGCCATTTGAAGCACTATATGGTAAGAAGTGTAGGTCGCCACTAGCGTGGGACGATATTGGGGAGAGAAAGATGCTAGGCCCAGAATTGATTGTTCAGACGGTTGAAGTGGTTAAAGAAATTAGAGAGCGACTTCGAGTTGCGCAGGATCGGCATCGTCATTGGGCAGACCAGCATCGTAGGCCGTTAGAGTTTTCTGTTGGGGACCACGTATTCTTGCGGATCTCACCTACCCGTGGGGTCATTAGATTTGGCATTCGCGGAAAGTTGAGTCCCCGATACGTGGGCCCGTTTGTTATCCTTGAGAGGGTAGGCGATGTTGTATATCGTTTATCCCTTCCACCTTCGTTACGAGAGGTGCATGACGTATTTCATGTATCTCAGTTGCGAAGGTATGTATCGGACCCAAGCCATGTCCTTGATCATTCTGAGCTGGTTGTTGGTACCAACCTGTCTTACGAGGAACAGCCTGTGTCTATTTTGGACCGAAGAGAGAAGGTACTCAAGAACCGAACAATTAACCTTGTCCGGGTTGCTTGGGGTCATCACTCTTTGGGGGAGTCAACGTGGGAACGTGAGGATGATATCCGATCACGGTATCCGCACCTGTTTGACTCACAAGGTATATCTCTTTCTGTATACCTTGATTGTCTTAACCCCTCATGCTTGTCACGTTGTAAGTAGAATTGCTTGGTGTCGTAGAATGTTCAGCATGGATATGTTTCTACTGTTAATATTGTAGAATGATTGCTTACTCTAATTGATCGTACTTAGATTAGTTTAGCTTCGATGTTTCTATCATGTTTGGATCTGAAATTCCGAGGACGAAATTTTTCTAAGGAGGGTAGAGATGTCACTTCCCGTTCCCAGAATACGTATTTATTTAATAGTTACCATGTATTATTCTGTATTTAAATTTCTGTAAATTTATGTTAGTTAATTAATCTGCTCTTTAAATTTTCATGTTAATTTATTTTCTGCAATTTTATTTCTGCACTTTATTTCCTGCTTTTATTCCTGTATTTATTTTCTACTTTTACCTCTTTGCTTTGCTTGCGGGTTGGCCTTGGATGAACCCATTGGACCCGGCCCAATACTCCCACCTACCACCACCCTTTCATTTAAAGCCCAAAACCATTTCTCTCTCTTCATTACTTCTTTCCATTTCACTTCTTCTTCCTCATAACTCTCCCACCAACCTAGAAGAGATAGGCAAGTGCCAACTTGCTTCTTGATGGATCCCCATTTTTATTGTTCCATCATCTTTCTCATTTGATTCTAAGTCTCTTTAGTACTTAGCATTTTCAATTTCCATGGCTTATTTGTTGTAGATCTAAGTTTGATACATTTTCGGATTTCTTAGGTTTTGATCTAGTAAACTTTGTTATCTTCAAGTTTCGATGGTTCCATGTTGTAGAGAATTTCGTTCTACCCAATTTTGACCTATGGAAGTCCATATTTGGGCTTGGGATGAAGGATTTATGGAGCTTGGAAGCAATGGCTTCCATGGTTTCCATGGTTCTGTTCTCAGAAATTCGGAGAAGAAGAACCGTCCCAGCCGCATGAAATCTTCATTCCTCAGCGCATGGAAATCTTTATTCCCACAGAAATCTTCATTCCTCAGCGTATGGAAATCTTTATTCCCACAGAAATCTTCATTCCTCAGGCGCATGAGTTATTTATTTCCCAATCACTTCTCACAGCCAAGGCGCATGAGTTATTTATTTCCCAATCACTTCTCACAGCCAAGGCGCATGAGTTATTTATTTCCCAATCACTTCTCACAGCCAAGGCGCATGAGTTATTTATTTCCCAATCACTTCCCACAGCCAAGGCGCATGAGTTATTTATTTCTCATTCCTCAGGCGCATGAGTCATTTATTTCCCACAGATTCCCTCAGGCGCATGAGTTATTTATTTCCCAATCACTTCCCACAGCCAAGGCGCATGAGTTTATTTATTTCTCAATCCTTTCCCTCAGGCGCATGAGTTTATTTATTTCCCACAGATTTCCTCAGGCGCATGAATTTATTTATTTCCCAATTATTTCCCACAGTGCGTGAGATTGTTTATTTCCCAATCATTTTCCACAGCGCACGAGATTTATTTCCCACAGCCGCATTCCCACAGCGCATGAGTTTATTTATTTCCCAATCATTCCCTCAGGCGCATGATATTATTTATTTTCCAACCTTTCCCACAGCGCATGATATTATTTATTTCCCAATCATTCCCACAGCGCATGAGTTTATTTATTTTCCAATCATTCCCTCAAGCGCATGATATTATTTATTTTCCAACCTTTCCCACAGCGCATGATATTATTTATTTCCCAATCATTCCCACAGCGCATGAGTTTATTTATTTTCCAATCATTCCCTCAGGCGCATGATATTATTTATTTTCCAACCTTTCCCACAGCGCATGATATTATTTATTTCCCAATCATTCCCCAGGCGCATGAGATTATTTATTTCCCAATCATTTCCTACAGCGCATGAGATTATTTATTTTCCAATCATTATTTATTTCCCAATATTTATTTCTCGAATTTGGCATTAATTAACATTGATTGTTATCTTGATTAATTATTGATCATGCGTTCCTAGATGGAACTAAGAGACTGGCTAGTCGTCTTATTGAAATGAATGAATGAGACACGTTCATATTAAGTATGAACTACTATAATCGATTGGCCGATCCCGAATCTTGACATACAGGCATACATGCAGGCTTCAATTTATTTATTTATTTATTTTACTATAAAAGAAGCATGTGTACTTTATGGTCAAGGCATGATTGTTTCGTGGTTAGTTTGGATTGTTACATTACGCTATGTAAGACCTACAACCTAACCGCACGGGTATCGTTGTAGAGCTGGGCATATCGTACTTTGTACGGAAGTACTCATTTTGAATGACCATGACCCACGGCATGGGATTTCACTTAACGTAGAGGCTACTAAGTTAAATAAAATAATGATTGCATGGAGAGAATGGATTCCCGAGTTCTTACATGGCAGCCCTCTTTGGGACTATTAGTGCCCAACAGGCCGGCTGGTTCCCACAGATACTGCAAACCTGTCACACGGGCATGGAGCGGTATCTGGTTATACTATTTATTGTATATTGTATATTGATGACGGGCGTCCTGCTGGGACTCGTCTAATTCATGATTGGCGCAATTGATTGATTGGATAGACTAGCCTTGCTTGTCCATAGTAAGAACTGAGAAATCCTTATTGCATAATTCCAGGATAACTTGGGACTCACAGTAGCAAGCCGTAGGAGTTGGATGGCCGTTTAAGTTGATTTGTTTCTGTACTGTACCTACTCTGTTACCTAACTGAGATGATCAGAACATCAGGACATGACGGGCCAACTTCTGTCCTTGTTTGGTTGGGAGGTTGGTTCGAAGTGTCGTGATGTCACGTGAATCCCAGTAGCGAGCAGAGATCTATTATTATATTCTCTTATTTACTGGTTTAATGCCTCATATCGTGCTTCCTTGCGGTACTTGCTATTAGAGGTCTAACCTCTCTGGTTTTGCATGGCCAGATTTAGAGCCGGTTCCCGAGGACTCAACTTACTTCTACATCCAAGATGGTCAATACTAGAGGAATGATCGCAGGAGGACTCGAGTGGGTTTCTTACTTCCCCGCTCGTTTTGTTATTTACCTTATACTTTGCCGTTTGGCACCGACATGTTAGTCGGATCGTCTTGTACTTACTTTTACATAATTGTAATTAAAGTCAGACTGCAGCTGATAACAATTGTGTATATTTTTGCTACATCAGATCTGGCTATGTTTTGTAAAGCCAGATATCAAGAACATTTTGACAGAGCGTTTGGGACGCCTTACTGCTTTATCTTACATGTTCTCTATTACTGTTTCTTGTTCGAATGATTGAGACAATAGATGTGAAGTGACCATAGTGAGACCTTTATGTAGTATGCACCCCCTCGTCTGGTTAGACAGCATTGATCGTATTATACGGTATTCATCTACCCGTAATACGTAGCTGGCTGAGTCATTCCCCCGCTCTCCAGTATTCTGGTTCTGGGGCGTGACATTCATGCCTCACCTAGTCCCCCTCTCTCTCTCTCTTTATATATATGATGTATATATATGTATGTATCTATGTATTGTTATTCATTTTAGTTAGGATTGCGTGAAGGGTTTAGTCACAAAACTGAGAAGGGGTTGGACTGATTGTTAATTAATTAATATGATGGTCATTGTTCTCAGTTTTCCTGAGAATCTGAGATGAGAATTCAGGGTAGTAAAACCTGAGAAATATTTGATGTATGTTAAAGACTTAAAATTGTGTACAATGATAACTGAGAATACATTCCAATATAGTTAAACCTGGAATTTTCCTGGACTGAAACTGCCTGTGTTTATATCCTGAGAATCACACACACACACACATCTCAAACCTAAGTTGACACCTATACTCACACATCCACACACAGGACTCCTCACACCCTTCCCTATTAGCATATACTATGTACACACACCCTCTCTTTCACATAGACACACACACACAAAACTGAGAACAGCCCCTCTATTCACACACATACACACACAGCCCCCTTTCCCTTCTATATGTATGCAACATGTATAATATATATATAAATAAATGTAGATATGCATGTATATGCCTTAGCCTCACTATGTACCTATGTACACATGTATGTATATAGATGGTATGTGTAAAGAGTATTTTGGTATTTGTAGTTGAGAGCTTGCCTTAGCTCATTTGCTTCTTGGTTCATTGTAACCATACACATGGTATATATATGTGTGGTATACATATTATAGGATATTGACCATGGTGTGCTAATGGGGAGATTGAGCTTGAGATAGACATAGATATATTTTCTTAGTGATAGATAGTTATCTATATGTTACCCTTGAAGACCCCTTTTAGTGTAGCTGTCATAGTCCAACCCTAGATAGTTGACCCTTGACTATGTTGACTAGATAGAAGCCGAAACCCTAAATGTTGACTTGGGTTGACCCAGAGTTGACCAAGTTTGACTTGGACCTAGTTTGACCTAGACAATTGACCAGGGTTGACTTAGAGTTGATTTTGACCTAGAATTGACTTAGAATCATGTAGATTGCATCGTAGACTTCAATTATCTTATTTTAATCACATTATAACCTGTACTGCTCTATTTAGGACTTTGTGACTCCGGAGCAGACATCTGATATTTCATTACTCTTTTCAGAGTAACAGGCGAGTACATTTTCTGATAGTTCTTTCATTTACTTGTCAATTACTGTACTTCAGTTCTAGTTAGCTGTATGTGATTCTCCGTTACAAACACGTATTATTATTTCTGAATCCATGTATGCGACACACATACTTACTCGTCTTAGCTCTATTATTCGAATCACCATACGAATCATCATACGAATCACTATTCGAATCACCCTATTCGTATCTTCATATGTTGGTTGGACTTGTATTCGTCTTATGTGTTGGATTACGGATTCATTTGTATTAGACTGGGCGGGGAAATACTGATTAGACATGTAGACATATCCCCCTATTCGAATCACCCCTCTGTGAATTATATTCGAACGATAGCCATCCATCATCTGATCAGTGAGTGGTGTGCCGTATTACCTACAGCCGTTTACATGTCAAACTCGGTATTTTAAAACACACTTGGAGAATTTATTCGAATCATTGTTTGACTACTATTCGAATCACTATTCGTATTACCTTATTCGAATCACTATTCGCATCATCTTATTCGAATCACCTTATTAAAACAATAATTAGAATCACATTCGACTCATCTTGTATTAGACTCACTTTGGAATTACACTCGACTTATATTATACATCTGAACTCATTATTTTACTCTAGTTCAGCTAGATCTTGTTTTACAGTCTTCTTTGCTATGATTCTTCTCTTGTTTAGTTATTTACTTTCCTTGCACTTTATCTGTTTTTCTTACCATCACCTGAACATAAACTTTCATATTCATCAATACAACTGTCTATAACTGTTTTATAGTTCTCTGTCATTTACTTAGAATTTCTTGATGAAATATACTCGTTCCTGTCCTGACTGGACCTGTTAAAAATATTACAGATGATTACCCTGAGGATATTTGACCCACTTGCCTTAGAGCAGGAGATGGCTTAGCTACCTATGGCCCTGACACTCAGGAGTGATCGGGAGACTAGCTAGTAGACTTGGTTTAGTTTTCTTGTTTTAGAACTTGAATTGTAATAAGTTGAGATTCGAGTTTATATTTGAAGTTTGTTTGAGATATTATTATTTAGTAGTTTATAAATGTTGTTATTTAGTTTTTAGTTATAAACTTCTGTGTTATCTTATAGTGCTTAGACTGTGATTGAGATTTCATTATATCTATACTTGTCCTCCGTTCGGAGT
Organism: Iris pallida; assembly: GCA_029216955.1. Classification (NCBI taxonomy): domain Eukaryota; kingdom Viridiplantae; phylum Streptophyta; class Magnoliopsida; order Asparagales; family Iridaceae; genus Iris; species Iris pallida. Next base: position 161,140 of record JANAVB010038450.1, read on the forward strand.
TGAGATATTGACAAGTACATTATATAATTGCGTGAGTTGTTGATTAGATAGTAACCTAGGACAGCGTTCTACCGTCGACACTGCGGCGTAGGCTGGACGTACCCACTTCTCGTGCCCTTACTCTAGGGTGCGGGTCGTGACACGTTTTTAGTGGTGGCCCATGCAGGTCAAGTTTATGTAGTGGTATTCGAACTAAAGTATCACTACAGCCTGCGATAGGATTTGAGAGATAGGTTTAACGGAGAGGTACTCAATCACAGTTAGGAAAATTCTGCTTTAAATCATGCCATCTACATATCGTACTGATTTGCCTTCTTTGAAATAAACTGTCCTCCTTTGATATATCGATTCTTGCTCAGTATTGACTTCCTTGTTCGATCTGTCTTCAGGATGGTGGAGACACGATCACATCGCTCTGGTGCAGCAGTAGTTGTAGAGGGGACTGCCACCTCTCAGCCAGATCAGCAGGTTCAGGAGGCTGCAACTCCTGCCACCTCTATTCATATTGAGACTTCAGCAGCAGCAGCAGCTAGGGGTATGCCTCCACCAGTTCATGGGCAGGACCCAGTCACCCCAGAGATGCAGTTCCAGCAGCCGCCGCCTACAGGACATGTGGATGCGGCACAGATGTTTGCCTACTTCCAGCAGTTTATGGACCGGCAGCAGGCTCGACAGGACAGGGGCATGGAGTTGGTCCTGACGACAGTCGCAGCCCGACCAGTGATCCAGCAGCCGAGGACACCGGGGATAGAGCAGTTCCAGAAGATGAGTCCCAGAGACTTCCTGGGGACAGAGGAGATTTTATATGCCGACGAGTGGATCGAGCATATTGAGGAGATCTTTCGTCTGGCCCGGATACCGACAGATCTCCAGATAGCGGCAGCAGCTAGCCGGATGCGAGATCTTTCTCGCACCTGGTATCAGTCAGACCCCAGAGTGGGGGTAGCTGGACAGACCTGGGAGGAGTTCAAGGGCTTCTTCAAGAAGTGGTTCTTCCCAGATTCAGCGCTCCGAGCCTTGGAGTCGCAGTTCGAGAGCTTAGTTCAGGGGAGCCTGTCAGTGGAGGAGTACGCTGGGGAGTTCGGCCGCCTCGGCAAATTTATAGAGGGCTTGAGCGAGACGGTGAAGGCCCAGAGGTTCCGGAAGGGTCTGGTCAAGGAAGTCAAGTCCTTAACCAAGGGCAACATGGATGCCCCTTTTGAGGAGATTTTGACGGGAGCCTTATTGGCTGAGGATGACCTTGAGCTTAGGCTCAAGAGGGGGCAAAACCCAGCTGGGGGCAGCAGCAGCGGAGGCCAGGCCAAGAGGCCTCATGTACAGTTTTAGTTGGCACAGCATCAGCCTAGAGGACAGGACCGTAAGGTGCAGACTTGTGCTTACTGCAAGAGGGCAGGGCACGGTTGGGAGACTTGTTATAGGAGGCAGAAGGTTTGTCTGTTCTGTGGATCCGCTGCTCATCAAGTCAGGGATTGCCCTACTGCACCCGTATTTGATGGAGCACCGGGTCAGAGAGAGAGAGCTAGGCCGCCTGTAGCACAGCACCATGCCCAGAGGGGTGGAGCTTTTGCTATGGCAGTCGAGGAGACTGACGCTGTAGGTGACGGATTAGCAGGTTTGACCTTCTTGTTCTTTCTCCCCACTTTCATGTGTGATTTTCATTAGTACCTGCCAGGATATGATTGTGATATGCTAGATAGCATAGTTACCCTGTTCGGGACTGTGGAATCACGACCAGTAGGACAGAGTTTTGTATATTATCTGACCTTGTTTGATTTAGGGGTTTGACCTAGCAGGAGTTCGTTCATCTTAATTTTGAGGACTAAATTCTTCTAAGGGGGGTAGACTTATAACACCCAATTTTTCTAAATGAGGGTAATTTTGAACTTTTGTATTTTAAATCATTTAATAATGATATTTAAGTCATGATATAATTTTTGGTAATTTTTAGTTATTTTAAAACTATTTAATTGAGTGAAATATGAAATTGGTGTTTTGCTAGTGTAACCTTAGTCATGCATGACCTAGAAGACTAATCATGACCAAGGAGACCTAATCATGTGTTTAGGATTTCAAATTTCTAAATTTAAGCCTAGGGGTATTTTGGTCATTTTGACACTTTTGTGAAATTGTGAATTATATTAATTAAATATGTGTTAGTTACAATGTTGAGACTTGACCTAGAAGTTAGCCTAATCTAGATGTTAACCATGACCCTAGAAATTAAGTTAGAGGATTTCAATTAAGTAATCACATTAGTGTAATATCTAGATATTATTAGGAAAGATATTTACTTTTGAGATATTTGTGAAAAGAAGCCTTAACCAATAGGAAGCCTTAGAATTTGTTGGAGAAACCTTAGCCACTCATCCTAAACCCTAACCCTAATGTTTTCAACAGCCATCACACATCCCCACCCTCTATAAATGCAACACATTAATCATTTGCACCATTTTTAATTCATTTTATTTGCCTCCTTTGTGTTCTTCCCTAAACTTCTCCCCAAATATCCAAATCAACTCGAAATTGAGCCAAATTTCTTACATTGGAATCCCCTACTGTTGAGGATGCTAAGGGAAGCTAGCTAGCAAGGTTGCACAAGCATTTGGTACCCCCAAGTGAAGAGGACACCCCCCTATTCTAGGTTTTCATTGAGTTTTCACTCAATAGGTAAATGCCCTCATACATAGTTAAATTTCTGTTTTCTCTTCATGAATTCATGCATCTAGGTACCAGGGACCTATAGGCTGAGTTTGGCAGAAATTGGATTGGGTTTGGTGTCCGTATCGGACACGTATCTAGGTTTTAAATCAAGTGTTTGATGATTTGCGACAGTCATTTAAATGTTAATATTTTTGAAAACTAATTGCACAATATTCTAGCCCTATAGGTGTAGATCACAGAACCATGACACTGAGCACGAGATTGTGTCGTGTCCGTGTCCAAATTGGACACGAACACGCTGTACACAGCACTGTGCACTGTCCTGCTACCTCGTGTCCAGTTCTCACTGGACACGACACGAGACCCGACCAATTTTGGTCAGTACCGAGGGGCAATCACTGACACCGTGCCCACAAAATTTGGAGTGGTGTCATGTCATGTCGAGAAAGAAAACACGCGCGTACTGTTGCTGCACAAACTGTGCACAGGCGGAAATCCCCCACTGATACGCGTGTCGTGTCAAGTGTAGACACCACGTGGACTCATTTCAGGGAGTTGAAACCCTAGCCCTAGTCCCCCTTGACCTCTGTGCATGAGCACGTGGAGCCTAGTGCTTTGTGTCGTGTCCTAAATGGAATGGCATGGCAGTACGATGATTATTTTACACTGTTTTTACTGATACTTGTTTTCTTGCATTGGACACGTTGTGTCGACTTTTGTGGACACGCACACACATACCTAGACACTGTGACACTCGACCCTAGCTGTGATTTAGAGCTTGTGTATGGATTTTGGATTTTGATATGATAGGTTTGGGTTTCGAATGCATTGTTAATGGACTGATCCCTGTTTCCAGTTTGAGTATATTTTGGGTTTTAGTTTCTTCTTAGGTTCAATCACCCCTATGAAACATGAGAATTTAACCTATCGACTGATCACTGTCACACATTAGACACATTTCACAAAACCTGTGAATCCTCAGATTCCTGAGAACTTTACAAAAACCTGAGATTTCCTGTCATCCACATACAAGACACTGAGTGCACATTTTAGGATTTCAGCTGAGTTTTGGTTTTTAATTTGAGAATTAATGGTTAATATAATGTTGTTAATATGTAAACATGTGTGTTATAATGGGTTTTTGCCTCTGGGAACAAGGTGATATTGAATTGATTGTTATTTGGGTTTTTCCATTTGTCATTTGATATCAAACTGTTTTTTTAACTGTTGCACATAACTGAGATTTTCCAGAGAATACCAATGTTTAAACCTGAAATTTCCATTTAACTGAAATCTGACAATGTATTTTCTGTACACCCTTGTATACCTCTTCACTTTGAACACACATTTGTTCATGCCTCTCCTAGTCCCCCTCTCTCTCTCTTTATATATATGATGTATATATATATGTATGTATCTATGTATTGTAATTCATTTTAGTTAGGATTGAGTGAAGGGTTTAGTCACAAAACTGAGAAGGGGTTGGACTGATTGTTAATTAATTAATATGATGGTCATTGTTCTCAGTTTTCCTGAGAATCTGAGATGAGAATTCAGGGTAGTAAAACCTGAGAAATATTTGATGTATGTTAAAGACTTAAAATTGTGTACAATGATAACTGAGAATACATTCTAATATAGTTAAACCTGGAATTTTCCATTGGACTGAAACTGCCTGTGTTTATATCCTGAGAATCACACACACACACACATCTCAGACCTGAGTTGACACCTATACTCACACATCCACACGCAGGACTCCTCACACCCTTCCGTATTAGCATACACTATGTACACACACCCTCTCTTTCACATAGACACACACACAAAGCTGAGAACAGCCCCTCTATTCACACACATACACACACAGCCCCCTTTCCCTTCTATATGTATGCAACATGTATAATATATATATAAATAAATGTAGATATGCATGTATATGCCTTAGCCTCACTATGTACCTATGTACACATGTATGTATATAGATGGTATGTGTAAAGAGTGTTTTGGTATTTGTAGTTGAGAGCTTGCCTTAGCTCATTTGCTTCTTGGTTCATTGTAACCATACACATGGTATATATATGTGTGGTATACATATTATAGGATATTGACCATGGTGTGCTAATGGGGAGATTGAGCTTGAGATAGACATAGATATATTTTCTTAGTGATAGATAGTTATCTATATGTTACCCTTGAAGACCCCTTTTAGTCTAGCTATCATAGTCCAACCCTAGATAGTTGACCCTTGACTATGTTGACTAGATAGAAGCCGAAACCCTAAATGTTGACTTGGGTTGACCCAGAGTTGACCAAGTTTGACTTGGACCTAGTTTGACCTAGACAGTTGACCAGGGTTGACTTAGAGTTGATTTTGACCAAGAATTGACTTAGAATCATGTAGATTGCATCGTAGACTTCAATTATCTTATTTTAATCACATTATAACCTGTACTGCTCTATTTAGGACTTTGTGACTCCGGTGCAGACATCTGATATTTCATTACTCTTTTCAGAGTAACAGGCGAGTACATTCTCTGATAGTTCTTTCATTTACTTGTCAATTACTGTACTTCAATTCTAGTTAGCTGTATGTGATTCTCTGTTACAAATACGTATTAATATTTCTGAATCCATGTATGCGACACACATACTTACTCGTCTTACCTCTATTATTCGAATTACCATACGAATTATCATACGAATCACTATTCGAATCACCCTATTCGTATCTTCATATGTTGGTTGGACTTGTATTCGTCTTATGTGTTGGATTACGGATTCATTTGTATTAGACTGGGCGGGGAAATACTGATTAGACATATAGACATATCCCCCTATTCGAATCACCCCTCTGTGAATTATATTCGAACGATTGCCATCCCTCATCTGATCAGTGAGTGGTGTGCCGTATTACCTACAGCCGTTTACATGTCGAACTCGGTATTTTAAAACACACTTGGAGAATTTATTCGAATCATTCTTTGACTACTATTCGAATCACTATTCGTATCACCTTATTCGAATCACTATTCGCATCATCTTATTCGAATCACCTTATTAGAACAATGATTAGAATCACATTCGACTCATCTTGTATTAGACTCACTTTGGGATTACACTCGACTTATATTGTACATCTGAACTCATTATGTTACTCTAGTTCAGCTAGATCTTGTTTTACAGTCTTCTTTGCTATGATTCTTCTCTTGTTTAGTTATTTACTTTCCTTGCACTTTATCTGTTTTTCTTACCATCACCTGAACATAAACTGCCATATTCATCAATACAACTGTCTATAACTGTTTTATAGTTCTCTGTCATTTACTTGGAATTTCTTGATGAAATGTACTCGTTCCTGTCCTGACTGGACCTGTTAAAAATATTACAGATGATTGCCCTGAGGACATTTGCCCCACTTGCCTTGGAGCAGGAGATGGCTTAGCTACCTATGGCCCCGACACTCAGGAGTGATCGGGAGACTAGCTTGTAGACTTGGTTTAGTTTTCATGTTTTAGAACTTGAATTGTAATAACTTGAGATTCGAGTTTGTATTTGAAGTTTGTTTGAGATATTATTATTTAGTAGTTTATAAGTGTTGTTATTTAGTTTTTAGTTATAAACTTCTGTGTTATCTTATCGTGCTTAGACTGTGATTGAGATTTCATTATATCTATACTTGTCCTCCGTTCGGAGTTGAAATATTGACAAGTACATTATATAATTGCGTGAGTTGTTGATTAGATAGTAACCTAGGATAGCGTTCTACCGCCGACACTGCGGCGTAGGCTGGACGTACCCACTTCTCGTGCCCTTACTCTAGGGTGCGGGTCGTGACATTCGTAGACCAAGTCAAAGAAAGTTAAGAGCTTTACGCAAGTCAAACAGAGTAAAACTCAGACATTACGCAAGACAAACAGAGTAAAACTCTACGCGAGCTGCTTTACGCGAGAGCCATCCTCAAAGCTTTTACGCGAAGGATAGGCTGTCTGATCATGCATTTAATGTGCGTGATACTGTTCTGACATATTGATTTTCTGACAGCAGACAGCACAGAAGTCGAGAAGATTTGATTTACACCAAACCCAACACTTGTCGTTTAGTGTGCAGATGGGCTACTTTACGCTCAAGAGATTGCTTCTTTTACGCACGAAAGCTATTCGAGCTTTTTTCGCTCAAGGCTGTTGTGCGCGTAAAGTTTATTTGAGCTAATTTTACGCTCAAGACTATTTTTAGCCACTTTACGCGGGAAGTTTATTTTGGACTATTTTATGCCCGGTCTGCTACTTTATGCAGGAAGTATATTTTTGGTCATTTTTACGCCCGATCTTTTCTGGCAACATGAGAACGTGGTCTGCATACGTGGCTTTCATGCCACATTTATCGAGGAACGTGTGTACATGCTCTCTCCATTTTATTGAAGTAGTGGGACACGTGTCACCATGTATAGAGATTAAAACTCTACATGGGACACGTGTCATCACGCGTAGAGGATGATTCTCATCGTGGGTGACAGTTACTTGCTAGAGACCTGATTATGTTGTTTTTTACGCACATATGGTCTAGTCTATAAATAGACTTATTTTTAACACATACATGATCAAGATATCAAGAGAGATACAGGAGAGGAGATTCTGAGAAAAGTCATACTTTCAGAGTGGTATTCCCAGAAGCATTTTTTCAACTTTTTCTCTAGAACAGTGTGAAGCAAAGTAGGAAAGCTTCGACTGTGCCATCAGTGCCGTTACTCGATACCTTTCTGGTGACTTAGTTCTTCCGATTGTTCTTCTTCTTCAAGCAGTTCTCTTCATCATCATCGTGTGGTCCAAGGAACAAAGTGATCGCTCTCAGATATGACTTCCATAACAATACTTCCCAGAAACAATTTATACTTTTGTACTTTTTCTCGTTTTCTTTTAAAAGCCAATTTTAGGCATTTTGTTAAGTGAAACAAAATGGCGACTCTACTGGGGACGACCTTCTCCTCTGACGAGAAGGCAATTGCTCAATATGATGATGTGCCGGTCGGATCGACAAAGAAGACTCTGGTTGTTCACTTCGACCAGACTGCTTACGAAGAAATGCTCCGAACTGGGGGTAGTACTCGCTACTCCAATGTTCAAAAATTATGGAAGGCACGAAAAGTTTGGATTCCTAAGTCCAAAGCATCCTCGGATCTCCCTACTGTCTTGGAAGGCAAAGGAATCCTTCCCACTCCGGTTGTAGAGGCTCACATCTGTGACGAGGCAGTCTCTACTTCAGTGATGTGCCCTGGGCGTAAAAATCAGTCTTCCGTCGGTGACGTGGTAGACTCCCAAGTTTTACGCTCTGTGCGTAAAAATAAATTTTTACGCTCTGCGCGTAAAAATCAGTCTCCCGTCAGTGACGTGGTAGACACCCAAACTTTACGCTCTACGCGTAAAGGAAAATCTCCCGTCTGTGAAGTGGCAGATACTCATGTTTTGTGCTCTACGCATAAAGGTAAATCTCCTGTCGATGACAGCGTAGATAAAGTTCACAATGATGCCTCAGCATCTAAAGTGAATTTTTCTGCACGCATGTAGCGTAAAAACAAAAATCCTTTTGTTGGTAAAGCTTCAGTTTTCTACCAACAACCTTCTTACACTGCTTTACGCAAGGTACTAAACCTTCAAATTACGCATAATGCTGATGGAGTCCTTTGTGCACAAAAATCGCAAGATTTATGCACGCAACTCCAAGCACGTAAAAATGTATAATTTGGTTCTGCCAATGTAGCCAGTAATCTTCTTTATACATAAGGGACTAAATGTTTCTCTGTCCCAAATATAATAAAGAAGACTACTCATTCTACTCCTTCTGATTTACGCGACTTACTCGTACAAAAGCGTAAAAATAGAAAATCTCCTGTGACACTCCCCCAAGAAATCACCATTGTGAGTGTCACCAGATTGTAATCAAGTGTTACTGTTCGGCTTCTAAATGGTCAGTTTTTGATCGGTTAAGCTACAATTCGCCTCAGCAACAAGTTGATGACCAAGAACATGAGTTGTCATATGCATCAGTCAATATTCATACCAACAGAGGACGACGTCCAAGACACAATTCGTCCCAGACTCCTAGTCAACAACAGTTCAACCGACTTCTCGATAGTTTTTAAAGGGTATATCAGCATACTCGATCAAGAAGTCAAAGACAGTTGCAATCTTCAGATTCAGAAGCTGGGGGTACCCAGTCTTTGGAGTCCGAAACTGATAGCGTTGCTTCATACCTCTATACCAATCCCTCTGTATGTTCAAGGGAGGTTGAATCCTATGCTATCGGAGATGAACCAGAGACGTCAACTGCTAATACAGAGCAACATCTTTCTGCAGTTGAACAATCACTGAAGGACATGCTTGCTATGATGCAAAGTATGCATCAAATAATAATGACTCAACAAACTGTTCAGCCTGCAGTGATAACACTGGTTCAGGTAGCAGCACAAACTCAAGATAGTCAAGGGGTTGATACACCTTTGAATCATCTTACACAAGAGCCTGCTATCAATCAAAATTCTGCAGTTCCATATCTTCTCATTCCAGAAGATGTACCACCTCCGGTGGGGGTCACGGTACATCCAACAACTATTCAATCGAATGTGCTTACTCAAACTAGTGAAGCTATTCAATCAGTGCGTGAGCTAAAAGCACACTTTGAAGTTCTGAAGCACAAGGATCAACTCTAGAGGTTAGGGATTAAGCAACCTTATCCTCCTCATTGGAATGATGTACCTTTCCTCCAAAATTCAAGCCACAATCGATGGTGTTATTTAATGGAAAGGCTTCCCCCAGTCAATATATCAATTATTTTGATATTATGACTGTACATTTGCAGAAGAATGATGCTCTTCTCACCCGAGTTTTTATTGGGTGTTTGACGGGTTCAGCTTATGACTGGTATCGCAGTCTACTCGACAATTGTATATCGTCTTTTGACGAGTTTAAAGCAATAATTCTCTCTCGCTTCTATGAAGGAGGCATGGACATGAATATGTCATCCTTAATAGAAATCAAACAAAAGGAGATAGAAGATACCCGGACGTTCATTGAACATTTTCGACAGACAACTTTGAAAATGCCTCTTGGTATGCCAGATTCAACATTGATTGATACATGCAAAATGAATCTGCGACCATCCATTGCTGTCTTTACGGGCTCTCAATTCACAGATTGGACCTCGTTCATTATAGTAGCAGTTTCAGCCGAGACCAATGGTAGGTTGTCTCGTGAACACGGGATGATCTTTGCCTCCGAGGACAAAGGAAAGAATGGCTCTTTAGGCAATAATTTTGACAATCGCAATGGGAAGGGAAAGGAAACCCTAGTGGTTAATCTTTCAAAACCTAAAACAACGCCGAATAATCTGGAGTCTTCTAAACCAAAAGAGGAGTACTCTTTTGATGACAGTGATATCCCAGGGATATTCCAATGTCTTGTAAAGAGTGGCAAACTCCAGATTCCAGAGCCAAAAAGGCCTAATGAGATAAATTTGACTGACAATCCCAAATATTGTATCTATCATAGATACATAAATAATCCTACCAAGGCTTGCTACGTCTTAAAGAAGAAAATCTAAGAGTTGATAAATGCTAATGCCATCACTTTAACCAATGATGAGCATACGGTCACAACTAATATGATTTCTCTTCAATTTGGAGGTTTTCCTCCACAGCAAGTTTTAGATGGGATTGTCCCAATTCCTAAGGCGACAATGAAAATTGTAAATCTCCTGCCTGCTAGAGAGCAAAGTGAAGGATTATTGCCTCTTACATTAAAAAATGGTGAAATCATGTGGGTACATCCTGATTTAGTACCTGAAATGGAGAATGAAGGTAAAACTTCAAAATCCAAGAAAGGTAGGAAAATCAAAACCTGCAATATGATTTCTCATGTTGTTACTCCAGATCATGATGATTTGGATCATCTTTGGGATGGCATTCCTTTGAAGGATAGGCTGAGGGGTTTGAATATATGCCCTCCAAGTTTAGATCCTCCTACCAAACTCAAACTTACTCATCTGCAATGGTTAGCAATGAGTAGTGTCCCCTTATACAGGGCAGAACAAGTCTTTGCTGCTTATGAGAAAGCTCATACAGGGATTTTTCCTTCTGTCCCGAATATTCCTCCTTCTCCTGTGGCTACAGAGGTTTCTATGCCTCCTTCTCCTGTAGTTGCAGAAGTTTTTGTTTTTTCTTCCTCTGTTAAACCATTTATTGAAAGTCTGCTACCCATTCACATGTACAGTCAACAATCAGTCTATCTCATAAAAAAGATGGGCTATGACTTTCAGAAGGCGGAAGGCTTGAACTATGATAAAGGAATGCGACTTCCTTTACAAATTCCAAGTCAAAAATCCACGGTTGGATTGGGTTTTGAGGTCCCTCATAAAAATTCTCGCAAGAAAAAGACTAAGGGAAAGAAGAACAAAACTTGTAATATGGTACTTCATTCTCCTGAGTCTGAAGAAGAAACCTTTGTTGGTACGAGATATGGTAAAGAGTACCACAAAGATTATGAGGAAACTTCTAAATAAGCAGAGGACGTTGTTGAAACACTTCCAGCTCAATCATCACCTGTTCCTGCTGAGGCAAGGCCTTCTAAACCATCTGTGGTTGAGAAAGGAAAACAAAAAGCAGTACGCTTTGACGTCCCATTGAAATCTGCTTCAATCAAGGGGTAGTGATGATACCCTACAAGTTCGATATTCTAGCACAATTAGCTAATACGCCGGCTAGACTTTCGATCTTTGAATTGCTTCGTCTTTCTAAAAAAAGCCGAGAAACTTTGAACGAAGCTTTGCTACAAGCGGATTCATGCTTAGCTCAACTCAAGAGTCCTGACAATATACCAGTGTCGTGTCCACAACGTCATAGTGTGATGGAAACAATTCCTAACATTACCTTCACACAAGAAGATATGATGTTGAAGCATAATAAGCATGACAGACCTCTGTGCTATAAAGGGTATGTTGAATCTACTGAGGTTGACAGGATTTATATTGATCCTGTGTCTTCTATTAGCATTATTCTTCAGAGTATGCTACGACCCTTAAGGATTCCTACTAGTGATTTGACTTACACTAGTACCACAATAGTTGGTTTGAACTCTGGAAAGAGTAAAACATTAGAAAAGATTCGTCTAAAGATTTAGATAGGTGATCTTCGAACCATGACGACCTTTTATGTTATCAACTCAGATGTATCTTACAATATCCTTCTTGGAAGACCGTGGATATATGAGTATAACATTATGCCTTCAACTCTCCACCAATGCTTCAAGTGTGTGGACTCTCAAGGGGTTGTGAAGACAGAATTTGCAGATATCAATCCTTTTAAGGGTGTTAAAGCCTACTTCTCTGACTCAATACTCTATAAGCAGGAGCAGGTGAAAGAAATATCTGATATGGCTGAAGATCGATCGCCTGTAGAAGATCAATCTGTCAATGAAGATCCTCCAGAAAAGCAACCTTTAAAGATTAAAGTCAAAGGTCGAATCCAACCCCAACCTGTCAATGATCAACCTCTAATGATCAAGGTTAAAGGAAGAACTCGAGCTTCATCTTAGGAATCTGTGAAGGTTCTAGTCAAGAGCCAAGTTCAACCTCTCATGATCAAGGTCAAGGGACGTACTTCTTATACGAATGATCCAGAGCCACTGATCATCGACCTTGGCAAGCCTACGCATAAGACAGATGATGGTCCGTTAATGATCAATCCAAAGCGTAGTAGTCAACTTGTAAATGATGTAAATATTGATCATTCTCTAATTTCTAATATTAATGAAGATTTCCTTTTGGAGTACATGGCTGTCAAATTTATTGAAAGAATGACTTTATCTTATGATGATCAAAGTCATCAATATAAAAATGACATAAATATGGAGAAAACCTTATATATTAATCATAAGAAAAATTCCTTTCCTCCTCCTATTGATGTTGGACCTTATGCTCAAAGGTTCTTAACATCTTCTCCATATGTTCTTCTTGTAGCTTCATCATCACAAGCTTGTGTAACTTATAGACGTCTCAAAGAATCTTATTTTGTGATTCCGTCTAATAAGAAAAACAAGCTCCAAATTGTGTTTGGTCTGGCTAGAAATATCCATATTACTCAGACGGACGATCTTAGAGAAAAAGATAAAGGAAGGATCCGAATTGACAAATATAGTCAACAATCTCTTAAGATTATTCAGCATATGGGATATGATTTGAAGACTATGCAATGTCTCAATTAAGGCAAAGGTAGACAGTTACCATTACGTGGTGATCCGTTTTACCAAAAAACTCGTCATGGGTTGGGATACGATCCATCCCACATGTTTAATGAAGATATATAAGAAGAATTTTCTTCAAGTTCTTCACAATCCTCAGATTCGAAAGAAATTCAATTCATCGAATCCGATCTATCCCATATGTACAAAAAAGATATGGAAAAAGAATTTTCTTCCAGTTTTTTACAATTCTTATATTCTGGAGGAGACTATTATGATGAATCTGAGTGTGTCTTTTCAGTCAACATGGTTCAAACTGATGGTGAATCTGAACTGTTTGAAAATGACCCTTGGGCACAACAGATGGACACTCAATGAGAGCTTCGTTTTGAACAACGACAACCACCTACAGAAGATAAAATTGTTCAGATTGATGTTGGAGACGGAACTACGTCTAAGACAATATTCATCAGTAAAAACCTTTCTGAAGATGAAAAGGAAGAGTTGGTACAACTGATTAAAGAATATATTTATATTTTTGCATCGAGTTATGAGGATATGCCGGGTCTAGATCCTAAAGTAGCTACTCATAAACTCAATATTCTTCCTAATGCCAAGCCCGTAAAACAACAGCAACGACATTTCGACCAGATATGATGGATGTAATTGAAGCAGAAGTCAAAAAGCTGATCACATGTGGCTTTGTTCGTGTAAAACAACACCCAGACTGTGTTGCCAACATTGTTCCTGTTATGAAGACGAACGGAAAAGTCTGAGTTTGCATAGATTTTCGGGATCTTAATGTAGCTTGTCCAAAAGACGAATTTCCACTTCCGATTACTGATGTCATGATAGACAATACATGTGGTTTTGAACGCATGTCTTTTATGGACGAGTTTTCAGGATACAATCAAATTAAGATGCATCCAGGAGATGAAAAGCATACCGCTTTCCGTACACCCCTTAGGATTTTTTGCTATACGGTTATGCCATTTGGTCTGAAAAATACCGGTGCTATGTATCAACGGGCTATGAGCAACATCTTTCAAGAACATCTACGAAAAATAGTTGAATGTTATGTAGATTGTAGAAGCATAGAAAATCCTATGCGCCTAACATCACATGCGCCAGGGAGCTCAGATGAAGTACTTGGCATAGCAAAGCATAGACATTAAAAGAAGATTTCTATTTCATATAAAAGTCTATTACATGTCTTAAAAAGAGCCGTACAAAGGAGAATTTCTACAAAGAAAAGACCCTAAGTCTACAGCTAGGAGCAGCAACCACCATGCGCTCTCAAACAGGCGTATCTCGCCATGCACTCTCAAACAGGTACATCTCGCCAGGCGCTCTCAGCCAGGCGCATCCCTTCAGCAGCTCAGTTATGTGCATCCTCAGTTATGTGCATCCCTTCAGCGGCTCAGTTATGTGCATCCCTTCAGCAGCTCAATTATGTGCCGCTCTTCAGCGCCCCAGTCAGGCGCATCATGAAGTGTCAGCATATGTGCTATCAAATGCTTCGACTAATGAAGCATTTATTGAACAGAATGAGGGTAGCAATCAACCCTCTAGCTAGAGGAAGAGCTCTCCAAACCAAGGAAGAGAAGATCACCGTAAATCAACCTGCGACTAAAGGAGCAGCTTTCAACCCAACTAGAATGGGCAACACCCACTCTAGCGGGATGAGGAGCTCTCCCAAAGCCCAAGAAAGATGATCGGAGCACCACAATTACGATCTTCGGCTCTTCCAGCATAACGGAGATGAGGCTCGAGCATCTCGATCTTTGGATGCAACAGGCACCTTCTGCCTGCCTCAGAAGCCCTCGACTCCGAATTTTGGATGTAACAGTCACCTTCAAGTGCATCAATGAAAACAACGCGTCGCATCTTTACCCTTGGGAGCATCTTGTCAATAGAATGTGCTCGAGTAAACAAGTTCATTTCGGGAGGACGTGAGAGAACGAGAAGCAAACCCTCTCCATACTACTATTTATAGGCCGGGCAAATCAAACCCATGTGCCAAGTGGCCGGCTCTCCGAATCCTGTCCAATGAATTTGCATAAATGGTGATGAACCTGACGCTTCGAATTCAGCCAAGTCAAAAAATGGCTATTCAAAGCACTCGAAGAACATAACAGTCGGGCCCATAAAGATGTGTCATGCAAAGTGGATGCGTCGACCAGACTGCGCATCATACTGATGCGTCCATCAGCACCAAGCGCCATACGAGGATGCGCCCCATGCATCCCCATGCGTCCAGTGGAACGTCGATCGATGCGCCCACTCAACAGCCCATCACCTGTCAAGAACATTAAATGCTAAAGTCTGACAGAGTTGGCAGCACGTCTCCTGAGGACTGAACGATTGACAGCTTTTTCAGAAGACGAAGCGTCGCCAATGTCAGCATCATCATTGCTCTCCTCCGGCGGTTACAAGCCACGTGGCCGCCCAACCATCTCGCATGCGCCTCCGTAGCCATATGCCTAAATCTGTGCACGCGCCTCAAAAGCCGTGCGCCTCAGACCTTTCTCTGATCCCTAAGACAGAAGTAAAGTCACTGCTGAAGCCCCGCATGCGCCTCAAAATCAATGCGCCCCGACTGGTTCGTGACTCCTAAAGGTTACGAGCTAAAGTCTCCTCATACGCCCAATCCCAAGCGCATCCTATCAGATCACTCCCCACCAAATCCGAGATCTTTGAGCCATGGACCTACGATATGCGTCCTTTGACTTGATTCAGCCTATGAAGGGGTGCTAATCATCCAAGATCTCAGCAACTGAAAGATCCTCTCCATTGCTACGTGTCAGCTCGGCCGCAGCCTACAAAGGCAACAGGAAGGGTTTAACTCCTCAATCAGAGCGCATCGTCCATGCGCCTCCATCAGCAATCACCCCGTGGCGTCACCGCGTACAGGCGCATCCTATATATGCGCATGAGCAGCCATCCTGCAAAGCTATAATTAGAGGGATCACTTCCTTCTTACACACACACATCACACAACCACCGATATACATATACAGAAAGGCAGATACAGACACTCAACGTCTTCTTCCTCTCCGCAAGCTCCAGCACCCAGAGCAACTCAGACCTTCATAAAATCGAGAACCGTTGTCAGATCATCAACGGAGTCAACGTATTACCACTCGCGCCATCAGCACAAGGGACCCAGATAAACAAAAGTGTACTACTAGGACTACGTCTAAGTCTTACATTGTAATACTGTTCTATTTGTAATTGAAATTTAATCAAAAGATTTTAATGGAAAATAAGCTGGCGACTCTGCTGGGGGACCTCTTTCTCCTCCACCGAGAAAGCTATGTCGCAATCTGATGACGTGAAGGTGGGCTCCTCCCATAAGATGCTGGTCGTACGCCTCAATCAGCAGGCGTATGAGGAGTTCATCTCTGAAGGCAGTGCGAGTCCTTCGAAGCGGCTGCCGAAGCCGAAGAAGACTCGCCAAGTCTGGGTGTGCAAGGTCGACGCCTCTGGCACCACCACCGAAGGGGATGCGCCAATGCAGCCTTCCCATCCTGCTGACGTCCTCAGCAACCAAGATGCGCCCACCGGTACAGCACATCTCTCAGGAAAACGTGCGACTGACCACATTCCTCAGCCATCTCCCTTTCAGGCGAAGAAGATGCATCGACAGAGCAGGGGCGCAGCTAATGCCCCGTGCATCACCTCTGATGTGCCACAGAAGGCCTCTGTCTTTGACAGACTCACTCGCTGTAGTGGCGAAGAGAATTTGGACTCTGAGTACTATGCGCCCCAGCGGGCTGGTACAAAGAAGTCCAAGGCAGTACGGGCCTTGCGCCTCAAACGTGCTATGCCGGCAGCAAATCAGAAGCATGCACTCATAATCATGCGCGCTGCTGATGGTAAGCTGTATAAGGTCGACTCGGGTGCTTCTGTGCCAAAAATGTGTCGACCTTCAAAGTCCTTGTCTCACTTGGGCGTATCTGTTGCATTCGAAACCATGTCGAGCAAGGCAAACTTTGTGGTCTTGAACTCCCGTGCCTCTACTGGTTGTGCGTTTGAGGTTCGTTCAAGTCACTGTAAATTTTGCTCCCCCACTACTAATCTGAGCGCCTGTTTGGTGTTGGATCAAGGGGCGCAGCATTCACTTGACCACCCCGGCGCTTGCCTTGTCATGCGCCTGATGGGGGTACGAAGGTGGCACTCTCCTCCAACGATCTGCGTAACGTGATCACTCACAAACGCCGATCAGGAGAGTCAGTTGACAAGCAAAATACGCCCCTCACAGGGCACACCTGTGTTGTTGTCACCATCAACTGCTGTTGCAAGGCAGCAGTTCCACCAAGACAGTCGGTATTCTAGCGGCTGCAATCATCAACACCCTTCCGACGTCGCCTCGGAAAGAAGGTGTCAATAAAAGAGGAGCCAGAACTAAAGGTTGTTTCATGCAACGTAATCTCTAACTCCTCCTCAGTCCGAAGGGCGACTGGCAATTCCTTGTCCTCGTCCAAGAGCCAGCCGTGGAAAACCCAGACAACTGTCCCGTCCTTCGGAGTGTTTGAAGGCACTCGGAGGAGAGAGAAGATCTTGGAGGAAGCTGGGGGTAGTCAAGCCCTTGTTGATCCTCCTTCTGAAGACGAAGATGTCCTCCAGAGCACAGCTGGGGTGGATCTTCATCCTGGAGACGAAGTCAGCCTCCCGGACGTAGCTGGGGGTAGTCTGGCCCCTATGGACCTGCGTCTTGAAGACGAAGAAGTCCTCCAAAACAGAACTGGTGGTAATCAGGCCCTTGCGGATGCTCTTGAAGATGAGGATGTCCTCCAGAATGTAGTTGGAGGTAGCCAAGACGAAGCTCCGGGGGAAGTTTCTCCCCTACAGGAGAGTGAGGCCGAAAGTGAAGCCTCAACCGATCCATCCACTTCCAGCCGTGTCATGATAGTATACATGACTGGGGGTGATGCCGAGCCAGATGCACCGCCAGCAGACCTCGTCCAGCGCATGGATACCTTGGAGGAAGGACTCAAAATCCTCTCTGCCTCCATACATACACTGACTCAAGCAGTGTTTGAGATACGGTCAGCTTTGGCCAGGGCATCGTCTACTGGTCCTGACCCCGGGGCCAATGGAGAATCATGCATACCCCTTCAACGGGTATCCTTGGATACAGATCGCCACGAGGCACCTCGGACGTCTGAGCCCTCAAATGCTCAACTCCAGGCGATACCACCTTCCCTGACTCCCAGCTCCATGGAAGACGTGGTCGAGATGATCAGGGACTTGC
The DNA here is from genome assembly GCA_029216955.1 of Iris pallida. NCBI lineage: Eukaryota > Viridiplantae > Streptophyta > Magnoliopsida > Asparagales > Iridaceae > Iris > Iris pallida. Next base: position 179,287 of record JANAVB010038450.1, read on the forward strand.
ACGAGCGCTTTGAGTCCAAGAATAGACAAAAGAAGCACCAAAAGATGGGGATCCCCCAACCTTATCCCCTTGAATGGAACAAAGTGGTTTATCCTCATAAGTATAAACCACAAACACTGACGACATACGATGGAAAGGACTCTCCACGTCGTTATCTGACGTACTTCCAGTCTCAAACGGGATATCTCCTGAAGGAGGACGCACTACTCACTAGCATATTTGTCGGGGCACTGAAAGGAGTGGCGTACGACTGGTACTGCAGTCTCCCAAATAACTCCATATCTTCCTTCGACGACTTGACGCGTCTCTTCCTCGACCGTTTCTACGACGACGGGAAGGACATGACAATGGCGTCCCTCATAGAGATACGCTAGAAGGAGAAGAAAACAGTTCGGGTATATATCGAACGCTTCCGACAGGCCTGCTTCAGACTGCCCCCGGGCATGCCAGAACATGCACTCCTTTCCTCCTGCGGCATGAACATGCTGTCCGCAGTCAAACTCTGGCTCAACTCTACTCCTCCTTCCGACTAGAGTTCCTTGATCATCAAAGCCGAAGCAGCAAAAAAGAAGGCGTCCAATGCTCGCCTTTTGGGAGTTAGTTTCCCTACCTTTGGGGACAAGGGGAAGCGACCTGCAGCTAACAACCCCGGACGAGAGACGAAGGGGAAACATGCGTTGACTGTCAATGCCTCCAAAGGTGCATCAGCACCTACTCAGAAGCCTCCACTTGCACCAAGGCCAAAGGAGGTTTATTCTTTCAACGATGAAGACACCCTGCAACTCTTTGAGATACTGAAGTAGGGTGACAAGATCAAATTGTCGGACCCGAAGCATCCCGACGAGGTTGGAAAAGTGGACAATCCGAGGTACTATCACTACCATCGGTTTGTCGGACATCCAACTAAGGACTGCTACGTCCTCAAAAACTACATCCAGCGTATGATCAATGCGGATGTTATCTCCATCGACTACGAGGAGAAAACGGTCTCGGCCAACCTAGTGTCACTTCAATTTGGCACCTTGCCGCCAACCACAACACAAGATGGCGTCATCCCCATCCCTAAGGCGACAATGGAGGTGGTTAACTTACCACCTACTCGTGACAACGTGAGTGGACTCATCCCACTCACCATATCTCGGGGAGAGGTCTTGTGGGTTCACCCTGATCTCATCTCCGAGGTTACTCAACCGGAGGTGCGCTCTGCCTCCAAAACTAAGGGCAGGAGGATCAAGTCTTGCCGCATGGTCTCTTCCTCTGCGAAAGAGGCACTTCTTGTACATACGCGTTCACATCAGAATGCCCAACCTGACGAAGCTACCGTCGAGGTGGTGCCTCCTTGCACCGTCCCTGCTGCCCAGGAAGAGGGCCCATCTAAACCTCCAGCAGCCAATAAACATAAGCATGTAGAGGCCCGTTTCGACAAGCCTTTACGAAAGGAGAATGCTTCGGAGCTAGCCAAGCCCCACAACTTTGACATACTGGCACAACTGGCCAGTACTCCTGCCCGTCTATCTCTGTTTAAACTTTTTTGCCTTTCCAAGGATACTCGTGAACCTCTCTGTGAAGCCCTGAAGGATGCTGAGTCCTTCATCAGTCAGGTCAAGCAGCCTGAGGATACCCCAACTACATGTGCGCACTGTCATTGTACGGATAAAGTTATCCCCAACATAACCTTCACCCAACAAGACATGCTGCTCAAGCACAACCGACACAACAGGCATCTGTATTATACAGGGTATATCGATTCCGTCAAGGTGAAGCGGATTCAGATCGATCCGGGGTCTTTCCTCAGTATCATTCCGAAGATGCTGCTCTCAACACTGAAGATCCTAATGTACCGACTGGCGCCTTCCAACACAACAATCAGTGGCTTCAATACTAGCAAAAACGAGCCGTTGGGCAAAATACGGCTAAAGTGTCATATCGGTAACCTCAGAACCGAGATGACTTGCTATGTCGTGGACGCCGATGTCAACTACAACCTCCTACTGGGTCGTCCGTGGCTGCATGAGTAAATGGTGGTACCATCCACACTCCACCAATGTATGAAATATGTGTCCAACAATAACATCTTTCGGACGGAGTTCGCAAACATTGACCCTTTCAAGGGGGTTGAAGCCTACTTCACTGATTCCACCTTGTACAAGTTACCTGACGAGGAGGAAGCCAATGATGCTGACGATGAAGCAGAAACGGCAGCAGAGCCCGACATGGAGCCAGAGATGATTCCCGACGCTCCTTTAAAAGTTCGACTCAAAGGGAAGCCGCCTCAGACGTTGCCTCGTATAAACATCAAGCTACCTGGAAAAGCACCAACTACTCCAGGTAGAACATCTACTGAAGTCCCCTTGAAGATACGGCTCAAGGAAATGCCACCTCAAACGTCGGCTCCCCTTGTGGCAAAACTACAAGGGAAGGCACCAATCACCGAAGGCGCAGTTGAGGCACCTCTGAAGGTGCGTCTTAAAGGCAAGCCGCCGCAATCATCTCTTTCGTCCCAGCTGCCGGAGAAGGCCCACATAGCCATCTCGGACCCCAAGATCAAAACTGTGGTGGACTCTCCTGATCCAACCCCAATACTTAAAGATGAAGAGCTAGGGGAATATATCTCTGCTGATGTAGATGTACCCTCTCTGGACAATGTAATCCCTTGGGACAAAATCTCGTATTTCATCAATAAGAGATTGTCTTTTAATTATTCTAGTCTTCCATATTGGAATGTCATGTATACATTAGTATAACGCCCAGTCCCAAAATACGTAGGACTAGCAACGTAGACATGCCAGCCGTATAGTATATATACGTAAGCTGTAAAATACAGTAGAACCATAACTAATCTCATCCACAAGGATAAATAATAATATAAAAGTAACTTTGAATTTGTCATGTATACAATTGTTGGGCGGAGACAAATCCACTACCAACAAGTAAGAAAAAATACATAAAAAATATAAATAAGTTTGGCGGGCGAAACGAAGACGATCAAGGTGCAATCATCCTCGAAGAAATAGTGACGATCATGGCCACGACTAGAACACCTGCGAAAGACAAGAACACACACCTGGCGAGATAACCAGGTCCTCAGAGGGACGTAACAAGATACAATAAATATGTCATATAAATACTGAATATAAAAACATGCCACAATCAAAGAAAGTGACAAGAGACAAATAAGGTAACCTAACCAAACTAAAGTGAACATGCAGTTGAGAACAAACCTTCCGTCGTATGAGCCCTGGCTGTAAATGGGATCTGGTATAGTCCCCACTTGGGCACCAGTGACCTAAGCGTATGACGTTCAAAAACGATAGTGGCCAACCTGAGAGGCTCAACATACCCGTATCTCCAGCGGAGCTTCCGGGTTACAAGAGAAGTGCAATCGAAGCCCATACGACAAGGAAATATTCTTCCTACCCAATGTATCTATCATGTTGCATCCACGATCATGTAACACTACTAACTACTAAGTCTTCTAACACGCCTCTAATAGCAGTTAGCCCTAACACAAGCACATAGGGGATCAGCCCACACGCAAAAACCTCTACATGCTACTCATCTCACACATCCTCGTGGTACAACTGTGTCAAGGTATATGCAATACACTACAACGGTAGTCCCTTAACTCTAGGTCCATATGAAATCAAAGGATAATAACAAAGTACATCTAATATCACTGAGCAGGCAGTAAATCAAGAACTGTAAGAACTGGAATATAAATGAACAGTAATATATAATAAAATGAAAACTGAATATAAACAGTATAATGGCAAGGTATCTTGGCTGATGTGTCGCCTGGTATGACGTCGGGTGTGGTGCAATAATCCGGCAAGTTTTGCTTGTCCAATAGCCATGTTCGGTGTGTAATGGTGTAATGTCTGTTGTTCGTATTACGTATTTGGAATACGTATACGTATTTTATCTTGTATTTGCATATCTCCTTGGTTTGGCTTGGCTTGTTTACTCTCGGTTTGGGTTGGCTTGGTTCGGCCGGCACAATGCTTGGTTCATCATGGGCCAAGGGTGGAACACCTTAGCCTATGCTTCTCCTTCATTTCCACCACAACCCCCCCTACCTACCACCACCTTTGATATTTATTGCCATTTCTTCTTTCTCTCTCTTCCATAATTCTCATTTACTTCTCCTTCCTCCACCATTACTCTTCTCCACCAACCAAGAACACCATAGGCAAGTGCAACTTGCTTCCACAAGAGAACTCCTTTTGATGGTTTCATTAGCTTCTCCTCATGATTCTAAACCACATTAGAACTTGTCATTTTCCATTTTGAGGCTTTAATTCTTGTAGATCTAGAGTTTTGCTATTTTCGGATTTTTGGTGTTTTGATCTATCAAACTTGCTTGTTTTCAAGTTTTGATGGCTCCATGTTTTAGAAAATTTCATTCTACCCAATTTTGACCTTTGGAAAGTTGGATTCGGACTTGTTTTGACCAAGATATGGACAATGGAAGCTTAGATTCAACTTTAGAGTTCTTGCTGTTCTTGCCATTTGGAGAAGACAGTGAACAGTGAGCAAGCTTTTTAGCTTACGCTACTGAGTCGTACGCTGCTGTTTAGTGAGCATACGCTAGCCTTCGTACGCTGCTGTTTAGCGAGCGTACGCTAGCCTTCGTACGCTGCTGTTTAGTGAGCGTACGCTAGCCTTCGTACGCTGCTGTTTAGTGAGCGTACGCTAGCCTTCGTACGCTGCTGTTTAGTGAGCATACGCTAGCCTTCGTACGCTGCTGTTTAGTGAGCGTACGCTAGCCTTCGTACGCTGCTGTTTAGTGAGCGTACGCTAGCCTTCGTACGCTGCTGTTTAGTGAGCGTACGCTAGCCTTCGTACGCTGCTATTTAGCGAGCGTACGCTAGCTTTCGTACGCTAGCTTAAGCGAGCAAGGCGTACGCTGCCCCTTTCGTACGCTAGCTCGAGCGTACGCAGTCTTGAGCGTACGCTAGCTTGAGCGTATGCTGACCTGTAGCTTGAGCGTGCCCTTGTGTACGCTGACCCTTGCGTACGCTTCCCAATGGAAGTGTATGGATCCTTTGGTACGCAGACCTGGGCGTACGCTAGCCTGAGCATAGCCTGGCTTGAGCGTAGCCTGATTATCCTTGATCTTCTATAGCCCTGTATATTGATATTTTATTAGATATTTAACGTCCATTTTATATCCTTACGCCTTTTGTCCTGAACTTGATAATCATGAATTTACTTAATATATTTGGAATTGATATTTGAGCATGACACGATAGTGACCCGTAGTGGTGCACTTCTGACATGAGTAACATGACATGACCTGATAGTGGCCCGTCGTGGCGCACTCCTGACTAGTACACTTGACATGATTACCTGACAAGATTATCTCGAATAGCTGTTGCGACGGCTACCTGACATGACATGACTTGTATAATTAACCTGGACACCGTAGGTGATTGTGCTTGTATAAATAAACCAGTCCTGTCTTGCATCATGTCTAGGATGGGACTCCTGAGTACCACTGTCAGGAGTACCTATTGAAATGAACTAAGGACTAATAACTAGATTGATACATTAGTCATGAAGAGATTTCCTAGCTACAGGCAATTCCGTTACCTGGGCACGCCTTGGGATCTGTATCCTGCCGTCGAGTAGGGCATATTTCCAGCACACTGTCATGTGTTGCACCCTTCAAGCTACCTAAGGGTACATTCATTTCCTGGACAATGTACCCACCTGAATTCAACTCTAATCTTTTAACCCGGGGAACCTGGATGGTCTGCAGGGCTTGTGGCTGTGGAATAATCTCACTGCATCTTGTTAGTAATTAGGCTTGTAACAACCCTAGTTAGTTAAAGTATCAAGCCGTAGTTCTTGCTTGGCCGTGAAGTGATTAGATGGAGTCTAACCAGTCTAGTCTTGCCCTGAATCCTGTTCCAGATTATTGAATGACCTGAATGCCTGTATTTATTTTACCGATAAATGGTGAGAATTCCAAACTCTGTTCAGACGAAGGGTTACAACCCCGGTCCTTGTTTGGTTTACGGGTTGTAACCTGGTTATCTGAATAGTTTCATGGTTATCTCGCCGTATATCATCCTGATATGTTTCCTTTTATTCCAGTCCTTATTTTTATTTATATTTATATCTTGTGCTGATTGTTGGTTTTAGTTCTTAAGTGAAGCTTCCTTTGTGGCACTTGCTCTTTCTGGGGTCTGACCCAGCTGGTTTTGTGTGGCCAGATTTCGGAGCAGCTCCAGAGGATCTACCGACCTTCCAGCCAGATGGTGGCCACTAGACGGAACCCTGGCAACGAGTGGGTTATTTTTGGCCCTCCCGCTCTATTGTAAAAATATTCTTTTGAGGCGTTTAGCCGACGAGCACCTGTTTAGCTCGATTGTACTTTATTTACTGTCTGTCTACGGGCTGTAACATGATTAGCAGATCCTAGGGTTGATCATGTATGACTAAACTCTTGCTAGTCCTAACATTTTGTAACGACTAGCTTCATGATCAGCTGAATATGTAATATTTGGGACGCCTTATCATTGTATATTTAACGATCATACATCTTGTAACATTTACTTACTTGCTTGTAATTGAGACACTAGGCTTGTTCATGACCATGGGAGACTGTTGGCTTGTAGTAAACCCTCATGTATCTAGACAGCCGTGACCGTATAGCGAGATATAATCCATTTCATATACGCAGCTGGCTATGTCTGCCCCCGCTCTCCAGTATTCTGGTTCTGGGGCGTAACATGGTTTAAGTGGTGGCCCATGCAGGTCTTGTAAATCAAGATATGTGGGGTTTTACCGAATAGATGTCTCAATCAGTATTCGTCCTTGATCTCTGTTCGTATCTTCTGAATCCCTGGATTCTTGTCCTGATCATATGCTTGTATCGTTGCTCTGTCCTGGTCCTTCCTTATTGTTCTTTATGTCATCTTCTTCAGTGGCATTGTTCGTGGTCCTACCGACCAGCAAGGCAGAGCACCTCCGGTGGACCAGCAGTAACCTGGAGATCAAGCCCAGCACTCCGGAGTAGCCTCCAGAGTCGAGCCTATGGGAGATGAGCCACCAGTTCATCCAGTTCAGCCTGTAGAACCTGATGATGGTACTTTGGTAGGACTCGTCAGGACTTTGATAGCTTCTCAAGATCGTCGTGGAGATGCCTTGCAACAGGCAGTGGCGGATGCTTTGACTAGAGGTGGTCATCAGGGTAACAGCGCGGCCAACAGCTTCAAGCGCTTGAACCCTCCATTCTTTGACGGTAGTGAAGATGCTATCGCGGCAGATGCATGGCTTCAGGACACAGAGGTAGTTCTAGAAGCAGCAAAGACTCCAGAGAACGAGAAGGTAGCCGTGGTGCGCCTGCAGTTGTTAGATCTTGCCCGCAGCTGGTGGGCAGCGCAGGCCGTTGGGTTAGCAGCACCCATTCCTTGGGCAGTATTCAGAGAGAGATTCCAGACCAAGTATTTCGATGCCGTTGCTCGGTATGATCTGCAGACCAGGTTTACCAATCTGAAGCAAGGAGGCAGGACGGTCGATAGATATGCGGCCGAGTTTTCGAGACTCAGTCGGTTTGCTCCCACCTTGGTGGCAACCGAGTATGATAGAGCCCAGCGATTCCAGCAGGGACTGCACCTGGAGATCTTGTTAGCAGTTGAGCAGTTTGAGCATCAGACTTTTGATGCAGTCTTGAGAGCAGCCCGGAGGCATGGGTATACCTCCCAGAGGATCGTGGACAGGACCGGAGGTCGGAAGAGATCTCACGGCCAGATGAATCAGTCTTCAGCCCCAGCCCCGGCAGCCAGGGCTTTGACTATTAGAGCTCCGAGGCGAGCAGCCTCAGTGACGTCGGTTCAGCATTCAACCCCGACGTACCCTCAGCAGCAGCAGCAGCAGAAGCAGAAGCAATCTTTCGCAGTGGGTTGTTCTCATTGTGGGAAGCCAGGCCATGTGGTGGCAGAATGTCGCAGGGTACAGGGATTGTGTCTGGCTTATGGAGCACCAGACCATAGGGTTGGATCCTGCCCGAACAGGGGTGGTTCATCCTCATCCAACCTTTCTAGCTCTTCGGTGAGAGGACCAGCTCCGGTCCATCAGCAGCAGTATCCATTGTCGAGGCCCTTGCCGCCTCAGACCCAAGTGTTCCAGCAGCAGAACCCCCAGCAGTATGCACAAGTCCAAGCCCAGAGTCAGAGCAGACAGCGAGGATTTCAGCAGAGGGGACCAGCACCCCGAGGGCACGGTCAGGCTATGGTGATGACCGTGGAGGAAGGATTGGCACCAGGAGAGGTAGTGGCAGGTACTATTCTCGTCAACTCCTTTCTAGCTTCAGCTTTATTTGATTCTGGTGCATCGCATTCATTTATGTCTGCACGATTCGCGACACGGGTAGGATTGGAGCCCGAGTCATTATCAGTAAGGCTTAATATACTTACTGGTAACGGACTTGTGGGAGTAGATAGAGTGTTTTCCTCGTGTCGGATCATAGTTAGCGGTAGGAAATTCCCCGCTAGATTGATAGAATTCCCGATGGCCGATTATGATGTGGTCCTAGGGATGGATTGGTTGAGGAACCAGTATGCTAGAATAGACTGCCATATTGGTAGGGTTGTTTTTAGCATTCCAGGAGAGCCGAAGTTTTTTTTCTCTCGAGGCGAGGTTGAGCCTTCTCCTCCGATATTACGGATGGCAGTAGCAGCAGTTCAGTTGCCCAGGATAGTGGATGAGTTTCCAGATGTTTTCCCAGAAGAGCTTCCAGGTATGCCTCCGGAGCGGGAGATCGAGTTCACTATAGACTTGATTCTCGGGACAGCCCCAGTATCAGAGAGAGTCTACAGGATGGCGCCGTCAGAGTTGGAGATATTGTACAAGATGATTGAAGAACTCAGAACCAAGGGATTCATTCGTGCTAGTGGATCGCCTTGGGGAGCCCCGATGCTTCTTGTGAAAAAGAAGGATGGTACGTCCAGGTTATGCGTTGATTATCGTACCTTGAACTCAGTGACAATCAAGAACAGATACCCTCTTCCGAGGATAGATGACTTGTTTGATCAACTCAAGGGGGCTTCAGTATTCTCGAAGATTGATTTGCGCTCAGGTTATCATCAGATCAGAGTCAGAGAGCAGGACATCCCGAAGACAGCTTTTAGATCGAGATATGGGCATTGGGAGTTCCTTGTTATGCCTTTTGGAGCAACCAATGCGCCGACAGTATTCATGGACCTCATGAATCGCATCTTTATGCCTTACTTGGATCAGTTTGTGATCATTTTCTTGGATGACATTCTGGTCTACAGCAAGAGTGAGACGGAGCATGAGCAGCATCTTCGTGTGGTTCTTCAAACTCTCAGAGAACACCAGTTATAAGCCAAGTTCAGTAAATACAAGTTCTGGCTCGATCGTATTTCGTACTTGGGTCATATCATCACCAGAGGAGGAGTAGAAGTAGATCCCCAGAAGATTGTGGCTATTGAGTCATGGCCAGTACCCAGCACCGTTGCAGAAGTTCGCAGTTTCCTTGGATTGGCTGGCTATTACCGGCGATTTGTTTCAGACTTTGCTCGGATTTCAGCGCCATTGACGCAGTTGACCCGCAAGGATGCACAGTTTGCTTGGACAGCAGAGTGTCAGAGTTCTTTTGAGCAGTTGAAGCGAGGCCTGATAACAGCTCCTATTCTCACGCTTCCAGATGGAACCGGAGGATTCTCAGTGTACTGTGATGCTTCAGGCAGAGGTTTAGGATGTGTTCTGATGCAGCATGGGAAGGTGATAGCTTATGCGTCACGACAACTTCGTGATCATGAGAGGAATTACCCAACCCATGACTTGGAGCTGGCAGCAGTGGTGTTTGCACTTAAGTTGTGGAGGCACTACTTGTACGGAGATAGGGTAGAGATTTTCACCGACCACAAGAGCCTGAAGTATGTTTTCACCCAGAAGGATCTTAACATGCGTTAGAGGAGGTGGCTGGAGCTTCTTGTGGATTATGATGTCAGCTTGCAGTATCATCCTGGGAAGGCCAATGTTGTTGCGGATGCATTGAGCAGGAGAGCGGAAGCTTATTTCCTAACAGCACAATCAGAGCTGTTAGCAGATCTTCAGAAGATGGGTATTGAAGTTGTTCTCCCTTCCAGTGTGGCGTTGATGGCCAGCATGCAAGTTCAGTCCACTATAGTCGAGAGGATCCGGATGGCACAGTCGGCAGATTCCAAGCTTCAGCGACTCAGAGCAAAGTGTGAAGCAGGACGAAGACCAGAGTTATGTATTCATGAGGATGGTACACTTAGGCATGGTAAGCGTCTTTGTGTACCCAGCGGAGATATCAGACAGGAGATCATGTCAGAGGCACACAGTTCTCAGTATTCCATCCATCCTGGCAGTACGAAGATGTACCGTGATATCCGTCAGCACTTCTGGTGGAATGGCATGAAGCGGGAGATAGCTCGGTTTGTCTCTCGGTGTTTGGTTTGCCAACAAGTTAAAGCCGAACATCAGAGACCGACTGGACTTCTTCAGCCCTTACCGATTCCAGAATGGAAGTGGGAGCATGTGACCATGGATTTTGTGACTGGACTACCTAGATCCCCAGTTGGTAGAGATGCTATCTGGGTTATAGTTGATCGACTCACAAAGGTGGCTCACTTTCTTCCATTCAGAGTTGGTCAGTCGACGGCTCAGTTAGCAGATATGTACCTCAGGCAGATTGTCAGATTGTACGGTGTCCCAGTCAGTATCACCTCGGACCGAGATTCAAGATTTACGTCGCACTTTTAGCGTAGCTTGCAAGAGAGTTTGGGGACTCATCTCCAGTTCAGTTCAGCATATCACCCGCAGACAGATGGCCAGTCAGAGCGCACGATCCAGACTCTTGAAGACATGTTGCGGTCTTGCACACTTGACTTCGATGGTTCATGGGAAGATTATTTACACCTGGTGGAATTCTCGTATAATAATAGTTTCCAGGCCAGTATCCAGATGGCACCGTTCGAGGTACTGTATGGTAGGAAGTGCAGATCCCCGTTAGCCTGGGATGATGTCGGAGAGAGGCAGATGCTTGGTCCAGAAATGATTGCTCAGACCGTTGAAGTGGTCAGGCGAGTCAGAGATCATCTTCGAGTTGCCCAAGATCGCCAGCGTCATTGGGCGGATTCTCATCGGCGTCCTCTCGAGTTCTCGGTCGGCGATCATGTATTCCTGAGGATTTCGCCTAACCGTGGCGTCATTCGTTTCGGCGTACGGGGCAAACTTAGTCCTAGGTATATTGGACCATTTGACATTCTGGAGCGAGTAGGAGATGTATCCTATCGTCTCGCTCTTCCACCGTCGCTAAGCGAGGTGCATAACGTGTTCCATATATCCCAATTACGACGGTACATCCCGGACCCGAGCCACATCCTGGATCATTCGGAATTGGTTGTTGGTACCAACCTTTCGTATGAGGAGAGGCCCGTGTCTATATTGGACCGGAGAGAGAAGATCCTCAAGAACAAGACTATCAAGTTAGTCCGAGTTGCTTGGGGTCATCACTCTTTGGGGGAGTCAACGTGGGAGCGTGAGGATGATATCCGATCACGATATCCCGACTTGTTTGACTCATGAGGTATAATGTCTTTCTTATGCCTCATGCCATCAATTCCTTGCTTGCATGATTGATTGATTGCCTAGTATAGCTTGCCTGTGAATAGTGTAGCTTGTTCTTGTTCCTCTAGCCTCTTAATTAAATTCCGAGGACGGAATTTTTTTAAGGTGGGTAGAGTTGTAATGCCTGTTGTTCGTATTACGTATATGGAATACGTATACGTATTTTATCTTGTATTTGCATATCTTCTTGGTTTGGCTTGGCTTGTTTACTCTCGGTTTGGGTTGGCTTGGTTCGGTCGGCCCAATGCTTGGTTCATCATGGGCCAAGGGTGGAACACCTTAGCCTATGATTCTCCTTCATTTCCACCACAACCCCTCCTACCTACCACCACCTTTGATATTTATTGCCATTTCTTCTTTCTCTCTCTCCCATAATTCTCATTTACTTCTCCTTCCCCCACCATTACTCTTCTCCACCAACCAAGAACACCATAGGCAAGTGCAACTTGCTTCCACAAGAGAACTCCTTTTGATGGTTTTATTAGCTTCTCCTCATGATTCTAAACCACATTAGAACTTGTCATTTTCCATTTTGAGGCTTTAATTCTTGTAGATCTAGAGTTTTGCTATTTTTGGATTTTTGGTGTTTTGATCTATCAAACTTGCTTGTTTTCAAGTTTTGATGGCTCCACGTTTTAGAGAATTTCATTCTACCCAATTTTGACCTTTGGAAAGTTGGATTCGGACTTGTCTTGACCAAGATATGGACAATGGAAGCTTAGATTCAACTTTAGAGTTCTTGCTGTTCTTGCCATTTGGAGAAGACAGTGAACAGTGAGCTAGCTTTTTAGCTTACGCCACTGAGTCGTACGCTGCTGTTTAGTGAGCGTACGCTAGCCTTCGTACGCTGCTGTTTAGGAAGCGTACGCTAGCCTTCGTACGCTGCTGTTTAGCGAGCGTACGCTAGCCTTCGTACGCTGCTGTTTAGTGAGCGTACGCTAGCCTTCGTACGCTGCTGTTTAGTGAGCGTACGCTAGCCTTCATACGCTGCTGTTTAGTGAGCCTACGCTAGCCTTCGTACGCTGCTGTTTAGTGAGCGTACGCTAGCCTTCGTACGCTGCTGTTTAGTGAGCGTACGCTAGCCTTCGTACGCTGCTGTTTAGTAAACGTATGCTAGCCTTCGTACGCTGCTGTTTAGCGAGCGTATGCTAGCTTTCGTATGCTAGCTTAAGCGAGCAGGGCGTACGCTGCCCCTTTCGTACGCTAGCTCGAGCGTACGCAGTCTTGAGCGTACGCTAGCTTGAGCATACGCTGACCTGTAGCTTGAGCGTACCCTTGTGTACGCTGACCCTTGCGTACGCTTCCCATTGGAAGTATATGGATCCTTTAGTACGCAGACCTGGGCGTACGCTAGCCTGAGCATAGCCTGGCTTGAGCGTAGCCTGATTATCCTTGATCTTCTATAGCCCTGTATATTGATATTTTATTAGATATTTAACGTCCATTTTATATCCTTACGCCTTTTGTCCTGAACTTGATAATCATGAATTTACTTAATATATTTGGAATTGATATTTGAGCATGACACGATAGTGACCCGTAGTGGTGCACTCCTGACATGAGTAACATGACATGACCTGATAGTGGCCCGTCGTGGCGCACTCCTGACTAGGACACTTGACATGATTACCTGACATGATTATCTCGAATAGCTGTTACGACGGCTACCTGACATGACATGACTTGTATAATTAACCTGGACACCGTGGGTGATTGTGCTTGTATAAATAAACCAGTCCTGTCTTGCATCATGTCTAGGATAGGACTCCTGAGTACCACTGTCAGGAGTACCTATTGAAATGAACTAAGGACTAATAACTAGATTGATACATTAGTCATGAAGAGATTTCCTAGCTACAGGCAATCCCGTTACCTGGGCACGCCTTGGGATTTGTAGCCTGCCGTCGAGTAGGGCACATTTCCAGCACACTGTCATGTGTTGCACCCTTCAAGCTACCTAAGTGTACATTCGTTTCCTGGACAATGTACCCACCTGAATTCAACTCTAATCTTTTAACCCGGGGAACCTGGATGGTCTGCAGGGCTTGTGGCTGTGGAATAATCTCACTGCATCTTGTTAGTAATTAGGCTTGTGACAACCCTAGTTAGTTAAAGTATCAAGCCGTAGTTCTTGCTTGGCCGTGAAGTGATTAGATGGAGTCTAACCAGTCTAGTCTTACCCTGAATCCTGTTCCAGATTATTGAATGACCTGAATGCCTGTATTTATTTTACCGATAAATGGTGAGAATTCCAAGCTCTGTTCAGACGAAGGGTTACAACCCCGGTCCTTGTTTGGTTTACGGGTTGTAACCTGGTTATCTGAACAGTTCCATGGTTATCTCGTCGTATATCATCCTGATATGTTTCCTTTTATTCCAGTCCTTATTTTTATTTATATTTATATCTTGTGCTGATTGCTGGTTTTAGTTCTTAAGTGAAGCTTCCTTTGTGGCACTTGCTCTTTCTGGGGTCTGACCCAGCTGGTTTTGTGTGGCCAGATTTCGGAGCAGCTCCAGAGGATCTACCGACCTTCCAGCCAGATGGTGGCCACTAGACGGAACCCTGGTAAAGAGTAGATTATTTTTGGCCCTCCCGCTCTATTGTAAAAATATTCTTTTGAGGCGTTTAGCCGACGAGCACCTGTTTAGCTCGATTGTACTTTATTTACTGTCTGTCTACGGGCTGTAACATGATTAGTAGATCCTAGGGTTGATCATGTATGACTAAACTCTTACTAGTCCTAACATTTTGTAACGACTAGCTTCATGATCAGCTGAATATGTAATATTTGGGACGCCTTATCATTGTATATTTAACGATCATATATCTTGTAACATTTACTTACTTGCTTGTGATTGAGACACTAGGCTTGTTCATGACCATAGGAGACTGTTGGCTTGTAGTAAACCCTCATGTATCTAGACAGCCGTGACCGTATAGCGAGATGGAATCCATTTCATATACGCAGCTGGCTATGTCTGCCCCCGCTCTCCAGTATTCTGGTTCTGGGGCGTGACAAATGGTTCGAGATTGCGGAAAAATAGAAAAACATGATTTAGTCATAAGTAAGGTTGACAACAAGCGGAAATTTGAGGAGAAGAGTATTTATATTATTTTAGGAAAATTTTCTACTACTTTAAAATATGTTTTCCTTAGTCAAAATATTTGTATGAAAAATACTTGAATTGTATTTACTAGTAGAGGAAATTTTAGTTAAATATTATAAAAATATAAAAATCTATTCAAGGGAAATATGCTAAGTTTGTCAAACTTATATTTTTGACAGAAGAATTATTTAATTAAATTATTTTAAAATAGTACCAGAAATTCTATAAACTATTTTGGGCTTCTAGACCAAAAACTATGGACAAGCCGAAGTTTATCAACATATATATAATTTTAGAAACTATCTTCCTTACATATTTTATAGAAAATTAATATTCATAATAATAAAATAATAATAATGATATTTAGATAACTAAATTAAATGTAATACTAATAATAATAGTAATAATAATAATAATATTGATGATAATCTTAGTATAATAATAATACTAATAATAACAATAATAATAATATTAATATTAGTAACCCATTACAGCCTTTCTCCCTCCCCCCAAATCGATTAAATATAGAGAGAGAGAGATGAGATGGCGTTGGAGAGTCGGGAGAGAGGGGTTTTCACATCGGAATCGGCGGGGGCGACGATTGGAGGCCGGTGGAGGCGCGCGCGGCCCAGAGTGGGCGGCGACATTAGACGGGGCTGCGGACGCGGCGACTTTGGCCTTGTTCGGCGGAGTACGGCACAGCTCCGACGACGTCGAGACGGGCAGCGCTGGGGTTCTGATGACGGCGGCGGATCGAGGCCGCGAGCGGGGCGGCTGAAGCTGGGTGGAGACGACCAACGGGATGGCCGACGGGGGAATCCCGGCGCCGCGGCTGCGTCGAACGCGGCGGGACGCACGGGGTCACGCACGGTCGACGCGGCTCGGGGACACCAAGCGGCGGCGGATCTGGTCGCCAGCCTACTGGCGTCGGGGCGACGACCTTGTGGCGGAGGTCTGCCTTGGCACGGCTGACCGGGGACGGCATGGTGTGGCAACCCAACGGCGGAGAGACCTCGCACTGCGGAGACGCTGTACGCAAACACCGGAAGGAGAGGATCGGGGCATCAACCGCGGGAGGAAGCCCGGAGAATCCGGTCAGGTGCGGCCTCTGACTCGGGTTTGGCCGAACTCGATGGAGGTGGAGCGAAGCTCGACGTGCTCAGGTGAGGATTCCTCCTCCTCCTCCTCCTTGTTTGGGGTTTTGGGATGGTGGGGATGGCGCTGTGATGATGCGGAGTGGCGGGATTTGTCGAAAACTTGATGGTGGTTGCGGGAGAGGGTTCTGGTGATGGCCGGGTTGGCGATGAGGTGTTGTCGAGGACGGTGGCAAGGGAGATGGTATTGGGTTTGTCGGCATGGGGAGTCAGTAAACGTGTCCTGCGAGACACGGGACGAGTCGGTGTCCGGAGCTGTCGGACATGGAAGAAGAATGTATTTGTATTGGTGGGGATTATAGTGGATGGGAGGCACGGACACGATGCACAAATGGGGTAGAATTTTTGGTTGAAAATTTTGGAGGAGTACCTCTCCTTTTATAGGAGGTGAGGAATTCCCATTAGGATAAGGAGTTGGAGAATTTAAATTCCCCCTAGATAATATCATATTATATTTAAATTTGCTTTAAACTTTAAATCAATCAAATCCAAATCAAACATAAAACCTCCACTCATTTAATTCAAATTACAATGAAATCTTTTCTAATTTAAATTAGTATATTTAATCAAATATTAAAATCAATAAAATCTCAAGTATCATTTTCATAGTTAAATAAATATGGAAATAATTAATTTCGAAAATCACTATAAATACTTAAATATTAAAATATAAAATAGCTTTTATAAATAACAAAATATTTTAAATATCCGCTTTCAAATTTTGTAAAATATTTGGAGCACAATTTTTTGAAATCATCATTTATTTGTAAATGACAAAAAATAACCTTTTTATAAAAATAAAAATATTTATTACCTTTATTTGAACATGTAAAATAACATTTATAATAAAGAAATATTTTTCTAAAAATGTACCTCGATACATATTCGCACTCGTTGAGCAATACAACACGCAATCTCGCGCGCTATACAATACCACAACGTGAACCCGTATGCGAAGTACAAAATATAAAAAAAATTGTAGTAGAAATTTAGAGGGTTTACAATTAGATAACGCTCTACGGTCGTTGCAAACACAAATAACGACCGTCCATCATGCAAATCGAGTTGTCCCGTCCGAAGGGGTCTGTTTTGTAATCCCATCGCGGAATCGAGACGAAGAATCTATCATCTTCGGTAAAGTCGAGCATCATCAAGACCTCCCGCCACTCGAGCAAGAACCAGATACCGGCAGAATACAAGCCTATCGGTACACGAACAAGACAAAGTATCTCATCCAAAAGATGGGTTACGACCTAAAAAGCAACAAAGGCCTGAACTACGGCAAGGGTCGACGTCTTCCTCTCCGGCTTCCAACACCTAAAGGAAAGCCGCAAGACTACTATCATCGTCCGAAGCATCAACTTAGGATTCCGATACCAGTATCGGATCAGTCTTCAAGAAACTGCACAATCTCAAGAAGATAAAGGCGAAGACCAGACGCTAGAATTCTTCGAAGAAGAACCCTGGGCTCAACGCCTAGGAGAACAGTGGGAGTCTCGTTTTGAATTACGCGAACCTCCTACCGAAGACGAAGTCGAGCAGATCGACCTTGGGGATGGATCTTCTTCCAAACCCATCTTCATCAGCAAAAGCCTAAAAGGAGAAGACTGGAAAACTTTAATCCAGCTGGCTAAAGAATATATTGATGTCTTCACCTGGAACTACGAAAATATGCCGGAACTTGATTCCCAGATCACGATGCATAGACTTAACATCTTACCTGATGCCAAGCCTATAAAGCAACAACAGCAACGTTTTCGTCCTGACATCATAAACGCTATCGATCAGGAGGTAGACAAACTCCTGACCAGCGGGTTTATCCGTGAAGAACAACACCCGAATTGGGTGGCCAACGTCGTCCCTTTTACCAAGAAGAATGGGAAGATACGAGTTCGTATCGACTTAAGGGATCTCAACACTGCTTGCCCGAAGGACGAATTCCTGCCTCTAATTACCAATGTGATGATCGACAATATATGTGGCTTCGAACGTATGTCTTTCATACACGGGTATTTGGGCTACAACCAGATCAAGATGTTTCCCGATGACGCAAAACACACGTCATTTAGGACTCCGAAAGGGGTTTTCTGTTACACAGTGATGCCCTTCGGCTTGAAGAACGCTGGTACGACATACCAACGAGCTATGAGCACCATCTTTCGTCAGCATCTTCATAAGACAGTCGAATGCTATGTTGATGACATCGCAGTCAAGAGCCGTCTCAAAGGAGATCACCTATAAGACCTTAAGACAGTCTTCGATCTCATGCGAGCGCATCAACTCAAGATGAACCCCGCTAAATCCTTCCTTGGAGTTTCTAGCGGAAAGTTCTTAGGCTTCATTATCACGGCAAAAGGAATTCATGTCAATCCCGAGAAGACCAAAGACATCCTTGACATGGACCCTCCGAAGAACCTCCAAGAATTTTGAGGCCTGTAGGGGCGTCTGGCATACATTTGGAGGTTTATAGCAAACCTTTCCGGAAAATGTCAACCCTTCACCCAGCTCATGAAGAAGGGAGTCTCTTACGTCTGGACAGAGAAATGCCAAAAAGATTTCGACGATATCAAGGCTTACTTGACGAGCCCGCCGGTTCTGGTGGCACCCGTCGCCGGCAAACCTTTTCTCCTCTACGTCCGTGCCATGGATCATTCCCTCGGCGCCCTACTCGCTCAGAACAGTGATGCAGGCTATGAGCAAGCTATCTACTACCTCAGTCGAACACTGATCGGGGACGAACACCGGTACAACCCCGTTGAAAAAGAGTGTTTGGCTTTGGTATTTGCCATCCAGGAGACTCGCCATTTTGTCTCGGGCCAGACAATTCTGTCACGACCCGCACCCGCTTTTCGGATACGAAGCGTATCCAAGCCCAGCCTACGCCACAGTGTCGGCAGTAGTACGCTGTCTATACACAAGTCACAAAAATCTAGAATCTCAAAGTAAACTGTACGTCATCCACAGAATAATAACGAATCAACCACGATCAATGAAATACCAAAGAAACTGAATAATATAACTGAATGTAATCAAGATTCAATGTCACGTCCGATGGACACAAATCCACTACCAATAGACGGAAAGAGAAACGAATACATGAAATACACTAACTGAATACAACCTGCTAATCAAGGCAACCTCAACTGTAAGGCTCCGCGAACTGGTGCTGACTCAACCTGCTCAACTGCTCCTGACTCAAACTCGGCTAAACCAGATCATCAGGTCCTCAGTGGACTAGCAAGATACATAAAAACGAGTCTTTCTAACAGTTTATTATGTATGGAGAAAAATACAGAATAAATAAGTAAAACTGAGCAATGAATAAAGCATAAATCTATACATTGTCTACACATAAATGAACTGTTGAACGAAGACGAGAGAACTCATGTCAAGATGTCAATGGATGACCAGATCGAATACTCAAACCCTCGTCCCTAGTGTGGACTCGCAGGTTTGAACTACTAACCCTCGTCCCTAGTATGGATTCGCAGGTTAGCATCACCTTCGTCCCTAGTATGGACTCGCAGGTGTGAACCATATACAACTAACCCTCGTCCCTAGTGTGGACTCGCAGGTTAGCATCACCCTCGCTCCTAGTGTGAGCTCGCAGGTGTGGACCAATAACTACTAACCCTTGCCCTAATGTGGGCTCGCAGGTTAGCTTAGACACAAATAACTACTAACCCTCGTCCCTAATGTGGACTCGCAGGTTAGCTTCAAGATTTCAAGACACGGAGGTAAAAGCAGTTCAGTTCACGACTCACGACACGACTCGATCAAGGCTCAAATGAATACATCCAATAAGATATAAAGCTAACTGTGAACACGATCTATATAGCAATGATACAAGTATATAAACAGGATATGAAGGATACATAGCAACAATATGAGAAAAACTGGATAATAATAAAAGGACAATGCATGTAAATAAAGCTGTGTAGAAAGGCAAGGTATACTTGCCTATAGTCCTGCAGTGCGGATACTGTTCACTTGCTGAGTCAAGGTCCCAAGAAACCTATAGTACGAATTTTTATATCAAAACATCATTAAAGCTATAATGAATCATTCTACTTACTTTCTAAGTCTTGAAGTCTATTCTAACCAATTGGTTTTTTTAGTTTGGGTAGGGTTTGCATTTAATCACCATCTCTACTTGCTTTCTAATTAGGCCCCCCATGTTGAGTATTGGATACTAAGTGATACTATTATGTCTAAATCCCTACCTTCGAAATTGAACCACTATAACCAACAATCAACTAAGTGTAGGATGTTAGAACTCATATATTATGTAATCTGCTACTTTTCCCATATTCTACCAAATTATCATGCATTACAGTATCAGGTAATATGTAAATTTCCTCCCATGCTTTAGCATGTAGATAATTTATCACATCGAAAACTGGCAACAAAGTCTAGGCTACATTTCTTGTTGTTGACAGGAGCAAGTTCTAAGGCACACAAACATACATGGCTAATCAATATAGGAATTTGCCAAACATATATCTGAGAACTGGACTGAACTAAAGCATTGTGGATAGGACATGAGGGGATGACTAAGCTATAGACCTATTTCTTATTGGCTTCCTATCCAATTCTTCCTAATTTACCCATATCAGAGGATAAACCATAGGGGTTTCCCCCTATCAGTCTTAGGCAGATTGTCTAATCCCCTTCCTTCTTAACTTGTCTACATGTGTCCAATTGATTGCCACCACCACTCATATGTGTATGCCCATCCTTGCGTCTGGGAGCTAACTGTATGACTGACTACCTGATTTCTTATTTACTGTAGCTTGTTATCCCTGTACATGGTATCCTAGTTCATACCCACATGTTTAACTACTACACACCTTGGGAATTCCTCTTGTTCTGCTCATGCCCAACAGATAACTATGGTTGGCTACTTCCTATTAGTATACTAAGCCTTAGGATACCTGATCCTCGTCAAGTATTCTCTTGCATTTTTTGATATAGGCAGCCTTTAAACCCCAATCGACACAACCACATGTTCCCATTGTTATTCTTGTTATCCTCTTTTTAAACTTGTTACCAGGTAGTCCACACAGCTGCTATAACAGAGCAATGTGGAGTGATACCCAGATCACCAACTTACTAACATAAGGTTCCTGCACTCAGGATTATGCCACTCACATGATCCTTACTAGTCTGGAGTACCCTGCTAATGCCTGTGTCCCCTTGATACACTACTAGGGAACTATCAAAAGTTATCTCTACTCACTGATACATGAGAGATGCACAAGTACCCAGAATATAAGCTAGCATGGTGTACTATTGCCTGTCAATTAACAAGGGTTTCGAAACTATTTTGCTTCCTAAACGGGTTATTGATTCAATGTATGGAGGCCAATTAACCAGTGCAACTGATACGTCGATGTATCTTTCAACCCAGTCTTCCCTTAAGTTTAACTCCTCTACTAGGTTCCTAACTCGACTATGGATTTTTGATCATTGGCTGATACATTCATATTGTAGAGGATACTAGGTATCCTCGATAACTTATTTATAGATTCCTACTAGAATTCGAGTATAAGCGCTCATGGATGTAGAAACTACTATTGTGCCATACAACTATTAACCGATACCACTTACCCCTATACACCCTCATGTACCCATCTGGTACATATATCAGATATATGCTCTGATACTAATAGTTAGACACACGCATACCCATAGTAACGGTAACAACACTACTGTCGAGTTGGTCCCATGCGCCAGATTAAGGTTTGTTTGAAGGGGCAGGGGTTTCGAATCATCTTTCTTCTAGAAACAGAGAAGGGGTACAGAGGTGCCTGTCCTAACTCGTGCCTGCAACAGTTTGCTTCATGAATGAAGACTCTATCATTATTTGTTAATCGAACATCCCTGTCCGATACACAGGTACCCCTTCTTAGGTGTCTCCTACTAAGCTTTAAGTCAAACACCTATGAGTCGATCTCTAATGGGTGGTAAATGACAGAAATAGCTAGTTTATGAGTAGATCAATTTACCTCTTTTGGTTTTGAATGAAAATCTCGATCGTTCCTTGCCTCCTCCCCGATTGTCCTTCGCGGCAGGGAAGAATATGATCGTTTTAGGGTTTGTAGAAATGATGGGTTGGCTGCCAACTCCCAATATATACTCTAGTTAAATGATAAATCTGGGGTTTAAAGAGATTAGAGGAGAGGATTTGAATTTGATTTGGGTTGCTCCTTTCGAGCTTGACAGGAGAAGGAATAGCTCAATCCTCTCTAATCTAGTTTTTAAAATAGATTTAAAAAAGTTTTGCATTTAAGCCCCTTGAGCAAACAGTTCTGCAAGGCCACAATTGTTTGTTAGTTTGAATGAATAGATTTACAACAACTCAAGAAATCATTTAATACTTTTGAGGGAATATAATATAAGAAAAATAAAAGTAACAAAATGGTCAAGGGGTTTACAAATTCATGTCATCTCTCGAGTCAATCCTCTTAGAGTTCTCATGACGAAGCCAGGGTCATTAAACTCCCGGCTAGCTACATGGGCGATCCTGCTAACGCCATACAATATGGTATTCGTTCCACAAAAAGCCGTTAAGGGTTAGGCTATGGCCGACTTTTTAGCTGTACACCCCATCCCAGAGTCCTCAAGACTCTATGAAGACATCCCGATGAGGTCCAAGAATCAAACGTCACCGAAGAAAGCTTCGTCTGGCAGATGTTTTTCGATGGCGCTTCAAGAACAGGCCCCAAAGGCCAAATTATCGCAGGAGTGGGGGTAGTCCTAGTCTTCCCCGATCAGCTGGTCATACAGCGTGCCTACTCCCTTTTGAAGCCGTGCTCCAACAATGTTGTCGAGTACAATGCTCTCATAATGGGATTCCAGCAGACACAATAGCTGGGGGTGGATCATCTAAAAGCCTACGGCGACTCAAAACTCGTCGTTAACCAGGTCAGAGGGTAATACGAAGTTCGCCATGAAGATCTGATTCCTTACCCTAAAGTTGTATTGAACATCATTTCAACCTTCACCAAGTTCTTCATCGAACATGCACCTCGTTTACAAAATCTGGATGCTGACTCTCTGGCTGGCCTTGCAGACTCATTGGCAGCACTCCTCGGGACTCAACACTATGTTACGGTAGTTGGTCGTGACTTGGTCTGTCCTAAAAACAACCTATGGTCACAAATGGCCCATGCCATGTCAACAAGTGCTGGTGTTAATGTCCGAGACTGGAGGTTCCCTTTCATCGACTTCGCTGTCTACAGAATTCTCCCAGAGGGACCGAAAGAAGTCGTCTCAGTTAAGAGGCATTTCCTTCGATTCTTTTACGATACAGCTACTAAAATGCTGTACCGACGCTCCTACGATGGACTTCTCCTTCGATGTTTATCCAACGAAGAAGCGGTCGAAACCCTTCGAGAAGCTCATGACGGAACCTTCGGGGCCCATCAGCCTGGCCCTAAGTTGCAGGATCGACTGCGACGCATGGGCTACTACTGGCCAACCATGGCAGCCGACGCTGTCGACTATGCTAAAAAGTGCCATGTGTGCCAGCTTCACATTGACTTCATTCGCACAATGTCAGAACCACTAAATCCTACGGTCGCCTTCTGGCACTTCGAAGCCTGGGCATGGACATTGTAGGACGATCACCCCTCCTTCATCAAGGGGACACCGCTTCATCCTAGCCATCACCGACTACTTCTCCAAATGGGCAGAAGCAGTTCCACTGACGGAAGTGAAGAGCTCCCGGGTGGTCAGCTTTATCAAACACCATGTCATCTACCGTTTTGGGGTACCTCGAAGGATTATCCATGATAACGGTCCTCAGTTCATCAGCCATATTTTCAACAGATTCTGTGATAAGAATCGCATCCAAAACGTGGCATCAACTGCCTACAATCTGGCAGCAAACGGATTGGCCGAGGCATTTAACAAGACTATCGTCAGGCTAATCAAAAAGGTCATGTCATCCAACAAACGCGACTGGGACAAAAAGCTCGACGAATGCCTTTGGGCCTACCGCACAACGGTACGGACCCCAACGGGCAACACACCATTCTCCCTGGTCTACGGGAGCGAAGCGGTACTGCCTCTCGGGATCCAGATACCCTCGCTCCGTGTAGTGATCACAAGTCAACTAACAGAGGAAGATAATCAACGTCATCGTCTGCAAGAATTAGAGGCACTTGGCAAAAAACGTGTCCTAGCTCAACAGTGCATCGAACTCTATCAAGCCCGTATATCACAGGCTTTCAACAAGAAGGTCAAGCAGAGGACTTTCCAAGAAGGTGACCTGGTTCTGGCAGTCAGGAGGCTGATGGTGTTGACTCACAAGACACCAGGAAAGTTCGAACCCAAGTGGGAGGGACCTTTCATCATAGAGACAGAATACTCGAACGGTGCTTACCGCCTCGCCAAACCCAATGGGGACTTGTTCATGATGCCCATCAATGGCAAGTTCCTAAATAAGTACTACTCTTGACATCTTTCAGACATGTACTTCTATCTCCACCCAACAAGGGAGTCTATGGACCCAATCATCAGGGCTCACATACAATTCCCTTCCACAAAATCTTATGCTTCCGGAACCCAGCTGTTCCATGGCATTCTCCAGTAGAAGGACAACCACGTCTATATTACCTCTGAGTTGTTCCCCTATACCCTACAAAGCGGAATCTTACACTCTGTAAGACTACGCTACCCATCGTGTTTACTATGTCCACATTACCTCTGAGTAAACATCCCGTACAGACAACTCCTGCGTTGCCGTACATTGATCGCAGAACTTTTACGTCCATATTACCTCTGAGTAGTTCCACGTATCCTCCAGAGTCATTTCTACCACGTCTATAACACATCTGAGTAGGAAGATTCTATCATTTGAATCCCATATTTGCCACGTCCACATCACCTCTGAGCAAACGTGTCGGTTCTCTCGAACTTATTATCTGTGCCTAATAACTAAGGTGCACAAAAGATAATAGGTCCACACAAATCATCAAATTCAGGACAGCAAAAATGAACACACCACAAAAAATTCTGTATTCTTTATTCAAAAATAAAGGATTACACCCCCATCTGACAGAGGACAGCATCCAGAAGCACTTCATTCAAGAGCGGGACTGTCATCGACACTGGTGGTCAACAAAAAAAAGACAAAGATTTCGAGATGTTAGAAACAACAAAAGAATCTGAGCCATGTTCTCATCAAAAGTGCGTAGGGCTCAGGAGCATCTGAAAAGGAGCTTCGGTGCATCATCAGGTTCTAAATCCAAGCGCGTCAGCAGTGGAGCTTCGGCGCATCACAGGGTCTAAATCCATACACGTCAGCAGTGGAGCTTCGGCGCATCATCAGGGTCTAAACCCATGCGCGTCAGCAGTGGAGCTTCGGCGCATCATCAGGGTTTAAACCCATGCGCGTCGGCGAAAAAACCTCAGCACATCATCAGGACTCAAGGTCCATGCGCGTCGGCGTCTGTGAGTTCTAAAAATGGCACAGAAAGATATGGTAATGAATGATGAAACCCACCAATCACCGTCGGCCGAACGTCGACTGCCGGCCGGGGGACATTATCTGCGGCAGCCTCTACAGGCTCTTTCCCTTTGCCTCGTCCTCGGCCAGCACCGCCACGAGGAGTCTTGGGAGCTATTTCTTGAAAGAAGAAAGTTAGGATTTTTCAAAAGAAGAACTCTAAAAAAAGAGAGAAGAACGCAAAAAGAGGAAAAACTCTCTCTTTCTCTATCTCATGCCTATTTATAGGCCCAGTCGCACGCGTGAACCGATAAAGCATGACCTCAGCCGCCACTTCGGGTTCTGTGAGGAGATAACTGCAAATAAATCCAAAAAGATCATCATTAATCTTATTGGTTATCGAAGCGTTATCATTTACATTTACTAAGAGGAGCATGCGCCCCATCACTTATGCGCAGAGTAATCATGCGCCCGAACAGTCATGCGCCCCGTAGAAGATGCCACCATGCTTCTTATTTAAAGTATTCCAAAACATGACAAAAAGTTTTGAAAACTTTGAAGGGGGTCTTGTAGAAGCATGGAAAATCCTATGCGCCTAACATCACATGCGCCAGGGAGCTCAGATGAAGTACTTGGCATAGCAAAGCATAGACATTAAAAGAAGATTTTTATTTCATATAAAAGTCTATTACATGTCTTAAAAAGAGCTGTACAAAGGAGAATTTCTACAAAGAAAAGACCCTAAGTCTACAGCTAGGCGCAGCAACCACCATGCGCTCTCAAACAGGTACATCTCGCTATGCGCTCTCAAACAGGCGCATCTCGCCATGCGCTCTCAGCCAGGCGCATCCCTTCAGCAGCTCAGTTATGTGCATCCTCAGTTATGTGTATCCCTTCAGCGACTCAGTTATGTGCATCCCTTCAGCAGCTCAGTTTTGTGCCGCCCTTCAACGCCCCAGTCAGGCGCATCATGAAGTATCAGCATATGTGCCATCAAATGCTTCGACTAATGAAGCATTTATTGAGTAGAACGAGGGTGGCAATCAACCCTCTAGCTGGAGGAAGAGCTCTCCAAACCAAGGAAGAGAAGAGCACTATAAATCAACCTGCGACTAAAGGAGTAGCTTTCAACCCAACCAGAATGGGTAACACCCACTCTAACGGGAGGAGGAGCTCTCCCAAAGCCCAAGAAAGATGATCGGAGCACCGCAATTCCGATCTGCAGCTCTTCCAGCATAATAGAGACGAGGCTCGAGCATCATGATCTTTGGATGCAATAGGCACCTTCTGTCTGCCTTAGAAGCCCTCGACTCCGACTTTTGTATGTAACAGTCACCTTCAAGTGCATCAATGAAAACAACGCGTCGCATCTTCACCCTCGGGAGCATCTTGTCAACAGAATATGCTCGAGCAAACAAGTTCATTTCGGAAGGACGTGAGAGAACGAGAAGCAAACCCTCTCCATGCCACTATTTATAGGCCGGGAAAATCAAACCCATACGCCAAGTGGCCGGCTCTCCGAATCCCGTGCAATGAATTTGCATTAATGGTGATGAACCTGACACTTCGAATTCAACCAAGTCAAAAAATGGCTATTCAAAGCACTCGAAAAACGTAACAGTCGGGCCCATAAAGATGTGTCATACAAAGCGGATGCGCCGGCCAGACTGCGCATCATACTGATGTGTCCATTAGCACCAAGCGCTATACGAGGATGCGCCCCATGCGTCCCCATGCGCCCAGTAGAATGTCGATCGATGCGCCCACTCAACATCCCATCACCTGTCAAGAAGATTAAATGCTAAAGTCTGACAGAGTTGGCAGCACGTCCTCCGAGGACTGAATGATTGACAGCTTTTTCAGAAGATGAAGCGTCGCCGACGATAGCATCATCATTGCTCCCCTCCGGCGGTTACAAGCCACGTGGCCGCCCAACCATCTCGTATGCGCCTAAATCTCTGTATACGCCTCAAAAGTCGTACAGCTTAGACCTTTCTCTGATCCCTAAAGACAGAAGTAAAGTCACTGCTGAAGCCCTGCATGCACCTCAAAAGCCATGCGTCCTAACTGGTTCGTGACTCCTAAAGGTTACGAGCCAAAGTCTCCTCATACGCCCAATCCCAGGCGCATCCTATCAGATCACTCCCCACCAAATCCAAGATCTTTGAGCCATGGACCTACGACACGCGTCCTTTGACTTGATTCAGCCTATGAAGGGGTGCTAATCACCCAAGATCTCAGCAACTAAAAGATCCTCTCCATTGCTACGTGTCATCTCGGCTGCAGCCTACAGAGGCAACATGAAGGGTTCAACTCCTCAATCAGAGCGCATCGTCCATGCGCCTTCATCAGCAATCACCACGGGCGTCCCCGCGTATAGGCGCATCCTACATATGCACATGAGCAGCCAGCCTGCAAAGCTATAAATAGAGGGATCACTTCCTTCTTACACACACATCACACAACCACCGATATACATATACAAAGAGGCAGATATAAACACTCAACGTCTTCTTCCTCTCCGCAAGCTCCAGCACCCAGAGCAACTCAGACCTTCAGAGAACCGAGAACCGTCGTCAGATCGTCAACGGAGTCAACGCATTACCACTCGCTCTATCGGCACAAGGGACCCAGATAAACGAAATTGTACTACTAGGACTACGTCTAAGTCCTATATTGTAACACTGTTCTGTTTGTAATTAAAATTTAACCAAAAGATTTTAATGGCAAACATAGATGACATTGCTGTCAAAAGTCGATCAAAAGTTGATCACATTCAAGACTTGAAGACAGTATTTGAGTTGACGCGTCAACATTAACTGAAGATGAATCCTACTAAGTCTTTCTTAGGGGTTTCTAGTGGCAAGTTTTTGGGATTTGTCATCACTTCTCATGGTATCCATGTTGATCCTGACAAAATCAAAGCGATTCTTGAAATGCGTCCTCCACGCAATCTAAAAGAACTCAGTGGCTTCTTGTAACACCCAGTTTTCTAAAATGAGGGATAATTTGGAAATTTTGTATTTTAATTTATTTAATTATGGTATTTAAAATTTTCTATGATTTTTAACCATTTTAAAACTATTTCTAAATCATGACTTATGATTTTGGTGTTTGGCTAGTGTGACCTTGGAGATTGTTGACCTAGAGCCTAGCCATGTGATTAGGATGTTTAATTATTACATTTTAGTCTAGAGGGTATTTTGGTCATTTTAGGATTTAATTAAATTATTTATAATTTATTGGAATTTGTGTGATTTTAATTATTATTTAAATAAGTGCTATGTGCTATGATGAGTTTTAGCCTAGTGAAGCATAACCTAGAAGCTTAGACTTAACCCATGGGCTAAGTAGAATGGTTAACTTAAGTTGAGGGTAGAAATTACCAAGTTAGAAATCAAATAGGAGTTTTAGTCATGAGAATTGATTTTTGAGAATGAGCCCTTAGAAACTTAGATGTAACTTGACTTAGAGAGGGAGGCCCATGGCCCAACTAACTAAACCCTAACCCTAGCATTTATGACCAGCCACCTAGGGATCCACACTCCTATTTCATGTCTCTACCACTTAGGGCTAGCCTCCTTTAGGAAATAGCAAAGTTTGGAAATCGAGGTAAAACCCTTTCTTCCCCAATCCATAACTTCTCCATTTCAACTTCTTTTTCCTTCTAATTTCTTTCAATAGATCCTAATTTCTGTTTATTTCCTGACTATGGTGAGAAATTTTAGTGGAGGAGCAATTTGGAGGAGTTTGGGTGGCAAGAGAAACACCCCTCTTTGAAGCTTTTTGGGCTTTTTCACACACCTAGGTAATTCCTAATCCTCTCCATAAAATAGTGATTTAATTGCATGAATAGGAAGCCCTAGGAATACCCTAACTATTGGTATAGGTATTGCTAAGTTTTGTGTCTATTTCGTGTCCGTATCGGACACGTATCCAATAGGAAACCTAGGTGTTTGTAGAAATGCCACTAAGGATTCGATTTTTGATTTTTGTAAAACTAATTACATAGGTTTGTAGATCTAGGTGTGTGTATGAATGTTTGTGAAGGATGTTTGGTGTTTTGTGTCCGTTTATGTCGCATTTTTAGTCCTGGACACGTAGCACGAGCCATAGCCTATGTCCTGCCTATCGGGGGCAAGAACACGAGACACAGGACACGTCGTGTCCTAATTTTTGGGGTGAACCTTGGGGCATTGTCTGCGACCACACTCCCAAAATTTGGGGGTGTCTCGTGGACTGTGCACGAAGCTTTTAAGCTCGCACGGGTCGCGCGCTGTCGCGTACGGGCTGCTGTGCGAGTGCACAGACACCACTGATACGCATGTCGTATCATATCTGTAGGACTCGTGGACGCGGTGCAGTGTGTGCTAGACCTAGGTCTATCCTAGGTGAACCCTTGGACACGAGCACGTGTCGTGTCGTGTCGTGTGTCGCGTGTTACACGCGCGTGCACGCGTGTACGACGATTGTGGTGCTATTGTTTGGGTCTGTGTTTGTGCAGTTGATTGGAACACATTTTGTGTCCAATATTTGGACACGAGGACACTCTCATATACCCTCACATGTATGTCACTAATTACCACCCCTTTGTTTGGTTTTTAGGTGTGACTTTGAACTCGAAAATTTGTAATTCCTATTGAACACTGTCATGTACTGATACGGGCAGGAATTGGGTTTCCTAGTTTTTTTTAAATTTATTATTAACTGTTTTACTGATGATTCAAGGATTAAATTAGCTACCTACATATTTAATGAATAATGTTCATGCTTAGTTGTGATTTGTACAAACAATGAGGTTTTCGAATGTGATTTAGTTTGGGGTTTTCAAAAGTCTGATGCTTTAAAAAGCTTTAATCACTGAATCTGATTTGGTTTCCCATTCTTAATTCTTGGTTTAAAACTTGAATTGGTTCTTAAATTCTGACCTGAGATTAAGTTAAATTGAACCCTTGAACTGAGAGTGAAATGTGTATGTTGGATTTACATTGCTTCTAACTATTAGATGGGGTGTCTTAAAACCTGAACCCTGTTTTCAATTTCTAGTTTGATTTCCTAGTTTTCCAACTGATATGTGATGATTCAAACTGCCTTATTAATTTGTATACATGTTTAATCGTTTACATTGGATTAAGTTAGGATTTGTGTGGGAATTAGATGATAGGTTTTCGAATTTGGATTGATGGGGTTATGGAACTATCCTCTCCAGTTTTATACCCAACAACCTGAGATTAGTGTGTAGGTTTAAATGTTGATTTCCTTTTCCTTTTTATAAATCTAAATCTGAATGTATATTTGAATATATGTAAATATGTATGTAGGCAATAACTGAGATTTTCCTTCTTCACTGAAAATTCCTGCTTGCAATGTACACACACTTTTACAAATTATTTGAAGTCTGAGAACTGTGATGTGCACACATGGACTGAGAACCCATATTGAAACTTCCCACACACACGTATCACAAATGCCCACACATACACACTGTTTGTAAACTGAATACCTGAAACCTGAGAAATAACTGTCACACACATTTAATCCTGTCACATTCAATTCTGTTTATGATATGAACCTTGTTAGCTGTTTTCTATACACTTTCATGTGTAGTAGACACACAGAGGCACCCTTATCATCTTTTATCCTAATTTACAGTCATTCACATGTCCTATCTAACCAATTGCCATGTTGTTTGAGTCTATTACACACCCTTACACACACTCTAATGTCCACACACTCTTCACATTCTCTCTCTTTCCCTCACTCTTTTTCCCTACACACACACCCCCTTATAAATATATATGCATATGAAATATAATGTATGTAATGTATATAACATATTCATGATAGCTATAGATTTGCATGTTGTAGTATGGTATATAGGTATAACTTGTATATGTTAGACCTATGTAATGTGTGTTTTGATAAGCTTAGTTGGCATTGTGTTGTGGTTGTGTGCTAGCCTAGGTTTAGTTGGGGTTGGCTAGACTTGGTTGACTGGTTTAGACATGGGTTAGACCTAGAATGGCTAGCTTGACCAAGTTTAACCTTGTTCGACCTAGTTTGACTAGATTAGACTTGCTAGACCTAGGTTTGACTTCTTGGTTGACTTAGAGTTAACTTTTACCTAGATTGGCCTAGAAATCATGTAGATTGCATTGTAGCTTTCATTTTCCTTGTATTGAACATGTCATAACCCATACTGCTCTATTTAGGACATTGTGACTTCGGTGCAGGCATCTGATATTATACTACTCTTTTCAGAGTAGCAGGCGAGTACATTCTCTGATAGTTCTCTCATTTATTTATCAATTACTGTACTTCAGTTCTAGTTAGCTGTATGTGATTCCTCTGTTACAAACACGTATTTTTATTTCTGAATCCATGTATACGACAGACATACTTACTCGTCTTACCTCTATTATTCGAATCACCATACGAATCACTATTCGAACTACCTATTCGTATATTTATATGTTGGTTGGACTTTTATTCGAATGATGTGTCAGATTTTGGATTCATTTGTATTAGATGGGCGGGGAAATACTTGATTAGACATGTAAATATTTCCACTATTCGAACCATCCCCTGTGAATATATTCGAACGATAGCCATTCCACACCCGGCCAGGTGTGTGATGTGCCGTATTTACCCTTAGCCGTTTACATGTCTAACTAAGTATTTTAAAACACACTTGGAGAATTTATTCGAATCATGATTAGAACATCATGTGAATTACTATTCGTATCACCTTATTCGATTCACCTTATTAGAATAATGATTAGAATTTATTCGACACATCTTATATTAGATTCACATTGGGATTACACTCGACTCATATTGTACCATCTGAACTCATTATATTATTCTAGTTCAGCTAGATTTTATTTTACAGCCTTCTTTGCTATGTTTCTCTTCTTGTTTAGTTACTTACTTTCTTTGTACTTTATCTGTCTCTCTATACCATCACATGAAAATTAAACTGCCATATTCATCAATACAACTGCCTATAACTGCTTTATAGTTCTCTGTCATTTACTTGGGTTTTCTAGATGAGATTGTGCTCGTTCCTGTCCTGACTGGACCTGTTGAAAATATTACAGATGCTTGCCCTGAGGATATTTGCCCTACTTACCTTGGAGAAGGAGATGACTTAGCTACCTATGGCCCCGACACTCAGGAGTGATCGGAAGACTAGCTAGTAGACTTGGTTTAGTTTTTCATGTTTTAGAACTTGAATTGTAATAACTTGTGATACGAGTTTGTATTTGAGTTTGTTTGAGATATTATTATTTAGTAGTTTATAAATGTTGTTATTTAGTTTTTAGTTATAAAATTCTGTGTTATCTTATCGTGCTTAGACTGTGATTGAGATTTCATTATATCTATACTTGTCCTCCATTCGGAGTTGAGTTATTGACAAGTACATTATATAATTGCATGAGTTGATGATTAGTTAGAGACTTAGAACAGCGTTCTACCGCCGACACTGCGGCGTAGGCTGGGCGCTGTTACGTACTCGTACCCTCACAGTCGGTGCGGGTCGTGACACGTTTTTAGTGGTGGCCCATGTAGGTCGAGAATCGCATTAGTGCGATATCATGGTAGTACGGCGACTTAGTTGTACTACTGCGAGCCTACAATAGGACTGAGAGATAGGCTTTACCGGAGAAGCACTCAATCACAGTTAGGAAAAAAAAATTCTGCTTTAAATCATGCCATCTATATATCGTACTGATTTGTCTTCTTTGAAATAAACTGTCCTCCTTTGATATATCGATTCCAGCTCAGTATTGACTTCCTTGTACGATCTGTCATCAGGATGGTGGAGACACGATCACATCGCTCTGGTGCAACAGTTGTTGTAGAGGGGACTGCCACCTCTCAGCCAGATCAGCAGGTTCAGGAGGCTGCAGCTCCTGCTACCTCTATTCATATTGGGACTTCAGTAGCAGCAGCAGGGGGTATGCCTCCATCAGCCCGGAGGCAGGACCAGTCATTCCAGATATGCAGTTCCAACAGCCGCCGCCTACAGGACACGTGGATACGGCACAGATGTTCGCTTACTTCGAGCAGTTTATGGACCGGCAGCAGGCCCGAGAGGACAGAAGCATGGAGTTGGCCCTTGCGACAGTCGCAGCTCGACCAGTGATCCAGCAGCTAAGGACACCGAGGATAGAGCAGTTCCAGAAGATGAGCCCCAGAGACTTCCTGGGGACGGAGGGGATTCTATATGCGGATGAGTGGATCGAGCATATAGAGGACATCTTCCGCCTGGCCCAGATACCGGTAGATCTCCAGATAGAGGCAGCAGCTAGCCGGATGCGAGAACTTGCTCACACCTGGTATCAGTCAGACCCCAGGGTGGGGGTAGCTGGACAGACCTGGGAGGAGTTCAAGGGTTTCTTCAAGAAGAAGTTCTTTCCAGATTCAGCGCTTCGTGCCTTGGAGTCGCAGTTCGAGAGCTTAGTTCAGGGGAGCCTGTCAGTAGAGGAGTACGCTGGGGAGTTCGGCCGCCTGGGCAGATTCATAGAGGGTTTGAGCGAGACGACGAAGGCCCAGAGGTTCCGGAAGGGTCTGGTCAAGGAAGTCAAGTCCTTGACCAAGGACAACAGGGATGCCACTTTTGAGAAGATTTTGACGGGAGCCTTACTAGCTGAGGATGATCTTGAGCTTAGGCTCAAGAGGGGGCGAGACCCAGTTGGAGGCAACAGTAGCGGAGGCCAGGCCAAGATGCCTCATGTGCAGATTCAGCAGATGCAGGCACCGGTGAGAGTGCAGCAGGCACACCATCAGCCTAGAGGGCAGGACCGCAAGGTGCAGACTTGTGCTTACTGTAAGAGGGCAGGACACGCTTGGGAGACTTGTTATAGGAGGCAAAAGGTTTGTCTGTTCTGTGGATCCGCTGCTCATCAGGTCAGGGATTGCCCTACTGCACCCGTATATGACGGAGCACCGGGTCAGAGAGAGGGAGCTAGGCCACCTGTAGCTCAGCACCAGAGGGGTGTAGCTTTTGCGATGACAGCCGAGGATGCTCAGGCCGTTGGAGATCTAGTTGCAGGTTCCGTTCTTGATTCAAATTCTACAATTACTGCCTTGAAATTCGATTCTCTCTGTTCCTTGTTGGTTGATCAATTTTGTCCTGTTGCTCTTGTGTTATGTTTGATTTTCTTCTAAGATGAATCATATGGGCTAGGTCACCCAGTTATGGAATCTAGAATCTTTGATAGTCGTGTTAGCTGGCATAGTGAGGACATATAGTCAGATTTAGGATGTATTTCTCGGGTGTGGAAATTTAAGGTTTTCGCTGCCAAGCATGCGGCAATGCAAAAATTTTAAATACCATGATTCTAGAGGTATGTGCCGTAGTCGAGGACTCTGTGATTATCGTAGCCTTGCTCACTAACACGACAAAGATTCTGAGTATCATGATTTTGGACAGACACATATGATTATCTGACGGTATGATTGAGACTTTGATTGTGGGGGTGGTTGACCTAGAAGGACAACTACCATTTTAATTTCGAGGACAAAATTTTTCTAAGGTGGGTAGACTTGTAACACCCAGTTTTCTAAAATGAGGGTAATTTTGAAATTTTGTATTTTAATTTATTTAATTATGGTATTTAAAATTTTCTATGAATTTTATTGATTTTTAACCATTATAAAACTATTTCTAAATCATGACTTATAATTTTGGTGTTTGGCTAGTGTGACCTTGGAGACGGTTGACCTAGAGCCTAGCCATATGATTAGGATGTTTAATTAGTACATTTTAGTCTAGAGGGTATTTTGGTCATTTTAGGATTTAATTAAATTATTTATGATTTATTGGAATTTGTGTGATTTTAATTATTATTTAAATAAGTGCTATGTGCTATGATGACTTTTAGCCTAGTGAAGCATAACCTAGAAGCTTAGACTTAACCCATGGTCTAAGTAGGATGGTTAACTTAAGTTGAGGGTAGAAATTATCAAGTTAGAAATCATATAGGAGTTTTAGTCATGAGAATTGATTTTTGAGAATGGGCCCTTAGAAACTTAGATGTAACTTGACTTAGAGAGGGAGGCCCATGGCCCAACTAACTAAACCCTAACCCTAGCATTTATGACCAGCCACCTAGGGATCCACACTCCTATTTAATGTCTCTACCACTTAGGGCTAGCCTCCTTTAGGAAATAGCAAAGTTTGGAAATAGAGGTAAAACCCTTTCTTCCCCAATCCATAACTTCTCCATTTCAACTCCTTTTTCCTTCTAATTTCTTGTAATAGATCCTAATCTTTGTGTATTTCCTGACTATGGTGAGAAATTTCAGTGGAGGAGCAATTTGGAGGAGTTTGGGTGGCAAGAGAAACACCCCTCTTTGAAGCTTTTTGGGCCTTTTCACACACCTAGGTAATTCCTAATCCTCTCCATAAAATAGTGATTTAATTGCATGAATAGGAAGCCCTAGGAATACCCGAACTACTGGTATAGGTATTGCTAAGTTTTGTGTCCATTTCGTGTCCGTATCGGATACGTATCCAATAGGAAACCTAAGTGTTTGTAGAAATGCCACTAAGGATTCGATTTTCGATTTTTGTAAAACTAATTACATAGGTTTGTGGATCTAGGTGTGTGTATGAATGTTTGTGAAGGATGTTTGGTGTTTTGTGTCCGTTTGTGTCGCATTTTTAGCCCTGGACACGCAGCACGAGCCATAGCCTGTGTCCTGCCAATCGGGGGCTAGAACACGAGACACAGGACACGTCGTGTCCTAATTTTTGGGGTGAACCTTGGGGAATTGTCTGCGACCACACTCCCAAAATTTGGGAGTGTCTCGTGGACTGTGCACAGAGCTTTTAAGCTCGCACGGGTCGCGCGCTGTCGTGCGCGGGCTGCTGTGCGAGTGCACAGACACCACTGATACACGTGTCGTATCGTGTCTGTGGGACTCGTGGCCGCGGTGAAGTGTGTGCTAGACCTAGGTCTATCCTAGGTGAACCCTTACACACGAGCACGTGTCATGTCGTGTCGTGTGTCGCGTGTTACATGCGCGTGCACGCGTACACGACGATTGTGGTGCATTATTTGGGTCTGTGTTTGTGCAGTTGATTGGAACACGTTTCGTGTCCAATTTTTGGACACGAGGACACTCTCATATACCCTCACATGTATGTCACTAATTATCACCCCTTTGTTTGGTTTTTAGGTGTGACTTTGAACTCGAAAATTTGTAATTCCTATTGAACACTATCATGTACTGATACGGGCAGTAATTGGATTTCCTATTTTTTTTTAAATTGATTATTAACTGTTTTACTGATGATTCAAGGAGTAAATTAGCTACCTACATGTTTAATGAATAATGTTCATGCTTAGTTATGATTTATGCAAACAATGAGGTTTTCGAATGTGATTTAGTTTGGGGTTTTCAAAAGTCTGATGCTTTAAAAAGCTTTAATCACTGAA
Source organism: Iris pallida (assembly GCA_029216955.1). NCBI lineage: Eukaryota > Viridiplantae > Streptophyta > Magnoliopsida > Asparagales > Iridaceae > Iris > Iris pallida. The sequence continues at coordinate 216,081 of JANAVB010038450.1, forward strand.
TCTAATTTGGTTTCCCATTCTTAATTCTTGGTTTAAAACTTGAATTGATTCTTAAATTCTGACCTGAGATTAAGTTAAATTGAACCCTTGAACTGAGAGTGAAATGTGTATGTTGGATTTACATTGCTTGAACTATTAGATGGGCTGTCTTAAAACCTGAACCCTGTTTTCAATTCCTAGTTTGATTTCCTATTTTCCAACTGATATGTGATGATTCAAACTGCCTTATTAATTTGTATACATGTTTAATAGTTTACATTGGGTTAGTTAGGATTTGTGTGGGAATTAGATGATAGGTTTTCGAATTTGGATTGATGGGGTTATAAAACTGTCCTCTCCAGTTTTATACCCAAAAACCTGAGATTAGTGTGTAGGTTTAAATGTTGATTTCCTTTTCCTTTTCATAAATCTAAATCTGAATGTATATTTGAATATATGTAAATATGTATGTAGGCAATAACTGAGATTTTCCTTCTTCACTGAAAATTCCTGCTTGCAATGGTACACACACTTTTGCAAATTATTTGAAGTCTGAGAACTGTGATGTGCACATATGGACTGAGAACCCATGTTAAAATTTCCCACACACACGTATCACAAATGCCCACACATACACACTGTTTGTAAACTGAATACCTGAAACCTGAGAAATAACTATCACACACAATTAATCCTGTCACATTCAATTCTGTTTATGATATGAACCTTGTTAGCTGTTTCCTATACACTTTCATGTGTAGTAGACACACACAGGCACCCTTCTCATCTTTTATCCTAATTTACAGTCATTCACATGTCCTATCTAACCAATTGCCATGTTGTTTGAGTCCATTACACACCCTTACACACACTCTAATATCCACACACTCTTCACATTCTCTCTCTTTCCCTCACTCTTTTTTCCTACACACACACCCCCTTATAAATATATATGCATATGAAATGTAATGTATGTAATGTATATAACATATTCATGATAGCTATAGATTTGCATGTTGTAGTATGGTATATAGGTATAACTTGTATATGTTAAACCTATGTAATGTGTGTTTTGATAAGCTTAGTTGGCATTTTGTTGTGGTTGTGTGCTAGCCTAGGTTTAGTTGGGGTTGGCTAGACTTGGTTGACTGGTTTAGACTAGGGTTAGACCTAGAATGGCTAGCTTGACCAAGTTTAACCTTGTTCGACCTAGTTTGACTAGATTAGACTTGCTAGACCTAGGTTTGACTTCTTGGTTGACTTAGAGTTGACTTTGACCTAGATTGGCCTAGAAATCATGTAGATTGCATTGTAGCTTTCATTTTCCTTGTATTGAATATGTCATAACCCATACTGCTCTATTTAGGACATTGTGACTTCGGTGCAGGCATCTGATATTACACTACTCTTTTCAGAGTAGCAGGCGAGTACATTCTCTGATAGTTCTCTCATTTATTTGTCAATTACTGTACTTCAGTTCTAGTTAGCTGTATGTGATTCTCTGTTACAAACACGTATTTTTATTTCTGAATCCATGTATACGACACACATACTTACTCGTCTTACCTCTATTATTCGAATCACCATACGAATCACTATTTGAACCACCTATTCGTATCTTCATATGTTGGTTGGACTTTTATTCGAATGATGTGTCGTATTTTGGATTCATTTGTATTAGATGGGCGGGGAAATACTTGATTAGACATGTGAACATTCCCACTATTCGAACCACCCCCTGTTAATATATTCGAACGATAGCCATTCCACACCCGGCTAGGTGTGTGATGTGCCGTATTTACCCTTAGCCGTTTACATGTCTAACTAAGTATTTTAAAACACACTTGGAGAATTTATTCGAATCATTATTAGAACATCATATGAATCACTATTTGTATCACCTTATTCGTATCACCTTATTCGATTCACCTTATTAGAATAATGATTAGAATTACATTCGACACATCTTCTATTAGATTCACATTGGGATTACACTCGACTCATATTGTACCATCTGAACTCATTATGTTATTCTAGTTCAGCTAGATCTTATTTTACAGTCTTCTTTTCTATGTTTCTCTTCTTGTTTAGTTACTTACTTTCTTTGTACTTTATCTGTCTCTTTATACCATCACCTAAAAATTAAACTGCCATATTCATCAATACAACTGCCTATAATTGCTTTATAGTTCTCTGTCATTTACTTGGATTTTCTAGATGAGATTGTGCTCATTCTTGTCCTGACTGGACCTGTTGAAAATATTACAGATGCTTGTCCTGAGGATATTTGCCCTACTTGCCTTGGAGCAGGAGATGACTTAGCTACCTATGGCCCCGACACTCAGGAGTGATCAGGAGACTAGCTAGTAGACTTGGTTTAGTTTTTCATATTTTAGAACTTGAATTGTAATAACTTGTGATACGAGTTTGTATTTGAGTTTGTTTGAGATATTATTATTTAGTAGTTTATAAATATTGTTATTTAGTTTTTAGTTATAAACTTCTGTGTTATCTTATCGTGCTTAGACTGTGATTGAGATTTCATTATATAAATACTTGTCCTCCGTTCGGAGTTGAGTTATTGACAAGTACATTATATAATTGCATGAGTTGATGATTAGTTAGAGACTTAGAACAGCGTTCTATCGCCGACACTGCGGCGTAGGCTGGGCGTTGTTACGTACTCGTACCTTCACAGTGGGTGCGGGTCGTGACACTTCTAAGGTCGCATTGCTTATATCAGGAGATTTATATCAAATCTTTCTGGGAGATGTCAGCCTTTCTTCCATCTATTAAAGAAAGGTGTATCATTTGTTTGGGATGAAGCATGTCAAAAAGCCTTTAATGACATCAAACAATACCTTACAAATCCACCAGTTCTGGTACCTCCAGTGGTGGGAAGACCATTTTTGCTCTATGTTTGAGCCTTGGATCATTCACTTGGTGCTCTTCTTGCATAGAAAAGTGATAAAGGTCATGAACAAGAAATTTATTATCTTAGCTGAATGATGGTCGGAGCTAAACACAGGTATACTCCTGTAGAGAAAGAATGTCTGGCCTTGGTTTTTGCTGTTCAAACGACACGACATTATGTGTCAGGACAGACTATTCATGTCATCTCCAGAATAAATCCTATTCGGGTATTAATGAGAAAATTGATTATTCTTAACTCCAGATTAGCCACCTGGGCTATGTTGCTTACTCCTTATGATATGGTCTATGTACTCAAAAATCAGGGAAGGGTCAAGCATTAGATGATTTCTTAGCAGCTCACCCTATACCTGAAACATCTAAGCTATATGAGGACATTCCAGATGAAGTCGTGGATTGTAACATGACTTTGAAGGATGACATTTGGCTACCATATTTTGATGGAGCATCACGGGTTGGACCTAAAGGCAATATTGTCTCTGGAGTAGGCATCGTCTTGGTCTCTCCTGATAAAATGGTCATATATTGTGCTTATTCTCTTAATAAACTATGCTCCAATAATGTGGCAGAATATAATGCTCTGCTGATTGGTCTTCAAGTAGCAAAACAATTGGACATTGAATTCCTGGAAGCTTATGGAGACTCTCAACTGATTATAAATCAGGTCAGAGGGACATATGAAGTCAGAAATCCTGACCTCATTCCTTATCATCAAGTGGTAATCGAATTGGTTCTTTTATTTAAAGGATTCTTTATTGAATTCGTACCACGTTCTCAAAATTTGGAAGCTAATTCTCTTGTTAGTTTAGCTGCAGACTTAGCCGTTCCAATCAGAAGACAAAATACCTTTACTTTGTTGGATCGAGACTTATTCTGTGTAAAGAATAACTTACATATTGAACAGAGTTATACTACAGAATCAAGTTCTTAACAAAGGGATTGGAGAAGTCCATTCATTGATTATACGGTCCATGGGATTTTACCTGAAGATCCAAAAAAAGCTGCATCAATCAAGAGACGATCATTTCGATTATACTATGATTCTTCTTTACATATGCTATATCGTCATTCTTATGACGGACTTTTGCTGAATTGTCTCTCTGAGAGTGAAGCTAAGCAAGCACTTCGTGAAGCTCATGATGGTGTCTGCGGTGCCCATCAACCGGGTACAAAATTGCAGGACCGCATTCGAAGAATGGGGTATTATTGGCCTTCCATGATATCAGATGCTGTGGATTATGCCAGACGGTGTGAAGCGTGTCAGATTTATGCTAATTTTATTCATCAACCATCTGAATTCTTATTTCCTACAGCAGCTTCTTCGCCTTTTAAAGCTTGGGGCATAGATATTATTGGTCCGATTAACCCTCCTTCTGTCAAGGGACATCGGTTTATCCTGGCCATAATAAATTATTTCCCTAAATGGGCGAAAGTAATTCCCCTTGTTGAAGTAAAAACATCAAATGTGGTTGGCTTCATTAAACATCATGTCATTTATTGTTCTGGGATTCTCTGAAGGATAATTCATGATAATGGACCACAATTTGCCAGTCAGGTATTTTATCGATTCTGTGACAAGAATCGGATCCAAAATCTGGCCTTTACGGCTTATAATCCAGCTGCTAATGGTTTGGCCGAAGCTTTCAACAAGACAATCATTAAATTTCTCAAAAAGTTTGTCTCTTCTAATAAACGTGGTTGAAATGAAAAACTTGGAGAATGTTTATGGGCTTACCGAACGACAGTCCGAACTTCTACTGGTTTTATACCATTTTCACTGGTTTACGGATGTGAGGCTGTTTTTCTACTGGAAATCCAGATTCCATCTCTTAAAATAGCCATTGCTAATGAGCTAACTACAGAGAATAACGATTGCTTACGACTCCAAGAACTCGAAGGATTGGACGAGAAACGTCTTCAAGCACAACAGCAGATTGAGCTATATCAAGCCCGCATATCTTAAACTTTCAATCGTAAAGTTAAAGAGAGGGTATTTAAAGTCGGTGAGCTAGTTCTAGCTGTCCGAAGACCGATGGTGATGACTCATAAGAGCAAAGGGAAATTCCAAACAAAATAGGAAAGTCCTTATGTAGTTAAGTCGGTATTCTCCAATGGTGCCTATAGGTTGTCTAAACCTAATGGAGAATTGCTCATGATGCCAATTAATGGCAAATTCTTGAAGAAATATTATGTCTGAATTTCTTCTTTATTCCCCAGCTACCAATGTTTGGTTAAGTTGATTATTTTGTCTCCTATAAGAGAATTTTTGATCTCTTGTCTTACCAGCTAAAAAAAAGGAGATTTATTATTTATCTTGTTATTATGACCTCTGAATAAATATTAAGTCTATTTCTTTTCCTATTTATCATGTCCCTATGGCCTCTGAATAGATATTAATTTATTTTTCTTTGAGTTGTTACGATCTGTCACGTTCATATTACCTCTGATAGTATCGTATACTCTAAACAGAAAACGAGATTTATTATCTATCATGTCCACATTACCTCTGGATAGATATAATTCATTGAGTTTAGAAGACTTGTTATGTCCATATTACCTCTGATAAGTGTTTTCTATCTCTTACCTATTGTTTAATTTCAAAATAAATGATAGGATCACAAAAAAAATATTTTATTCATTTCTTGTAAACATTACAGAATGAAAAAGATAGAAGATTAAAAAAATTCTTTATTTATCTAAGGCGGAGCAGAGACATCTTTAAGCAATTTTTGTAGCTCTGCTAGGCGCTTCTCGCGAGAGCTCAGCACAGTGGCAGTAGCCATAGTCCGTCGAGCTTCCAGAGTACAAATATGGGAGAAGTCGGCGAAAGTAGCTATCATCTTATCCTTGGCTTCATCAAGGGTTTTGATAGTAGCTTCAGCACCGAAGACTTTCTCCTCCAAAATTGAGCTTTGCGTTAGAAGCTGGTCGTGAGCTGTGATCAACTGCTCCCTCTCCGTCTTCAAGCGAGCCAATCCTGCCTCAACTTTACGAATTCTACCATTTTGTTGATGAATTCTTATATTGAAAGTTTCATAGGCTTCTCTCTGGATATCTAGCTGGGGCTTAGCTTCAGCCAAAAAAGCTTTTTCTTTGGCGACCTTGCTGCTATACTCTTGGAGAGATTCATTGAAAGTAGTCTCCCGAGCAGTGTATTCAGCTGATAAAGCTTCATACTCGCTTTGGATAAGACTTTCAATAGTTTCGCTTGACAGCCTTAGATATTCTCTAATGGGTTGTTCAAGTTCCTCCACGACCTTCTCCAGCGCCGCTGCTCTCGCTGTATCATTGAACATGGCAACGTTCCTGATAGTAAGAGCAATCGCAGCCTTCAGACTTTCTTACTTGAGGCCCTTCTTCAGGACCATTTTGATCAGAGCTGCCAACGTCTTATAGAAAGTTTCAGTATGAATCTCAACTAAGAGATTCATTTCTGCATTCGAGCTCGGCGTTGCAGCAATGTCCACCAGATCCCTTTTCTGAAGACTAGGAGCAGATGTTGTTGCTTTGGTAGTAGACTGAGATAAAGTCAATGTTGTCGCTGCTACCATAGCTAATTGATCTCCAGGAGCTTCATGGATAATGTCTTCAGCACTTGTTACTCCATCCGTTTCTGTAATCAAAACTACTTGAGTTTCGGTGGCGGTGATTGGTGTCGGAGAAATGGTAGTTATGGTAGCTGGCTCCGGTTCAGATACTGTCTTCTCAGAAACTTATACCAGATCAGTAGCAATAACTGAGGATGTTATTACGACGTCTCCGGCTTCAGTTGATGGGTCGACTATATCCTCATCACCTTCATAGGCTACTGGCTCTTCAGGTTCTGGGAGTAATTCAGTCTCTTTATTGAAGTCTATTTCTTCATCAGCAGCCGCTTCTTCATCTGCAGTTGGTTCTTCTGTAGTTTGTTCTTCTTCTCTGTTTTTAGCAAGAGATGATAATTCTAGCCGAGCCTCTATTTCGGGCTCTTGTTGTACTTCCTCTTGGATATTATCTTCTTCTGAAGAAGAACCCTCTTCCTCAGACTCTATGTTATCCTTATAAATAGTTTCTTGAGGAGGAGGAGCCACAGGCTTTGCAGTGATGACACCTATAAATTAAAAAAATAAGTTAATATACAAAATCATAATACATAATCTTGTATAGATTTTATGTGATTTATATTTACCTGGAGTAGGTGCAGGACGTGCCAAGTATGAGTCATAGTCCCCATCCGAGTCATCATCATCGAGGGCAAGAGCCGGTTCATCTGATGGGATGAGCTCTTGATCAACAGTATGTGTAGTAGCAGCATCCTCAGTAGCTTGTGTCTTTTGTGGCAAAGACAGGTGAAGTGATGAGCTGAGGCATCCCGGAGATAGAACCCCCACACCTTCTGTTGATGTTGCCGGTTGAGATACAAAGGATCCTTCTACAGGATGAGCTGAAGAAGATGCAATATGTTGCGGCTCCTCGACTGGAGTAGCGGCTCTCTGTCTAGAAGGCCCCTTGACGGTGATCTTCTTCTTCTTCTCTGAGATGGTAACAGCTGCACCTGATTTCCGTTTTTGGGTCTTGCCAATAATGATTGGTTCTGCAGCTGTTTTCCCAACTCCCGCAGGGATTACTTCCAAATACTTATCTGGAACAGCAGTGTCATCGGGTATGTCTAAAAGTTCCCTGACTGGCTCTTCAATATTCCCTTCTTTGGGCCATCTAAGACTCCCCTTCATGTTGTAGCCATAGGCGAAGGAACGGATGGATGCATAAAAGCGAGCATACGTATGAAGTATACGTAGCTCAGTTGTGCTGGTAGCAGTCGATACTCTGAATTTAGCACCGGTACCAGCCGTACTAAAGTATCTCCAGGCTCTCGCACCATCAATTAGCTTACCATAATGGTAGAAGCTGGTGGAGGGATTACCAATATGAAGTTGGTCATATCCAAACTGGCGAGCGAACCGACTTGGTAGATACGGTTCGAACGCAAAGTTGTCTTCATTCCTGTACATCAGATGGGAGGATATGATGCACATTAGCCATTTGAAAACTGGCATAGGAAATGAAGTCCTCCTTTCACTTCTATCTTCAAACTGTACACCGAGGCAGTCGGCAGGAACTTGTGGTCTTGTGCAGAAGAAGTTCCAACCGTGTAAATAATTTAGTACTACTCGGGTGTCTGCCACAGTAGTTGCAGTCCATGTGGCTTTGTTGAATTTCTGGAGGAAGACCTTCGCATTATCTCCAGGGCCCGGTGGCAATAAACTGCAGTAGCCAGCCCATCAAATAAGTGTAGGGCATCTCTACCCTAGGAAATCCTTCCGGTGAGGAGCATTGTTGATTAACTCATCAACAAAGATCCGCAAACCTGCATTTATTCAGCACACCATCGTTGATAGCAGGTTGATTCTGACCTTGAATACCAAACGTACTGTCGGCCTGTCATGCCCCAGAACCAGAATACTGGAGAGCGGGGGCAGACATAGCCAGCTACGTATATTGAAATGGAAACTACCTCGATATACGGTCACGGCTCTCTAGAAATATGAGGGTTTACTACAAGCCAATAGTCTCTTATGGTCATGAACAAACCTAATGTCTCAATCATAAGCAAGTAAGTAGGGTCGCAAGATGTATGATCATTAAATATACAATAATAAGGCGTCCCAAATATTACATATTCAGCTGATCATGAAGCTAGTCGTTACAAAATGTTAGGACTAGCAAGAGTTAAGTCATACATGATCAACCCTAGGATTTGTTAATCATGTTTACAGCCCGTAGGCAGACAGTAAATAAAGTGCATCGAGCTAACAGGTGCTCGTCGGCTAAACGCCTCAAAAGAATAGTTTTGCAATAGAGTGAGCGAAACAAAATAGAAAAACCCACGCGTAGCCCGGGTTCCTTCTAGTCGCCACCATTGGACTGGAAGCTTGGTAGATCCTCGGGAGCTGCTCCAAAATCTGGCCACACAAAACCAGCTGGGTCAACCCCAGAAAGAGCAAGTGCCACAAGGGGGCCACGAAATAAGAACAAAAGCCAGCAATCAGCACAAAAAAATTTAATATTAAAACTAGAATTTATGAAAACATGTCAGGATGATATACGACGAGATAACCATGGAACTATTCGGATAGCCAGGTTACAACCCGTAAACCAAACAAGGACGGGGTTGTAACCCTTCGTCTGAACAGAACTTGGTTTCCTACCATTTATCGGCAAGATAATAATGCAAGAAATTAAGACAGGAAGCAATCTTGTACTGAAGCAAGGCATGGTTAAACTGGTTATACCTCATTCAATCAATCACGGCCAAGCAGATACTACGGCTTACTACTTTAACTAACTAGGGTTATCACAGGCCTAATTACTAACAAGATGCAGTGAGATTGTTCCACGGCCACAAGCCCTGCAGACCATCCAGGTTACCCAGGTGGAAAATTAGGGGTTGAATTCAGGTGGGTACATCGTCCGGGAGACAAATGTACCCTTAGGTGACTTAGAGGGTGCAACACACGACGGTGTGCTGGAAATGTGCCCTACTCGACGGCAGGCTACAGATCCCAAGAGCGCCCAGGTAACGGGATTGCCTGTAGCTGTGTCATCTCTTCATGACTACTGAGTTATTCTAGTTATTAACCTTAATCCATTTTAGTAGGTGCTCCTGACCGTGGTACTCAGGAGTCCCATCCTAGACATGATGCAAGACAGGACAAGTAGATTTGACAAGCAAGCAAGAAAGAACTACCCATGGTGTCAAGGCAGGTCAAGTTAAGTTATCAAGATAAATCATGTCAGGATACTTGTCGGGAGTGCGCCACGACGGACCACTATCATGTCAGGTTGGTCATGTCAGGAGTACACCACTACGGGTCACTGTCGTGTTATGCTAGTTCCTTGTCATACCATGCCATGTACAATAGTCATTCCAAACATATTAAGTAAAATCAAGTTCATTAAAAAAGACGTAAGGATATAAAATGGGCATAAAATATCTAATAAAATATCAATATACAGGGCTATAGAAGAGCCAAGCTTAAAGAAATAAGACCAAAACTCCAAGAGCCAATGGGTTAAGCAAGGGGCCAGGGGAGCAGCGTACGCACAAAAGTCACGCACGCAGGAGAGCTGCGTATGCGAAAAGTCACGCACGCTGGAGAGCTACGTACGCGAAAAGTCACGCACGCAGGAGAGCTGCATACGTGAAAAGTTACGCACGCAGAAGAAAAAAAGTCACGCACGCAAGAGAGCTGCATACGTGAAAAGTCACGCACGCAGGAGAGCTGCATACGTGAAAAGTCACGCACGTAGGAGAGCTGCATACGTGAAAAGTCACGCACGTAGGCGGGCTGCATACGTGAAAAGTCACGCACGCAGGAGAGGAAAAGTCACACACGCAAGAGAGCTGCATACGTGAAAAGTCACGCACGCCAGAGAGCAGTGTACGCGAAAAGTCACGCACGCAAGAGAGCAGCGTACGTGAAAAGTCACGCACGCCAGAGAGCTGCGTACGTGCAAAAGCACGCAAGCAGAGAGCTGCGTACGCATAAAAACACGCACGCAGGGTCTGGGTCTTCTTCTCCATGGCTGAGAAGAAGCTCCAATGCCTCCAAAACTTCAAGGCATCACAACTTGGCCATCCGAACTCCAAATCCAGATTTCCAAAGTTCCAACCAGGGTGGAATTGAACCCTCTTCCACATGGAAACATCAAAACCCATAAAAATCCAACTTAAGTAGATCAAAACCATGCAAAACCAAAAATAGAAAAAATCTAGATCTAGAACAATGGAGACTCCAAATCACAAAATGCTAAGTTCTAATGTTGATCACCAAGTCCTAATCTAGCAAATGGACAATTAAAAGAGGGTTCTCATGTGGTGGCAAGGTACACTTGCCTATGGGTTGGGAGAGTTGTGTAGAGGAAGGAGAAGAGAGTTGTGTAGAGGAAGGAGAAGAAGAATTAATAGAGGTTTATGAGGAGAGAAAAAAAGTTGGTAGAGTTTTAAAGAGGGTGGGATGTGGTGTATTGAGGGTGGAGCATAGGCTAAGGTGTTCCAATAAATATTAAACCAAACCAAACCAACCCAATCTAATTAAAACCGAGCCATGCCAAAATCTAAAATACGAGAAATACCAAAATTTCACAAGTTAAGAAAAATAAAAATACATGCTAAAATCCAGATACGAGTATAAATACGAAATACGGGAAATCCGGGAAATGGGGGTGACAACTCTACCCACCTTAAAAGAATTCCGTCCTCGGAATTTAATCAAGGAGCTAGAGATTGTCACGACAAGCTACACTAAGCACAGGCAAGTTACACTAAGCAGTTCAATCATACAATCATACAATGCAAGCAAGGAAGGGAAAACGTAAGGCATAAGAAAGACATTATACCTCACGAGTCAAACAGGTAGGGATACCGCGATCGGATGTCGTCCTCACGCTTCCACGTTGACTCACCTAGAGAGTAATGACCCCAAGCAACACGGACTAATTTAATAGTCTTGTTCTTGAGTGTCTTCTCCCTCCGGTCCAATATAGACACGGGCCTCTCCTAATACGAAAGGTTGGTACCAACAACCAATTCTGAATGGTCTAGGATGTGGCTCGGGTCCGAAATATACCGTCGTAATTGGGACACATGGAATACAACATGCACCTCACTTAGCGACAGCAGAAGAGCGAGACGATAGGATACATCTCCTACTCGCTCTAGAATATCGAACGGCCCTATATACCTAGGACTAAGCTTTCTCCGCACGCCAAAGCGAATGACGCCGCGGTTAGGCGAGATCCTAAGGAATACATGGTCGCCGACAGCAAATTCTAAGGGACGCCGATGAGCATCGGCCCAATGGCGCTGGCGGTCCTGGGCAACTCGGAGGTGATCTCTGACCTTCCTGACCGCTTCAACCGTTTGGGAAATCAATTCGGGTCCGAGCATCTGCCTCTCTCCGACATCGTCCCATGCTAGCGGGGATCTGTACTTTCTGCCATAAAGAGCCTCGAAGGGTGCCATCTGGATACTGGCCTGATAACTGTTGTTGTACGAGAATTCCACCAGGTGCAGATGATTCTCCCATGAACCACCGAAGTCAAGGGTACATGATCTTAACATATCTTCAAGGGTCTGGATTGTGCGCTCTAATTGACCATCCGTCTGCGGGTGATAAGCTGAGCTGAATTGAAGGCGAGTCCCCAAACTCTTCTGTAAGCTGCGCCAAAAGTGTAATGTGAATCTTGAATCCATGTCCGAGGTGATGTTGACTGGCACACCGTGAAGCCTAACGATCTGCCTGAGATACATCTCTGCTAACTGCGCCGTCGACAGCCCAACTCTGAATGGGAGAAAGTGTGCCACCTTGGTAAGCCTGTCCACAATTACCCAAATAGCATCTCAGCCGGCCGGAGATCGGGGCAATCCGGTCATGAAATCCATGGTTATATGTTCCTATTTCCATTCTGGGATCGGTAAGGGTTGAAGAAGTTCAGCGGGCCTCTGATGTTCAACTTTAACCTGTTGGCAAACCAAACACCGAGAGACAAATCGGGCTATCTTCCTCTTCATGCCATTCTACCAGAAATGCTGACGAATATCATGGTACATCTTCGTACCACCCGGATAAATAGAATATTGTGAACTGTGGGCTTCTGCCATGACTTCATGTCTGATATCTCTACTGGTTACACAAAGATGAGTGCCATGTCGAAGTGTACCATCTTTATGGATACATAACTCTGGCCTTCTTCCTGCTTCACATTCTGCTCTGATTCGCTGGATCTTGGAATCTGTTGACTGCGCCACCCGGATTCTCTCAACTATGCTGGACTGAACCTGTAGGCTGGCCATCAATGCCACGCTGGTTGGAAGAACCACTTCAATTCCCATCTTCTGAAGATCTGCCAATAATTCTGGTTGCGCCGTCAGGAGATAAACTCCGGCTCTCCTACTCAATGCATCTGCTACAACGTTGGCCTTCCCGGGATGATATTGCAAATCTACATCATAGTCCACCAGTAGCTCGAGCCATCTTCTCTGCCGCATATTAAGGTCCTTCTGGGTGAAAACATACTTCAGGCTCTTATGATCAGTAAAGATCTCCACTCTATCTTCGTACAAGTAGTGTCTCCACAACTTCAAAGTAAACACTACCGCCGCCAATTCCAAGTCGTGGGTCGGGTAATTCTTCTCATGATCACGTAGTTAACGTGACGCATAAGATATTACCTTCCATGCTGCATCAAAACACACCTCAATCCTCTGCCTGAAGCGTCGCAATAAACTGTTAATCCTCCGGTCCCATCTGGAAGGGTGAGAATGGGAGTCGTTATCAAATCTCGCTTCAACTTCTCAAATGATTCCTGACACTCTGCTGTCCAAACAAACGGCACATCTTTGCGGGTCAACTGGGTCATCGGCGCTGAAATCCTTACGAAATCTGAAACGAACCGCCGGTAGTAGCCGGCCAATCCAAGGAAGCTGCGAACCTCAGCCACTGAGCTGGGTACCGGCCATGCCTCGATAGCCACAATCTTCTGGGGATCCACTTCTACTCCTCCTCGGGTAATGATGTAACCCAAGTATGATATGCGATCGAACCAGAACTCGTATTTACTGAACTTGGCATACAACTGATGCTCTCTAAGCGTCTGGAGGACGACTCTGAGATGCTGCTCATGCTCTGCTTCACACTTGCTGTAGACCAGGATGTCATCTAGAAATACGATCACAAATTGATCCAAGTAAGGCATGAAAATGCGATTCATGAGGTCCATGAATACGGTCGGCGCATTGGTCGCTCCAAAAGGTATAACAAGGAACTCCCAATGTCCATACCTCGATCTGAATGCTGTCTTCGGGATGTCCTGCTCTCTGACTCTGATCTGGTGGTATCCCGACCGCAAGTCGATCTTCGAGAACATTGAAGCCCCTCTGAGCTGATCAAACAAGTCATCTATCCTCGGAAGAGGGTATCTGTTCTTGATTGTCACCGAATTCAGGGTACGATAATCAACACATAGCCTGGACGTACCATCCTTCTTTTTTACAAGAAGCATCGGGGCTCCCCATGGCGATCCACTTGCACGGATGAATCCCTTGGTCCTCAGTTCTTCAATCATCTTGTATAAAATCTCCAACTCTGAAGGCGCCATCCTGTAGACTCGCTCTGATACTGGTGCTGTCCCGGGAATCAAGTCTATAGTGAACTCAATCTCCCGCTCCGGTGGCATCCCTGGAAGCTCCTCTGGAAAGACATCTGGAAACTCTTCAACTATCCGGGGCAACTACACTGCTGCTACTGTCATCCGCAATGCTGGAGAAGATGGCTCCACTGAGCCTCTAGAAAACGAAAACTCTGGCTCGCCGGTGATACTAAAGACAACTCTGCCAATATGGCAGTCTATCCTAGCATACTGGTTCCTCAACCAATCCATGCCTAGGACTACATCATAGTCTGCCTTAGGAAACTCTATGAATCTAGCGGGGAACTCCCTACCGCTAACTACGATCCGACACGAGGAAAACACTCGATCTACTCCCACAAGGCCATTACCAGTAAGTATATTGAGCCTCACTGATAATGACTCGGGCTCCAATCCTATCCGTGTCGCGAATCGTGTAGACATAAATTAATACGATGTACCAGAATCAAATAATACAGACGCTGGAGAGGAGTTGACGAGAATAGTACCTGCCACAACCTCACCTGGTGCAACTTCTTCTTCCATAGCCATTATCATGGCCTGACCTTGTCCTCTGGCTGCTGGTCCCCTCTGCTGGAAACCTCTCTGCCTATTCTGGGTCTGAGCTTGGGCTTGTGCATACTGCTGAGGGTGCTATTGCTGGAATGCCTGTGACTAAGGCGGCAAGGGCCTCGAAGACTGATACTGCTGCTGCTGAGCTGGTACTGGGGCCGGTCCTCTCACCGAAGAGCTAGAAGGGTTGGATGCTGATGAACCACCCCTATTCGGGCAAGCCCCTATCCTATGATCTGCTGCTCCACAAGCTAGGCACAATCCCTGTGCTCTGCGACAGTCTGCCACCACATGTCCTGGCCTACCGCAATAAGAACATTCTATCGCGAAAGTCTGCTTCTGCTGCTGCGGGTACATCGGGATCGAATGCTGAACCGATGTTACTGAGGCCGCCCGCCTCAGAGTTCCAATGGTCAATCCCCTAACTGCCGGGGCTGGAGCTGATGATTGGTGCATCTGAGTGTGGGACCGCTTCCTACTTCCGGTCCTATCCACGATCCTCTGGGAGGTGTACTCATGCCTCCTAGCTGCTCTAAAGATTGCATCGAATGTCTGGTGCTCGAACTGCTCAACCGCCAACAAGATGTCCAAATACAGTCCCTGCTGGAACCGCTGGGCCCTATCAAACTCGGTCGCCACCAAGGTGGGGGCAAACCTACTGAGTCTAGAAAACTTCGATGCATAAATATCGACTGTTCTGCCTCCTTGCTTCAAGTTGGTAAATCTGGTCTGCAGGTCGTACCGAGCCACAGCATCGAAATACTTCGTCTGGACTCTCTCTCTAAATACTGCCCAAGCAATGGGTGCCACTAATCCCATGGCTTGTGCCGCCCACCAACTGCGAGCCAAGTCCAACAACTGCAGGCGTACCACCGCCACCTTCTTATTCTCGGGTGTCCTAGCTGCTTCCAGAATCACCTCGGTGTCCTGAAGCCATGCATCCGCGGCAATCGCATCCTCGCTGCCGTCGAAGAAAGGAGGGTTCAAGCGCTTGAAGCTGTTGGCCGCCTGGTTCCCTAGATGTCCGCCTCGAGTCAAAGCATCTTGAACTGTCTGGTGAAGGGCATCACTTCGACGATCCTGGGAAGCTATCAAGGTTCTGATGAGGCCTACTAAGGTACCATCATCTGGCTCTGCGGGCTGGACGGGCCGAACTGGTGACTCTCCTCCAGTAGGAACAACTCTGGAGGCGACTCCGGAATGCTGGGCTTGATCTCCAGGTTGCTGCTGGTCCACGGGAGGTGCTCCTCCTTGCTGATCGGCAGGGTCAGGTACAGTGCCGCTGAGAAAGACGACACAGGGAAACAATAAGAAAGGACCAGGACAGAGCAATGATACAAGCATGTAATCAGGGCAAGAATTTCAGGGATTTAAAAATACGGGCGGAGATCAAGGGCGAATACTGATTGAGACATTTATTCTGTAAACCCTCACATTTCTTGATTGACAAGACCTGCATGGGCCACCACTTAAACCGTGTTACGCCCCAGAACTAGAATACTGGAGAGCGGGGGCAGACATAGCTAGCTACGTATATTGAAATGGAAACTACCTCGATATACGGTCACGGCTGTCTAGAAATATGAGGGTTTACTACAAGCCAACAGTCTCTTATGGTCATGAACCAGCCTAATGTCTCAATCATAAGCAAGTAAGTAGGGTCTCAAGATGTATGATCATTAAATATACAATAATAAGGCGTCCCATATATTACATATTCAGCTGATCATGAAGCTAGTCGTTACAAAATGTTAGGACTAGCAAGAGTTAAGTCATACATGATCAACCCTAGGATTTGTTAATCATATTTACAGCCCATAGGCAGATAGTAAATAAAGTACATCGAGCTAACAGGTGCTCGTCGGCTAAACGCCTCAAAAGAATAGTTTTACAATAGAGTGAGCGAAACAAAATAGAAAAACCCACTCGTAGCCCGGGTTCCTTCTAGTCGCCACCATTGGACTGGAAGCTTGGTAGATCCTCGGAACCTGCTCCGAAATCTGGCCACACAAAACCAGTTGGGTTAACCACAGAAAGAGCAAGTGCCACAAGGGGGCCACGAAATAAGAACAAAAGCCAGCAATCAGCACAAACAAATTTAATATTAAAACTAGAATTTATGAAAACATGTCAGGATGATATACGACGAGATAACCATGGAACTATACCGATTTCCAGGTTACAACCCGTAAACCAAACAAGGACGGGGTTGTAACCCTTCGTCTGAACAGAACTTGGTTTTCCACCATTTATCGGCAAGATAATAATGCAAGAAATCAAGACAGGAAGCAATCTTGTACTGAATCAAGGCATGGTTAAACTGGTTATACCTCATTCAATCAATTACGGCCAAGTAGATACTACGGCTTACTACTTTAACTAACTAGGGTTATCACAGGCCTAATTACTAACAAGATACAGTGAGATTGTTCCACAGCCACAAGCCCTGCAGACCATCCAGGTTACCCAGGTCGAAAATTAGGGGTTGAATTCAGGTGGGTACATCGTCCGGGAGACAAATGTACCCTTAGGTGACTTAGAGGGTACAACACGCGACGGTGTGCTGGAAATGTGCCCTACTCGACGGCAGGCTACAGATCCCAAGAGCGCCCAGGTAACGGGATTGCCTGTAGCTGTGTCATCTCTTCATGACTACTGAGTTATTCTAGTTATTAACCTTAATCTATTTTAGTAGATGATCCTGACCGTGGTACTCAGGAGTCCCATCCTAGACATGATGCAAGACAGGACAAGTGGATTTGACAAGCAAGCAAGAAAGAACTACCCACGGTGTCAAGGCAGGTCAAGTTAAGTTATCAAGATAAATCATGTCAGGGTACTTGTCGGGAGTGCACCACGACGGACCACTATCATGTCAGGTTGGTCATGTCAGGAGTGCACCACTACGGGTCACTATCATGTTATGCTAGTTCCTTGTCATACCATGCCAGGTACAAGTCATTCCAAACATGTTAAGTAAAATCAAGTTCATGACAAGCTTAAAGAAATAAGACCAAAACTCCAAGAGCCAATGGGTTAAGCAAGGGGTCAGGGGAGCAGCGTACGCACAAAAGTCACGCACGCAGGAGAGCTGCGTACGCAAAAAGTCACGCACGCTGGAGAGCTACGTACGCGAAAAGTCACGCACGCTGGAGAGCTGCATACGTTAAAAGTCACACACGCAGAAGAGGAAAAGTCACGCACGCAAAAGAGCTGCATACGTGAAAAGTCACGCACGCAGGAGAGCTGTATACGTGAAAAGTTACGCACGCAGGAGAGCTGCATACGTGAAAAGTCACGCACGCAGGGGGGCTGCATACATGAAAAGTCACGCACGCAGGAGAGGAAAAGTCACGCACGCAAGAGAGCTACATACGTGAAAAGTCACGCACGCCAGAGAGCAGCGTACGCGAAAAGTCACGCACGCAAGAGAGCAGCGTACGTGAAAAGTCATGCATGCCAGAGAGCTGCGTACGTACAACAGCACGCAAGCAGAGAGCTGCGTACGCGTAAAAACATGCACGCAGGGTCTGGGTCTTCTTCTTCATGGCTGAGAAGAAGCTCCAATGGCTCCAAAACTTCCAGGCAACACAACTTGGCCATCCGAACTCCAAATCCAGATTTCCAAAGTTCCAACCAGGGTGGAATTGAACCCTCTTCTACATGGAAACATCAAAACCCATAAAAATCTAACTTAAGTAGATCAAAACCATGCAAAACCGAAAATAGGAAAAACCTAGATCTAGAACAATGGAGACTCCAAATCACAAAATGCTAAGTTCTAATGTTGATCAGCAAGTCCTAATCTAGCAAATGGACAATTAAAAGAGGGTTCTCATGTGGTGGCAAGGTGCACTTGCCTATGGGTTGGAAGAGTTGTGTAGAGGAAGGAGAAGAGAGTTGTGCAGAGGAAGGAGAAGAAGAATTAATGGAGGTTTATGAGGAGAGAGAAAAAGTTGGTAGAGTTTTAAAGAGGGTGGGATGTGGTGTGTTGAGGGTGGAGCATAGGCTAAGGTGTTCCAATACATATTAAACCAAACCAAACCAACCCAATCCAATTAAAACCGAGCCATGCCAAAATCCAAAATACGAGAAATACCGAAATTCCACAAGTTAAGAAAAATAAAAATACATGCTAAAATCCAGATACGAGTATAAATATGAAATACAGGAAATCCGGGAAATGAGGGTGACACGGCCACAATACAATTCGGTGAATTCTGTCTACTATGCTGATCCCGGGCACAACCCATCTCCGCAACCACATAGATAGAAAGCCTGCCAGCAAGGATTCCTTCGAGATCTTCTGACTACCATGCCTCAGGTGGCTCAAAGTTTCTGTCCCCGCAGGGATGTTTTTGGTCTTTTTGGACAGATACTGGTCCGGAGACTTATGTGAGATCATTAAACTATTGATCAGATTTGAAGGAATTATTGAACAAGGGTTGATGATGGGAGCCTTATTTTTTTGGAATCTCTCCTTCTCGTTCTTGGCTATCCTATTCTCATGGTAGAATAGATAAGTTGTCCATTTATTAGTATATGCCAAGTGAGACCCACTGTCATACATACTGGTGCAAATTAGGTAATAGCACATAAGCTCTTGGTAGACCTCAACCAATCGAGGATTTTTCTCTCTGATTTCTGCTAGTTCCTGGTTAGAAGGAACTTACTCTTCATAGGGTACTTCTTCCATCGACAGTTTAGAGATGAATTGCATCTCGTGTAGGACAAGACCCATCTCACCTAGTGGGGTTGTAAAAGTTCCTGTTGAACTCATATACAACTCCATCAGAGCCAAGAATAGGTTACTGTTCATCGGTATACCCTGGCTCGTAGAGGATACCGCTTCATACTGACCGATGGCTTCCAAGTCCATCTTGAAGTTCTTTATGATCCAAGCACTAAGCTGGATCCAGTTCTGGTTATAAGGCGTCAGCCACCCTGGTAGCCTAGGGTTAGCCTGAGGATATAATACTGCAGCCCTCATGAACTTGTTAATAAACATTGGGCTCTGCGCTGGCTGGATCAGAGCTGAATCTTCACTCAGGGTGAATCAAGGTAACAGACCGGAGAAAGGGACGACACCACCACTAGGAGCACTGATGTGGTAGCCCATGTAATTGGCTCTATCCCTCTTGAAGAAGATTCTGTCGGGCCTACCATGACTGCTGGGAGTGATGTTCCATAGCATCTGTCGGAGATGGGTGGCATGGACAAATGCAGATAGGGGATAATCTCTAACCATGTTGGGAAGATATATTATTCTCTCTCGAAACTTGAACACCCAAGCCTCCTTCTTGGGGTATGTTTGTGACTGGAAATCTATCGCATCCCCGAATAAGAAGGCTGGCTTTAAAAATTGTTGGCCATCCAGCGATGTCAACAATTCTCTATTTATCATGGAGAACAGCATTCTGTCCCCTTGAGCAGATATCAACTGTTGTCTCTCTTCAGGGTATTCAGGATTCGACTGAGGGAACTCCACATGGGACAAGTTCTCCAAGTAATTTGAACCCACCATACCAGCTGATGAGCCAAATATTTCAGCAAGCGGGTGAATTTGCAAATCCACTGCCTAAAGAAAAAGAAAAAATCAAGTTAGTAAAAATCTAAATTAAATTTTTACGCAGATGACTTGATCTGAGTTTTACGCATAAAGATTAAAGACTCTGACTATGCAAACTTTACGCTTATTAAAGTTGATAAAAAAATTTAAAGTGTAAAAGTTCTTTGTTTTTATGCAAAGTCTTTCACTTGTGAATTTTATGCTGGCACATATTGATGATGTGAGCGTATTGTGAATTTTACGTTGGCACATATTGATGTGATCGTATTGTAAATTTTATGCTAGCACATATTGATGTGAGCGTATTGTGAATTTTATGCTGGCACATATTGATGTGAGCATATTGTGAATTTTACAATGGCACATATTGATGTGAGCATAATACGAATTTTATGCTGGCACATATTGATGTGAGCGTATTTCGCTTTTTACGCTGGCACGTATAGACGTGGGCGTATGTTTCTATTTTTACGCTGACACGATAAATGTGGGCGTATTATCTTATTTCAAGTTTTATGCTGACACGTATAACGTGGACGTGGAGTTTTAAGTTTGATTCTTCGATTCTTCTTCTTCTCCGGCGAACTCATGGCCGAAGTTAGGTAGTGCTCTACCTTTCATGGCCGAAGCCACAGCGGGGTTGGACTGTCGGGGTGCCGCCGATGATGGGGTGTATATTTCTACGCGATCGGCTGTCGACGAAGCGGTGGGCCACTTTTCCTTGCTGCCGGTGGTGGTCTTGCTCTTGGGGGCCATTGAGTCGAAGTGAGAGTATGAAGGGAAAGAGAATAAAGAGAGATTGAAATTTTGAGAAAGAATAAAGTTCTCTCTCTATTCGTAAAATTCTATTTATAGAGAATTTTGAAATCGGTTCAAGTCCCCGATATTAACGCTGACGGTTGGATATCTCGACTTTTACGCGGACTATTGAGTATCCCGAATTTTACGCAGATGACCGTTGGATATCCCGGATTTTACGCTTCTGTTCAAAGTATTTCAAATTTTAAAAATATTTGAAAACTTTGAAGGGGGTCTTGTAGGAGCGTAAAAAGTGCTTCATAGACCAAGTCAAAGAAAGTTAAGAGCTTTACGCAAGTCAAACAGAGTAAAACTCAGACTTTATGCAAGACAAACAGAGTAAAACTCTACGCGAGCTGCTTTACGCGAGAGCCATCCTCAAAGCTTTTACGCGAAGGACAGTCTGTTAGATCATGCATTTAATGCACGTAATACTGTTCTGACATAATGATTTTCTGATAGCGGACAGCACAGAAGTCGAGAAGATTTGATTTACACCAAACCCAACACTTGTCGTTTAGTGTGCAGATGGGCTACTTTACGCTCAAGAGATTGCTTATTTTACGCACGAAAGCTATTCGAGCTTTTTTACGCTCAAGGCTATTGTGCGCGTAAAGTTTATTTGAGCTAATTTTACGCTCAAGGCTATTTTCAGCCACTTTATACGGGAAGTTTATTTTGGGCTATTTTACGCCCGCCGGGTCTGCTACTTTACACAGGAAGTATATTTTGGGTCATTTTTACGCCCGATCTTTTTTGGCTACATGAGAACGTGGTCTGCATACGTGGCTTTCATGCCACATTTATCGAGGAACGTGTGTACGTGCTCTTCCCATTTTATTGAAGTAGTGGGATACGTGTCACCATGCGTAGAGATTAAAACTCTACATGGGACACGTGTTATCACGCGTAGAGGATGATTCTCATCGTGGGTGACAGTTACTTGCGTAGAGACTTGATTATGTTATTTTTTATGTATAGAGTGTCTAGTCTATAAATAGACTTATTTTCAACACAGACAGGATCAAGAGATCAAGAGATATACAGGAGAGGAGATTCTGAGAAAACTCACACTTTCAGAGTGGTATTCCCAGAAGCATTTCTTCAACTTTTTCTCAAGAACAGGGTGAAGCAAAGAAGGAAAGCATTCGACAGTGCCATCAGTGTCGTTGCTCGATACCTTTCTGGTGACTTAGTTCTTCCGATTGTTCATCTTCTTCAAGCAGTTCTCTTCATCATCATCGTGTGGTCCAAGAAACAAAGTGATCTCTCTCAGATCAGACTTCCATAGCAATACTTCCCAGAAATAATTTGTACTTTTGTACTTTTTCTCGTTTACTTTTAAAAGCCAATTTTAGGCATTTTGTTAAGTGAAACACCTAGGTACAACATAAAGACATGCACACATACATATATAGAGACACACACACTCTAATCTCTAACCCTCACTGATATACTCCTCTCAAACTCTCTCTAACTCACAACTGAACATAACTCAAAATGCCAACTCAAGTATCAAGCTCAGATACATGACAGAAGCAATCAAATCCCCAAGTAATCTAACCCCTCAATATTACCTGTAAAGCAAGTATCAGTATCCCAATACTCAGTTCGAATATCGAACCCCAAAATCCAAATCAGATAACAAGCAACCCTAAAATAACTCAATGTGTCAAGAAGGTGCGTGTGTCAACCATGAGTGGTGTCAGTGTGTCGAGAGTGTCCAATTCCAGTGTCCAAAATCGTGTCAGCAATGAATCAGAGGCTGTGCAGTGAACGAGCTCGTACGGTGGTGTCGAGAATTAGGAATTTTAGATATCAATAATATTAATTAATCTTGTCTTATAGATTATCTTTCAATACTCAAAAATTGTTTTTGAGACAAGCCTACAAATGGTCTGTCTGTCTCTACGACTACGGTCCATGCGAAACAGTATTTAATTGTTCCCCAGTGAACTTCCGTTAGCTGGGACAGTACCCCTATAGCTAATTTGAAACAGTCATCCTGTAATAAAATCTAATTTATAAAATAATATTAATTATATTAATAGAAATAAAAAATAACTAAACTTGGAATTAAATAATTGAAAGAGTTGATGAAAAGAAAGTGGCCTACAATTTTTTTTAAATCACATCCACATAACCCTAGACGAACTCCGCCAGATTTCGGCCCGAGTTCGGCCAGAGTTCTGTTGGTGATGTTTTGTTTCAAGTCAGCAACCCGAGGCCCCCTTCTTCTCATCTCCTTTAAAATCCTCCATCACAGCAGCAGCCGCCCGAGAGACACCGAAACCCTAGTTTTTCTCCAAATTTTTGCTCTCAATCCACTTGGAGATTTCCATCCAAACTTTGGATTTGTGAAGAGATTCTCGTCCTCTACCATATACTCCAATCTTGGAAGGTATAAACTCCTCCTTCCCTCTTTTCTAATTTATTATATTTGCATCCTTTTTGGGACACAATGCCTATGCATTTCAATCCCTCCAAGAGAAAGAAGACCAAGGGTAGTGAAAAAGCTTAGTCTTCAAATCCTCACGTGGATTTACTCTTTTTCTCGGTCCAATCGGCCGACGGTGCATTTAATGAGTTCTACTTTGAAACTCATGATCAATCTTTGTTATGGTACGTCAATTTTGCGATGCGTAACATATGCACTGGAGCCCCGATTAAATGGAAAGTATTTCCTGAACATCGTCCATTTTTTGAGGCATTAGAGTTACACAAACTTGTCACCTAAAAATTCCCTATCTCTACAAATACCATTAGACTATTCTATTGCAACTTCATATTGGACACTTTTGTTGTAAGAACTTGTGTCGGTGGAATCAATATCGAGTTCAATGATGTCCTTTTAGCAAAAATCCTTGGTGTTCCAAACGAAGGTGTCCCGCTTGATGATATCACAGAATTTGATTTTCCCGAAGGCACGACTCTAATCAGTTTCAAGAACGAACTCTGTTTTCCTGCCCGCGTTCGTTCTGCTAAGTTCAAGGCTACAAACTTGAACTTATTCAACTATGAGTTACACCGCATCATCTACTCCACCATTTTACCCAAATCTACTTCAAAAGATGATGTAACCACACTTAAACTATCTTTCCTTTATCACATTCATAAAGGGATTCCCTGTTCTGTTCCCAAGACTATTATTCAGATGATGGGTCGTTGTCGCGAAAGGGATCGCAACCTCTCTTATGCGATGATTATCCCTCTCAGCTTCCAGCATTTTGATATCGACTTATCCACTTGTACTCTTGAGTCTGAGCCCAAGTATCTTCAACTGTCACGTTGCAGCACAGCCACTCCTTCTGCTTTTCCTACTGCTCCTGTTCCACCTTCTCAGGATTGCCCTATGTCATTTGAGTATATCTATCAGCATCTCTCGTATTTGCGAACGATTATCACTAACACATCTAGGGAACACGAGTTTCATGATATGAGTCGGTCTCAGGCTTTTCCCGACCTTCGTTTTGCTCAGACTGGACATTATGCTAGTTCTTTTTCTAGAGATCCAGTTGTTTCGGGATATCGCTATGAGGATGAGGCGGTGCATTATTTTTTTCGCCCGATAACACATATGATTGGTACCATGGTTCTGGTGCTACTCCATACTCTTCTGGATCTGGCACTTCTGGATCTGGTCCATCCGGACATGATTG
Organism: Iris pallida; assembly: GCA_029216955.1. Lineage (NCBI taxonomy): Eukaryota > Viridiplantae > Streptophyta > Magnoliopsida > Asparagales > Iridaceae > Iris > Iris pallida. The sequence continues at coordinate 240,759 of JANAVB010038450.1, forward strand.
TACTGCTGGCACTGCTGATGATGATGACTCAGAGAATATGTGATCTAGACGTGATGTATTTTTTCTAGATGTCGTTTTAGTGAGACTTTATTATGTCTATGTTTACTTGGAAATGCTCCGACATTCCAAGATATCATTTAGCACTTTTATCTTTTTATTTGCACTGAAACTGTGTTGACTGAGATGATGTATTGTGAACATATGTTTTATGGTTTGCTTAGCATATTTTATTTCAGTTTAGCATTATTCCTCATTTCTTGTTTTAGCACTATCTCTTTATGCTTCAACATATAAACTGCCTGTGAAATATTTGTTTATCTATATATTTTTGTATTTCTTCAACGCTTGTTCTTTATGCATCAATTGCGGAGGAGCTTCTCTCTTTGTAATTATTTTGCTAAGTGGCAACTGGGAGAAATAGGATCTAACATTTTTTACAGGATACAGGAATTTTTTTCTGGACACAGTAGAGTACAATATTTTGATTGTTTTCAAATCTAAAAGATCGAGACGTTATATCGGTCAAGGTTTGTCAATTATCAAAATAGGGGAGATTGTTGGCCCATTAGTCATGGTCAAACATGATTTTAATAATTGATCAAACTCTGTCTCGATATATGGGCTATTTAGACTCTTGGACAACTGCCAAAGAACTGCTACCTATCTGTTCAAGATCGAAGCTGATTTTGTCGTATGAGTCTGTATTTCTATAGTGTAATGCCTGTGTTCGTATTACGTATTTGGGATACGTATACGTATTTTATTCTGTATTGCATGATTCCTTATTTAGCTCTCGACTTGGTTTAACTCTCGGGTTGGGTTGGCTTGGTTCGGCCGGCCCAATGCTTGGTTCATCATGGGCCAAGGGTGGAACACCTTAGCCTATGCTTCTCCTTCATTTCCACCATAACCCCTTACCTACCACCACCACTACCCTATTTATTACCTATTCTTCTTCTCTCTCTTCATTACTCTCTTCTCCTTCTCCATTACTCTTCCCCACCAACCAAGAACACCATAGGCAAGTGCAACTTGCTTCCACAAGAGAACTCCTTTTGATGGTTTCATTAGCTTCTCCTCATGATTCTAAACCACATTAGAACTTGTCATTTTCTATTTTGAGGCTTTAATTCTTGTAGATCTAGAGTCTTGCTATTTTTGGATTTTTGGTGGTTTTGATCTATCAAACTTCTTTGTTTTCAAGTTTTTATGGTTCCATGTTGTAGAGAATTTCATTCTACCTGATTTTGACCTTTGGAAAGTTGGATTCGAACTTATTTTGACCAAGATATGGACTGTTGAAGCTTAGGTTCCACTTTAGAGTTCTTGCTGTTCTTGCCATTTGGAGAAGACAGTGAGCAGTGAGGTAGCTTTTTAGCTTACGCCACTTGGTACGCTGCTCTTTAGCGAGCGTACGCTTGCCTTGGTACGCTGCTCTTTAGCGAGCGTACGCTAGCCTTGGTACGCTGCTCTTTAGCGAGCGTACGCTAGCCTTGGTACGCTGCTCTTTAGCGAGCGTACGCTAGCCTTGGTACGCTGCTCTTTAGCGAGCGTACGCTAGCCTTGGTACGCTGCTCTTTAGCGAGCGTACGCTAGCCTTGGTACGCTGCTCTTCAGCGAGCGTACGCTAGCCTTGATACGCGGCCTGTTGGCAGCGTGTCTTTTGCGTACGCTAGCGTGAGCGTGCCCTAGACCCTTTCGTACGCTAGCTCAAGCGTACGCAGTCTTGAGCGTACGCTAGCTTGAGTGTACGCTGACTTGTAGCTTGAGCATACGTGTGCCTTGGTACGCTGGCTTAAGCGAGCAGGGTGTACGCTGGCCTGAGCATAGTTTGACCTGAGCATAGCTTGCACTGAGCGTATGGCCTTTGGCTGACTTGGCCTTATGTCAGCGTGTCAGATTTGGTTTATTTTCCTTAGGCTTGGCTCTTCTATATCCCTGTATATTGATATTTTATTAGATATTTTACGCCCATTTTATATCCTTACGCCTTTTGTCCTGAACTTGATAATCCTGAATTTACTTGATATGTTTGGAATTGATAACTGAGCCTGACATGATAGTGACCCATAGTGGTGCACTCCTGACATGATAACCTGACATGACCTGATAGTGGCCCGTCGTGGCGCACTCCTGATAAGTACACTTGACCTGATAACCTGACATGTTATATCTTGATAAGATGTTGCGACGGCTACCTGACATGACATGACCTGTATAATAACCTGGACACCGTGGACGATTGTGCTTGTATAAATAATCCAGTCTTATCTTGCATCATGTCTAGGAGGGGACTCCTGAGTACCACGGTCAGGAGTACCTATTGAAATAAACTAAGGGCTAATAACTAGATTAATACATTAGTCATGAAGAGATTTCCCAGCTACAGGCAATCCCGTTACCTGGGCGCGCCTGGAATCTGTAGCCTGCCGTCGAGTAGGGCACATTTCCAGCACACTGTCATGTATTGTACCCTTTAAGCTATTTAAGGGTACATGCGTTTCCTGGACGATGTACCTACCTGAATTCAACCCTAATCTTTCGACCTGGGTAATCTGGATGGTCTGCAGGGCTTGTGGCTGTGGAATAATCTTACTGCATCTTGTTAGTAATTAGGCTTGTGACAATCCTAGTTAGTTAAGTATCAAGCCGTAATTCTTGCTTGGCCGTGAAATATTGGATGGAGTCTAACCAGTCTAGTCTTGTCCTGATCCTGTTCCAGATTATGGAATGACCAGAATGCTTGTATTTATTTTACCGATAAATGGTAAGAATTCCAAGTTCTGTTCAGACGAAGGGTTACAATCCCGGTCCTTGTTTGGTTTACGGGTTATAACCTGGTTATCTGAATAGTTCCATGGTTATCTCGTCGTATATCATCCTGGTGTATTTTCTTTATTTCCAGTTCTTACTTTTATTTATATCTTGTGCTGATTGCTGGTATTTAGTTCTTAAGTGAAGCCTCCTTTGTGGCACTTGCTCTTTCTGGGGTCTGACCCAGCTGGTTTTGTGTGGCCAGATTTTGGAGCAGCTGCAGGGGATCTACCAACATTCCTGCCAGATGGTAAACACTAGAAGGAATCCTGGCAACGAGTGGGTTATTTTTGGCTCTCCCACTCTATTGTAAAAATATTCTTTTGAGGCGTTTAGCCGACGAGCACCTGTTTAGCTCGATTGCACTTTACTTATTGTCTGCCTACGGGCTGTAACATGATTAACAGATCCTAGGATTGATCATGTATGACTAAACTCTTGCTAGTCCTGACATTTTATAACGACTAGCTTTATGATCAGCTGAATATGTAATGTTTGGGACGCCTTACTATTGTGTATTCAATGATCATACATCTTGTGACTTTTACTTACTTGCTTGTGATTGAGACACTAGGCTTGTTCATGACCCTAAGAGACTGTTGGCTTATAGATAAACCCTCATGTATCTAGACAGCCGTGATCGTATAGCGAGATGGATTCCATTTCATATACGTAGCTGGCTATGTCTGCCCCGCTCTCCAGTATTCTGGTTCTGGGGCGTGACATGGTTTAAGTGGTGGCCCATGCAGGTCTTGTAAATCAAGATATTTGAGGGTTTACCGAATAGATGTCTCAATCAGTATTCGTCCTTGATCTCTGCTCGTATCTTCTGAATCCCTGAATTCTTGTCCTGATCATATGCTTGTATCGTTGATCTGTCCTGGTCCTTCCTTATTGTTCCCTATGTCGTTTTCTTCACCGACATTGTTCGTGGTCCTACCGACCAGCAAGGCGGAGCACCTCCCGCGGACCAGCAGCAACCTGGAGATCAAGCCCAGCATTCCGGAGTAGCCTCCAGAGTCGTGCCCTCTGGCGGAGAGCCACCAGTCCAGCCAGTTCAGCCTGCCGAGCCTGATGATGGCACTTTGGTAGGTCTCGCCAGGACCTTGATAGCTTCCCAAGACCGGCGTGGAGATGCCTTACAACAGGCAGTGGCGGATGCTTTGACCCGGGGTGGTCATCAGGGTAACAGCGTGGCCAACAGCTTCAAGCGCTTGAACCCTCCCTTCTTCGACGGTAGTGAAGATGCTATCGCAGCAGATGCATGGCTTCAGGACACAGAGGTGGTTCTAGAAGCAGCCAGGACCCAGAGAACGAGAAGGTGGCTGTTGTGCGCCTGCAGTTGTTAGATCTTGCCCGCAGTTGGTGGGCAGCACAGGCCGTTGGATTAGCAGCACCCATTGCTTGGGCAGTATTCAGAGAGAGATTCCAGACCAAGTATTTCGATGCCGTGGCTCGGTACGACCTGCAGACGAGGTTCACAAATCTGAAGCAGATGGGCAGGACGGTCGACGGATATGCGGTCGAATTTTCCAGACTCAGTCGGTTTGCTTCCACCTTGGTGGCAACCGAGTATGATAGAGCCCAGCGGTTCCAGCAGGGACTTCACCTGGAGATCTTGTTAGCAGTTGAGCAGTTTGAACATCAGACTTTTGATGTAGTCTTGAGAGCAGCCCGGAGGCATGAGTATACCTTCCAGAGGATTGTGGATAGGGCCGGAGGTCGGAAGAGATCTCACTGCCGGATGAATCAGTCTTCAGCACCAGCCCCGGCAGCCAGGGCTTTGACTATTGGAGCTCCGAGGCGAGCGTCCTCAGTAACGTCGGTTCAGCATTCCACTCCGACGCATCCTCAGCAGCAGCAGAAGCAGAAGCAATCTTCCGTAGTGGGTTGTTCTCATTGTGGGAAGCCAGGCCATGTGGTGGCAGAATGTCGCAGGGCACAGGGATTGTGTCTGGCTTGTGGAGCACCAGACCATAGGATTGGAGCATGCCCGAATAGGGGTGGTTCATCATCGTCCAACCTTTCTAGCTCTTCGGTGAGAGGACCAGCTCCGGCCAGCAGCAGCAGTATCCATTACCGAGGCCCTTGCCGCCTCAGTCCCAGGCATTTCAGCAGCAGAGCCCCCAGCAGTATGTGCAAGCCCAGGCCTTGAGTTAGAATAGGCAGCGAGGATTTCAGCAGAGGGGACGAGCACCCCGAGGGCATGGTCAGGCTATGGTGATGACCGTAGAGGAAGGATTGGCACCAGGAGAGGTTGTGGCAGGTACTATTCTCGCCAACTCCTTTCCAGCTTCAGCTTTATTTGATTCTGGTGCATCGCATTCATTTATGTCTGCACGATTCGCGATACGGGTAGGATTGGAGCCCGAGTCATTATCAGTAAGACTCAATATACTTACTGGTAACGGACTTGTGGGAGTAGATAGAGTATTTTCCTCGTGTCGGATCGTAGTTAGCGGTAGAGAATTCCCCGCTAGGTTGATAGAGTTCCCAATGGCCGATTATGATGTGGTCTTAGGGATGGATTGGTTGAGGAACCAGTTTGCTAGGATAGACTGCCATATTGGCAGGGTTGTTTTTAGCATTCCAGGAGAGCCGGAGTTTTCTTTTTCTCGAGGCGAGGTTGAGCCTTCTCCTCCAGTATTGCGGATGGCAGTAGCAGCAGTTCAGTTACCCAGGATAGTGGATGAGTTCCCAGATGTTTTTCCAGAAGAACTTCCAGGTATGCCTCCGGAGCGGGAGATCGAGTTCACTATAGACTTGATTCCTGGGACAGCCCCAGTGTCAGAGAGAGTCTACAGGATGGCGCCTTCAGAGTTGGAGATATTGTACAAGATGATTGAAGAACTCAGAACCAAGGGATTCATTCGTGCTAGTGGATCGCCTTGGGGAGCTCCGATGCTTCTTGTGAAAAAGAAGGATGGTACGTCCAGGTTATGTGTTGATTATCGTACCTTGAACTCGGTGATAATCAAGAACAGATACTCTCTTCCGAGGATAGATGACTTGTTTGATCAACTCAAGGGGGCTTCAGTATTCTCGAAGATTGACTTGCGCTCAGGATATCACCCGATCAGAGTCAGAGAGCAGGACATCCCGAAGACAGCTTTTAGATCGAGGTATGGGCATTGGGAGTTCCTTGTTATGCCTTTTGGAGCAACCAATGCACCGGCAGTATTCATGGACCTCATGAATCGCATCTTCATGCCTTACTTGGATCAGTTTGTGATTGTGTTCTTGGATGACATCCTGGTCTACAGCAAGAGTGAGGTGAAGCATGAGCAGCATCTCCGTATAGTTCTTCAGATCCTCAGAGAGCACCAGTTATATGCCAAGTTCAGTAAATGCGAGTTCTGGCTCGATCGCATTTCGTACTTGGGTCATATCATCACTCGAGGAGGAGTAGAAGTGGATCCCCAGAAGATTGTGGCTATTGAGTCATGGCCAGTGCCCAGCACAGTTGCAGAGGTTCGTAGTTTTCTTGGATTGGCCGGCTACTACCGACGGTTTGTTTCGGATTTTGCTCGAATTTCAGTGCCATTGACGCAGTTGACCCGCAAGGATGTGCAGTTTGCTTGGACAGCAGAGTGTCAGAGTTCTTTTGAGCAGTTGAAGCGAGGCCTGATAACAGCTTCTATTCTCACGCTTCCAGATGGGACCGGAGGATTCTCAGTGTACTGTGATACTTCAGGCAGAGGTTTAGGATGTGTTCTGATGCAGCATGGGAAGGTAATAGCTTATGCGTCACGACAACTTCGTGATCATGAGAGGAATTACCCAACCCATGACTTGGAGCTGGCAGCAGTGGTGTTTGCACTTAAGTTATGGAGGCACTACTTGTACGGAGACAGGGTAGAGATTTTCACCGACCATAAGAGCCTGAAGTATGTTTTTACCCAGAAGGCTCTTAACATGCGTCAGAGAAGGTGGCTGGAGCTTCTTGTGGATTATGATGTCAACCTGCAGTATCATCCTGGAAAGGCCAACGTCGTTGCAGATGCATTGAGCAGGAGAGCAGGATTTTATTTTCTAACAGCGCAACCAGAGCTGTTAGCAGATCTTCAGAAGATGGGTATTAAAGTTGTTCTCCCTTCCAGTATGGCCTTGATGGCCAGTATGCAAGTTCAGTCCACTATAGTCGGGAGGATCCGGATGGCGCAGTCGGCAGATTCCAAGCTTCAGCGACTCAGAGCGGAGTGTGAGGCAGGACGAAGACCAGAGTTATGCATTCATGAGGATGGTACACTTCGACATGGTAAGCGTCTTTGTGTACCCAGCGGAGATATCCGGCAGGAGATCATGTCAGAAGCGCACAGTTTGCAGTATTCCATCCATCCCGGCAGTACGAAGATGTACCGTAATATCCGGCAGCATTTCTGGTGGAATGGCATGAAGCGAAAGATAGCTCGATTTGTCTCTCGGTGTTTGGTTTGCCAATAAGTTAAAGCCGAACATCAGAGGCCGGCTGGACTTCTTCAGCCCTTACCGATTCCAGAATGGAAGTGGGAGCATGTGACCACGAATTTTGTGACTGGACTACCTAGATCCCCAGCTGGTAGAGATGCTATTTGGGTTATAGTTGACCGGCTCACGAAAGTGGCTCACTTTCTTCCATTCAGAGTTGGTCAGTCGACGGCTCAGTTAGCAGAGATGTACCTCAGACAGATTGTCAGATTGCACGGTGTGCCAGTCAGTATCACCTCGGACCGAGATTCAAGATTTACGTCGCACTTTTGGCGTAGCATGCAAGAGAGTTTGGGAACTCATCTCCAGTTCAGTTCAGCATATCACCCGCAGACAGATGGCCAGTCGGAGCGCACAATCCAGACTCTTGAAGATATGTTGCGGTCCTGTACACTTGACTTCGGTGGTTCATGGGAAGATCACTTGCACCTGGTGGAATTCTCGTACAACAACAGTTTCCAGGCCAGTATCCAGATGGCACCGTTCGAGGCACTGTATGGTAGGAAGTGCAGATCCCCGTTAGCCTGGGATGATGTTGGAGAGAGACAGATGCTCGGTCCAGAAATGATTGCCTAGACAGTTGAAGTGGTCAGGCGAGTCAGAGATCATCTTCGAGTTGCCCAAGATCGCCAGCGTCATTGGGCCGATTCTCATCGGCGCCCTCTCGAGTTTTCGGTCGGCGATCATGTATTCTTGAGGATTTCGCCTAACCGTGGCGTCATTCGTTTCGGCGTACGGGGCAAGCTTAGTCCTAGGTATATAGGACCGTTTGACATTCTGGAGCGAGTAGGAGATGTATCCTATCGTCTCGCTCTTCCGCCGTCGCTAAGCGAGGTGCATGACGTGTTCCATGTATCCCAATTACGACGGTATATCCCAGACCCGAGCCACATCCTGGATCATTCAAAATTGGTTGTTGGTACCAACCTTTCGTATGAGGAGAGGCCCGTGTCTATATTGGACCGGAGAGAGAAGATCCTCAAGAACAAGACTATCAAGTTAGTTCGAGTTGCTTGGGGTCATCACTCTTTGGGGGAGTCAACGTGGGAGCGTGAGGATGATATCCGATCGCGATATCCCGACTTGTTTGACTCGTGAGGTATAATGTCTTTCTTATGCCTCATGCCTTCGATTCCTTGCTTGAATGAGTGATTGTCTGCCTAGTTATAACTTGCATGTGATTAATGTTGCTTGTCATTGCTCCTCTAGCCTCTTGATTAAATTTCGAGGACGGAATTCTTTTAAGGTGGGTAGAGTTGTAATGCCTGTATTCGTATTACGTATTTGGGATACGTATACGTATTTTATTCTGTATTGCATGATTCCTTGTTTAGCTCTCGGCTTGGTTTAACTCTCGGGTTGGGTTGGCTTGGTTCGGCCGGCCCAATGCTTGGTTCATCATGGGCCAAGGGTGGAACACCTTAGCCTATGCTTCTCCTTCATTTCTACCACAACCCCCTACCTACCACCACCACTACCCTATTTATTACCTATTCTTCTTCTCTCTCTTCATTACTCTCTTCTCCTTCTCCATTACTCTTCACTACCAACCAAGAACACCATAGGCAAGTACAACTTGCTTCCACAAGAGAACTCCTTTTGATGGTTTCATTAGCTTCTCTTCATGATTCTAAACCACATTAGAACTTGTCATTTTCTATTTTGAGGCTTTAATTCTTGTAGATCTAGAGTCTTGCTATTTTCGGATTTTTGGTGGTTTTGATCTATCAAACTTCTTTGTTTTCAAGTTTTTATGGTTCCATGTTGTAGAGAATTTTATTCTACCTGATTTTAACCTTTGGAAAGTTGGATTCGAACTTGTTTTGACCAAGATATGGACTGTTGAAGCTTAGGTTCCACTTTAGAGTTCTTGCTGTTCTTGCCATTTGGAGAAGACAGTGAGCAGTGAGCTAGCTTTTTAGCTTACGCCACTTGGTACGCTGCTCTTTAGCGAGCGTACGCTAGCCTTGGTACGCTGCTCTTTAGCGAGCGTACGCTAGCCTTGGTATGCTGCTCTTTAGCGAGCGTACGAAAGCCTTGGTACGCTGCTCTTTAGCGAGCGTACGCTAGCCTTGGTATGCTGCTCTTTAGCGAGCGTACGCTAGCCTTGGTACGCTGCTCTTTAGCGAGCGTACGCTAGCCTTGGTACGCTGCTCTTCAGCGAGCGTACGCTAGCCTTGATACGCGGCCTGTTGGCAGCGTGTCTTTTGCGTACGCTAGCGTGAGCGTGCCCTAGACCCTTTCGCACGCTAGCTCAAGTGTACGCAGTCTTGAGCGTACGCTAGCTTGAGCGTACGCTGACCTGTAGCTTGAGCGTACGCGTGCCTTGGTACGCTGGCTTAAGCGAGCAGGGTGTACGCTGGCCTGAGCATAGTTTGACCTGAGCATAGCTTGCACTGAGCGTATGGCCTTTGGCTGACTTGGCCTTATGTCAGCGTGTCAGATTTGGTTTATTTTCCTTAGGCTTGGCTCTTCTATATCCCTGTATACTGATATTTTATTAGATATTTTATGTCCATTTTATATCCTTACGCCTTTTGTCCTGAACTTGATAATCCTGAATTTACTTGATATGTTTGGAATTGATAACTGAGCCTGACATGATAGTGACCCATAGTGGTGCACTCCTGACATGATAACCTGACATGACCTGATAGTGGCCCGTCGTGGCACACTCCTGATAAGTACACTTTACCTGATAACCTGACATGTTATATCTTGATAAGTTATTGCGACGGCTACCTGACATGACATGACCTGTATAATAACCTGGACACCATGGGCGATTGTGCTTGTATAAATAATCCAGTCTTGTCTTGCATCATGTCTAGGAGGGGACTCCTGAGTACCACGGTCAGGAGTACCTATTGAAATAAACTAAGGGCTAATAACTAGATTAATACATTAGTCATGAAGAGATTTCCCAGCTACAGGCAATTCCGTTACCTGGGCGCGCCTGGGATCTGTAGCCTGCCGTCGAGTAGGGCACATTTCCAGCACACTGTCATGTGTTGCACCCTTTAAGCTACTTAAGGGTACATGCATTTTCTGGACGATGTACCCACCTGAATTCAACCCTAATATTTCGACCTGGGTAACCTGGATGGTCTGCAGGGCTTGTGGCTGTGGAATAATCTCGCTGCATCTTGTTAGTAATTAGGCTTGTGACAACCCTAGTTAGTTAAGTATCAAGCCATAATTCTTGCTTGGCCGTGAAATGATTGGATGGAGTCTAACCAGTCTAGTCTTGTCCTGATCCTGTTCCAGATTATGGAATGACCAGAATGCTTGTATTTATTTTACCGATAAATGGTGAGAATTTCAAGTTCTGTTCAGACGAAGGGTTACAACCCCGGTCCTTGTTTGGTTTACGGGTTGTAACCTGGTTATCTGAATAGTTCCATGGTTATCTCGTCGTATATCAACCTGGTGTATTTTCTTTATTTCCATGTTCTTACTTTTAATTATATCTTGTGATGATTGCTGGTTTTTAGTTCTTAAGCGAAGCCTCCTTTGTGGCACTTGCTCTTTCTGGGGTCTGACCCAGCTGGTTTTGTGTGGCCAGATTTCGGAGCAGCTCCAGGGGATCTACCGACATTCCTGCCAGATGGTGAACACTAGAAGGAATCCTGGCAACGAGTGGGTTATTTTTGGCTCTCCCACTCTATTGTAAAAATATTCTTTTGAGGCGTTTCGCCGACGAGCACCTGTTTAGCTCGATTGCACTTTACTTATTGTCTGCCTACGGGCTGTAACATGATTAACAGATCCTAGGGTTGATCATGTATGACTAAACTCTTGCTAGTCCTGACATTTTGTAACGACTAGCTTCATGATCAGCTGAATATGTAATGTTTGGGACGCCTTACTATTGTGTATTTAATGATCATACATCTTGTGACTTTTACTTACTTGCTTGTGATTGAGACACTAGGCTTGTTCATGACCCTAAGAGACTATTGGCTTGTAGATAAACCCTCATGTATCTAGACAGCCGTGACCGTATAGCGAGATGGATTCCATTTCATATACGTAGCTGGCTATGTCTGCCCCCGCTCTCCAGTATTCTGGTTCTGGGGCGTGACATATACGCAATGTAATTTTCACATTTATTGAGTCTAGGAATATATTGTACACCGTGTCGTACTAGCAAATAGGCTACCCCAAAAATATTTTTAAAATATCTTATGTCTTAAAAAATGGCCAATTTTACAAAAGCTCCTAACTTCTTAAACTTTTTCTAAAAGCCAAAACCCAAAATCTGCTTTTAAAATGGCTAGAAAATCAAAAACCACTCTAGGGGAATTCAGCCAGAATTCGCCTACTTCCCGTTTGATTTTTAACTTGGTCCTCCTGCAGTTACGGATGCAACGACTACTTGCCAAAAAAATTTCATAGAACTCTGCCCAAATTCTGCCCAAATTCTGTCAGAATTCTGACTTTGAAAAACCTATAAATAGAGAAGGATTTCAATCATTTCAATACATTCACTTTTTCATCTCCTCTCTAAGCTTAAACGTCTTCCAAAGTGTTCTAGAGCTTTTATTTTCAGATCCCAAGCCAGTTACAATCCTCTAGTCGATTTGCTAGTGCAGTACGGTCTAGAAGCTTCAGAGTAATTATAATCAGAGGCTTGATTGAATAAAGACACTTCAAAATTGAAGTTGGTCGAGTACTTTGTATCAAAGCTCGTATTTGTAGAAGTTGCAAGGACTTCGTATGAAAACTAGTGGTACTTTTTAGTGGATTCAACTGGAAGCTAGAGTTTATCCGACTAGAATAGAGTAATGCCCCAATCCCAAATACGTAGGACTAGGATACATATACATGCCAGCTACGTATCAAGTGGACTCCAACCCAGCTCGAATACGTATAAGCTGTCTAAGATAGGGTCTAGAATGGCAAGTCAACTATATCTCAATTCACAGATAATAATCTCAAGTAGGAACCATTGCATTAATGCTGATCGAACAATAATACACTGATGCCACTTGAATATAAATACAAGAATAGATAATTTATAGTAATACGAAAGAATGATAAAATATCACTATCGATACCTGAATACGATGATATCATCGTCCACAAATCTATCCTTCTATTTTAGTAGTCTCAACAAATACCTGGAAGAAAACTAGCAATAACCTGGAGAGATCACCTGGTCCTCAAGGGACTAGCAAGACACATAATATACAAGCCTACTTTGACAGTTTAAACATGCAATAAAAATAGAAAACAACTACTAGAAATAGGATAAAGATCACATGGAAGAACTCTATAGAACATGACATGTCATATGAAAAGTAATACTGAGAATGACTACAAATAAATCGAATGACCATAGCCCTGTCATGGTACTCCCGGTCCTATAGCTAGTAGCCATGCCATGGTACTCCCTAGCTATAGTGAGTCTCTATCGTAGCCCCGCCGTGGGTCTCCCGAGTCGAGAGTGATCAAGTAGTCGATCCTAGTATCGGTAGAGGGTCAAGTGAAAGTAACATGAATACGAGATCAACTCAAGTCAAGTCAAGACGCCCAAGTAGTAGTGCTATCGAAGTCCTGTGTGAAGATATAACTAAGGGTGACAATAAGTGATAACAAACCAGAGACAGAGAAATAAATCATGTCAAGATATCAAATATGGAAAAGTAAAGGAGACATGAACAAGAAAGAATAATAAGAGCATGCATGTAAATAACTATACAATGTTTGGCAAGGTGCACTTGTCTGGAGTTTTGTCTAATCTGTGTTGAGACTTCAGTACCAAAGTCTAACCGAACTATCAATGAACCAATGAATCATACTCCATGCAATATCTATCAATCCCAAATCACAAACAAATATATTATTTACTAAATACAAGTATGACTAACCACGCCTACCTAGAAAGCTTGGGTCATTCTAAGTCATGTAATACCTATCACCTAGGCCATTTATTTATTATACTATCTAGAACTAGGTTACACTTGTCTCAATGATCATTATTCGTTAATAATATAGATTATAAACTCTAGGTTCAAATATTAAGTTTATATCTCGAAATTCATACAACGAAACCTACGATGCATGAATCAAGACAAGATGATCAACCACAAGGTTAACAATCTTATCATAGCGATCTATACGGTCACTTTGTCAATTTCAGCAATATAAGATCACTGGAATTAACTGATCTCAGTTTCGACGTACGGATTCCAAAATACAAACATAATATACATTAATAACTTACTATTATGAACTTACCATATATAGACCTTAATAATATTATTTGAACCAAAATTAGTCATATTGACTACTCTACTTAATATAACATATATAGTATTAAATCTACATATAAAAGTTATGCATTATTAACATAAAACTATTATTTTTAATTTTGGAAAATATTTATAAATATTCTATAATGATAAATAATATATTTTATACAAAGAAAAATATGTGTATAATTCTTGTATTGATTCTACAACATTAAATAGGTGAAAAATGCCTCTCAACAGAATTTATCGGTTATGGAAACCCTATCATAGATTCGACGCCACGGACAAACCGTTTGGAACAAGGGGATCCGATGATCAAAGGTTGGAGTATACACATAGAGGTAACTTTTAGTTTTTTTTTGAGATGAAACGGATGAGAAAAAGTAGATGAAACCTATTCTACAAGTCGACTAACCTGCTATGATGAATTCAACACAAGTTCGGTCGACTTCGGGTGCCTTTCGCGCCTCGTTTCGACCAACTTATGGGCTGAGGCTCCTCGAGAAGGTGTCAAAGTGTTAGAGGAAGGTCTTGGAAAGGTTTTTGTGGTGGTATAAGGATTGGAGGTGGTCGGGAAGATGGATTTCTGGTGGTTGGATAAAAAGTACAAAAATAGAGAAGAAATTAGAGGGGGCTCGGTTTTAATAGAAAATATATATATAAAGTGTTCAAAAATCCTAGATGGGAGAGATTCACGTGAGGGGAAAGAAGTAAGGATAGAGTAGAGTTTGATTTGGTGGGATTTTATTGCCTATTTTAAAAGATACACCAATTTTATCTCCTAGGATTTAAATCGGGCCCAAAATAGAAAAGTTGTTATAGGATTTGATTTAAATTAGATTTAATTAATGTGGCTACATATTAATCCACAAAAAGAAATCTAAAATAGGTTTAAGAGATTAGGAACCCTAGAATAGGCTCTATGAACCCTACTTGCACTAGTTTTGGGTCGGTGATATTTTTGTGATCGATTTGAGTCAAATATGCCTATAGTTTCGACTTGTGTTCCATTTAAAAATGAATAGCATATAGAAACTCAATTGAGTGACACACCATTGGCATGTACATCGTAAACTCAAAATGGATCAAAACCATATATTGGGTCAAGTGATTTGAATCGGAGTTGGGCATTAATTGTTATTTGGAAAGCTAGTCAAATTTTTACGGTAGAGACTAAAATGTCTATTTTAGCCTTAAAGTTGTACATGAAAAATATAGCACGAGAAAACATGCTTGGGTGGGACATGATATATCAAATTGAAGGTGGACTCGTCTACTTTAAAACCCATGAAGGATGTTTCAAAATATTAGCATTTTTTGTGTTCCAAAAATCAAAGCTACGTAAAACTACCTCTATAGTCTTAATTAAGAATTAAATATAATCTAATAAATATAAATAATATAAAAAAATAATTTCCAAAATCTGGGTCCACACAATCTACCCACCTTAAAAGAATTTCGTCTTCGAAATTAAAATAAGGCTCACTAACGAAGAACCATGCTAGCGTAACTAGGAATAGTTCAAGGGATACGCTAGGTCACTACGGTGTCCCCTAATAACTCAAGTAATAATAAATCCTAAATAATTTGGTTTTGTAACATCTCTATCTTAAAACTATAGATGGTTATTTCTAGTGGCTCTTCTTGGTACTGATGGTCTAGCAATGATCTTGTTGAAGGCTTATCCTCCTACTATATATTATATTATCACAATTATATATGTCTCATTTTACCTAACCAAGCTAAGTGATACCTACCAATCCGTCTAATCTTAACTTTACAACTGACATAGTATAATACTAAATGGGTTGGGTTAGGCTATGTCTATATTTTTCTTGTAGAGTGTAACACCCCAGAACCAGAATACTGAAGAGCGGGAGCGTACATAGCCAGCTACGTATATTGAAGTGCAACCCACCTCGCTATACGGTCACGGTTGTCTAGATACATGAGTGTTTAACTACAAGCCATCAGTCTCCTATGGTCATAAACAAGCCAATTGTCTCAATCTTAAGCAAGTAATAACTGTTACAAAATGTCAGAGCACCAAATATACAATAGTAAGGCATCCCATATATTACATATTCGAATGATCATGAAGCTAGTCGTACAAAATGTTAAGACTAGCAAGAGTTCTGGTCATACATGATCAACCCTAGGATTTGTCAATCATGTTACAGCCCGTAGGCAGACAGTAAATAAATGTGCTACCGAGCTAACAAGTGCTCGTCGGCTAAACGCCTCAAAGAATAATTTTACAATAAAGTGGAAGAACAAAAGAAACCCACTCGTTGCCAAGGTTACGCCTGGTGGTCACCATCAGGCTATAAGACAGGTGGATCCTCTGGAGCTGCTCAGATATCTGGCCATACAAAACCAGCTGGGTCAGACCCCAGAAAGAGCAAGTGCCACAAAGGAGGCTTCACTTAGGAACTAAAACCAGCATACCATAAATGAATATTAAAGATAATTATAAACGAAACAGATAATTATAAAGATAACAACAGTAAATTGAGTACGAGGAAACCATTCAAGTATCCAGGTCACAACCCTTAACCCAAACAAAGACCAGGGTTGTAACCCTTCACCTTAATAGAAATTCGTCTCAACTACTTGTTGGTAAGCAAGAACATAGGGTAAAAATAAGTCAATAAACGAAGAGAGGACACAGAACTGTTCCCGGGGCCAGGTTACAACCCTTAAACCAAACAAGGACCAAGATTGTAACCCTTCGCCTGAACAGAACTAGACCCCCGATTGTTATTGTTAAAGCCAGTATAAATAATCATGCTATTAAAGTAAAATAAAACATGACGAGCATGGCATGGGGAGCAATAAGACAATAAACGAAGAGAGGACACAGAACTGCTCCGGGAGCCAGGTTACAATCCTTACACCAAACAAGGACCGGGGTTGTAAACCTTCGCCAGAACAGAACTGGTCCCCTGATCATTATTGTTAAGACAAGCATAAATAATCATGTCTTGTCATAATCTTGCACAGGATCAGGACAAGTCAAAGCTGGGCTAGACTTCATTCAATCAATCACGGCCAAGCAAAGAGTACGGCTTGATACTTTAACTAACTAGGGTTATCACAGGCCTAGTTACTAGCAAATACAATGAAATTATCCCAACAGCCACAAGCCCTGCAGACCATCCAGGTTATCCAGGTCGAATTTCCATTTATGAAGGGTGCAACACATGACTGTGTGCTGGAAATGTGCCCTACTCGTCGGTAGACTACAAGTCCACTTAGTGCGCCCAGATAACGGGATTGCCTGTAGCTGAGAAATCTCTTTATGACTAATGAATTATTCTAGTTTATTAGCCTTAGTCATTTTTTGTAGGTATCCCTGACCGTGGTACTCAGGGAGCCTCATTCTAGATATGATGCAAGACAGTACTGGTTTATTTGTACAAACACAATCGCCCACGGTGTCCAGGTTATTCATACTTGTCATGACATGCTAGCTGTCGTAACAGCATGTCGAAATATATTACGTCAGTTTACTTGTCAAGAGTGCACCACGGTGGGCCACTATCGTGTTTCTGGAATCGTATCAGAATTTACATAATATGAGCATAAATGTGACATTTCAATTTAATAATGATAATAATAATAATAATAGTAATATAATAATAAAAGAGAGCAAGACTGAGGAAGGAGTCATGCGACTGTGGGCATGTGTGCTTATGCGGCTGGAAGGGGGCAGGCGTATGCGGCTCAGAAAAGTAATGTGCCATACGGCTCAGGAAGGAAGAGGCACATGCGGCAGCGGAAGGAAGGGGCTTATGCGGCTGGGTGCAGGCAAGCTCATACGGCAGAGCAGGGGGTGGGTCTTATGCGGCCAAGGGAACAAATCACATACGGCTGAATGGGGTAGGGCTTTATGCGGCCAAGAGAACAAGTCACATGCGGCTGAATGGGGCAGGGCTTTGTGCGGCTGAAAGGAGTCGACTTCATGCGGCTGGAAGACACAGTGCCATGCAGCTCAAAAGGACGCAGGTTATGCGGCTACGTGAATGATGAGCCTATGCGGCTGCGGAGCTTACAAGTCTTATGCGACAACGAGTATGCAAGTTTATGTGGCTCGGTTGAACAGTGCCATACGACTGTTCCTGCCGAGCCCTTATACTGCTGGAAGAATAGGAGTCTTATGCGGCTGAGTTCAAGTGAGCTTATGTGGTTGGAAGTAACAGAGTCTCATGCGACAAAAAGAGACTTGCCGCATGAACGTTCATGCGGTCAAGCACTTCCATGCGGCTCAAAAATTGTTCTTCTTCTCTGCTTGTCCGAGAAGAAGAACCATGAGGTTCATGGCTTCAAAGCTTCATAAATCCTTCATCCGAAGTCGGAATTCAGATTTCCATAGGTCAAAATAGGGCAGAACGAAATTCTCTACAACATGGAACCATCAAAACTTGGAAATATCAAGATTAAATAGATCAAAACCCAAGAAATTCAAAAATGAAATAAACTTAGATCTACAAGAAATGAGCCATGGAAATTAGAAATACTAAGTATTAAAGTGTGTTAGAATCTCATAAGGAAGAGAATGGAACAATAAAAATAGAGTTACTCCATGAAGCAAGCTGCACTTGCCTAAGCCCTACTCCCTGGTAGGTGAAGAAGTAATGGTGGAAAAGAAGAAGTGATGGAGAAGAATTAATGAGGAGAGAGAGAGTGAGGTGGAAATATAAATGATGGTGGTGGTGGTAGGTGGGGGTTTTGTCCACATAAAACAAAGCCAAGCCGAACCAGCAAGTTGAACCGAACCAAGAAATGAAATGCCAAAATAACTATACAAGAAAATATGCAATACGAGTCAAGATACGCACACGTACACCAAAATACTTAATACGAAATATGGTCGTTACAACTCTACCTACCTTAAAAGAATTGCGTCCTCGAAATTTAATTAAAATGCTAGAGAAGCAAGGACAAGCTATACTAATCATAGGCAAGCTATACCAATCAGTCCATTATGCAGTCATTCATTCAAGCGAGGAATTGAAAGCATAAGACATAAGGAAGACATTATGCCTTACGAGTCAAATAGGTCGGGATATTGCGATCGGATGTCATCCTCACGCTCCCATGTTGACTCACCCAAAGAGTGATGACCCCAAGCAACTCGAACTAAATTAATAGTCTTATTCTTGAGTATCTTCTCCCTCCGGTCCAATATAGACACGGGCCTCTCCTCATACGAAAGGTTGGTACCAACAACCAATTCCGAATGATCCAGGATGTGGCCCGAGTCCGGGATATATCATCGCAGTTGGAATATATGGAACACGTCATGCACCTCACGTAGCGACGGTAGAAGAGCGAGACGATAGGATACATCACCTCCTCGCTCCAGAATATCGAACGACCCTATATACCTAGGACTAAGCTTTCCCCATATGCCGAAACGAATGACGCCACGATTAGGCGAAATCCTCAGGAATACATGGTCATCGACAGAAAACTCAAGAGGGCGCCGATGACAATCGGGCCAATGATGCTGGCGATCTTGGGCAACTCGAAGATGGTCTCTGACTCTCCTGACCACCTCAAAAGTCTGAGCAATCATTTTCGGATTGAGCATCTGCCTCTCTCTAACATCGTTCCATGCTAACGAGGATCAGCACTTTCAGCCATACAGTGCCTCGAATGGTGCCATCTGGATACTTGCCTGGAAACTGTTGTTGTACGAGAACTCCACCAGGTACAGGTGATCTTCCCACGAACCGCCAAAGTCGAGCGTACAAGATCGCAACATGTCTTCAAGAGTCTGGATCATAGGTTCCGACTGGCCTACTGTCTGTGGGTGATAAGCTGAATTGAACTGGAGGTGAGTTCCCAAACTCTCCTGCAGGCTATGCCAAAAGTGCGACGTAAATCTTGAATCTCTGTCCGAGGTGATACTGACTGGTACTTCGTGGAATCTGACTATCTGCCTGTGGTACATCTCTGCTAGCTGAGCCGTCGACTGACCGACTCTGAACGGGAGAAAGTGAACCACCTTCATGAGCCTGTCTATAATAACCTAAATAGCATCTCTGCCAGCTGGGGATCTTGGTAATCCAGTCACGAAATCTATGGTTATATGCTCCCACTTCCATTCTGGAATCGGCAAGGGCTGAAGAAGTCCAGCTGGCCTCTGATGTTCAGTTTTAACTTATTGGCAAACCAAATATCGAGAGACAAATCGGGCTATCTTCATCTTCATGCCATTCCACCAAAAGTGCTGACGAATATCTCGGTACATCTTTGTGCCACCGGGATGAATAGAATACTGAGAACTGTGAGCCTCTGCCATGATCTCCTGTCTGATATTACTGCTTGGTACACAAAGACGCCTTCCATGCCTAAGTGTACCGTCTTCATGAATGCACAACTCTGGTCTTCGTCCTGCCTCACACTCTACTCTGAGCCGCTGAAGCTTGGAATCTGGTGATTGTGCCATCCGGATCCTCTCGACTGTACTGGACTAAACATGCATACTGGCCATCAACGCCACACTGGTAGGAAGGATAACTTCTATATACATCTTCTGAAGATCTGCTAACAGCTCTGGTTGCGCTGTTAGGAAATAAACTCCGGCTCTCCTGCTCAATACATCTGCAACGACGTTGGCCTTCCCTGGGTGATACTGCAGGTTGACATCATAATCCACGAGAAGCTCCAGTCATCTCCTCTGACGCATGTTGAGATCCTTCTGAGTGAACACATACTTCAGGCTCTTGTGGTCGATAAAAATCTCCACCCTATCTCCGTACAAATAGTTTCTCCACAACTTAAGCGCAAACACTACTGCTGCCAGCTCCAAGTCATGGGTTGGGTAATTCCTCTCATGATCACGAAGTTGACGTGACGTATAAGCTATTACCTTCTCATACTGTATCAGAACATATCCTAAGCCTCTGCCTGAAGCATCACAATACACCGAGAATCCTCCGGTTCCATCTGGAAGCGTGAGAATAGGAGCCGTCATCAAGCCTCACTTCAATTTCTCAAAAGAATCCTGGCACTCTGCTTTCTAAGCAAATCGCACATCCTTATGGGTTAACTGGGTCAATGGCACGAAAATCCGAGCAAAGTCTGAAACAAATCGCTGGTAGTAGCTGGCCAAGCCAAAAAAACTACAAATTTCTGCCACTGTGCGGGGTACTATCCACGTCTCAATAGATGCGATCTTCTAGATATCCACTTCTACTCCTTCTCTGGCGATGATATAACCCAAGTATGAAATACGATCGAGACAGAACTCGTATTTACTGAACTTGGCATATAACTGGTGCTCTCTGAGAATCTGAAGAACCACACGGAGATGCTGCTCATGCTCTGCCTCACTCTTACTGTAGACCAGGATGTCGTCTAGGAGCACAATCACGAACTGATCCAAGTAGGGCATGAAGATGCGATTCATGAGGTCCATGAATACAGCTGGCAATTGGTTGCTCCAAATTACATCACAAGGAACTCCCAATGCCCATACCGGGATCTGAAGGCTGTCTTCGGTATGTCCTGCTCTCTGACTCTGATCTGATGGTATCCTGAGCGCAAGTCGATCTTCGAGAATACTGCTGCCCCCATGAGTTGATCAAACAAGTCATCTATCCTCGGGATAGGGTATCAGTTCTTGATTGTCACTGAGTTCAAGGTACGATAATCTACACATAATCTGGACGTACCATCCTTCTTTTTCACAAGTAGCATCGGGGCTCCCCAAGGCGATCCACTAGCACGAATGAATTCCTTGGTCCTGAGTTCTTCAATCATCTTGTACAATATCTCTAGCTCTGACGGCGCCATCCTGTAGACTCTCTCTGACACTGGGGCTGTCCCGGGAATCAAGTCGATGGTGAACTCGATCGCTCGCTCTGGCGGCATCCATGGAAGCTCTTCTGGGAAAACATCTGGAAACTCCTCGACTATCCGAGGTAACTGCACTACTGCTACTGCCATCCGCAACACTGGAGGAGAAGGTTCAACTTTGCCTCAGGAGAAGAAAAACTCTGGCTCTCCTAGAAGGCTAAAAACAACCTTGCCAATGTGGCAGTCTATCCTAGAATACTGGTCTCTTAACCAATCCATCCCTAAGACCACGTCATAATCGGCCATCGGGAACTTTATCAGTCTAGCGGGGAATTCTCTACCGCTAACTACAATTCGATACGAGAAAAATACTCTATCTACTCCCACAAGTCCGTTACCAGTAAGTATATTGAGCCTTACTGATAATGACTCGGGCTCCAATCCTATCCTTGTCGCGAATTGTGCAGACATAAATGAATACGAGGCACCAGAATCAAATAATACTGAAGCTGGAAAGGTATTGACGAGAATAGTACCTGCCACTACCTCACCTGGTACAATTCCTTCTTCTTTCATGGTCAAAGCCAGCACTTGACCATGTCCTCTGGGTGCAGGTCCCCTCTGCTGTAAATTTCTCTGCTTGCTCTGGATCAGGGCTTGGGCTTAGGCATACTGTTGCGGTCTCTGCTGTTAGAATTCCTGGGCCTGCGTCGGCAATGGCCTCGGAAATGGGTACTGCTACTGCTGCTGCTGCTGGACTGGTGTTGGTCCTCTAACAGAAGGACTAGAGAAGGCTGATGAAGATGAACTTCCCCTATTCGGGCAGTTCCCAACCCTGTGGTCCGGGGCACCACAAACCAAGCACAAACCCTGTGCTCTGCGACACTCTGATACCACATACCCCGGCTTCCCGTAGTATGAACATCCCACTGCGGAAGAATGCTTCTGCTTCTGCTGCTGAGGGTGCGTCGGGATGGAATGCTAAACCGATGTCACTGAGGCCACCAGCCTTGGAGCTCCCATGGTCAAAGCCCTGGCTGCCGGGACTGGTGCTGAAGACTGATTGATCTGGCTGTGGGATAGCTTCTGACCGCCGGTCCTATCCACGATCCTCTGGGATGTATACTCAAGCCTCGTAGCTTCTCTCAATACCGTATCAAAAGTCTGATGCTTAAACTGCTCTACTGCCAACAAAATCTCGAGATGAAGCCCCTGTTGGAATTGCTGGGCTCTATCGAACTCGGTCGCCACCAAGGTGGGAGCAAACCGATTGAGCCTGGAGAACTCGGCCGCATCGACCGTCCTGTCCATCTGCTTCAGATTGGTGAACTTTGTTTGTAGGTCGTATCGAGATACAACATCAAAATACTTGGTCTAGAATCTCTCTCTGAATATTGCCCAAGAAATGGGTGCCAATAATCCAACGGCCTGCGCCGCCTACCAGCTGCAGGCAAGATCCAATAACTGCAGGCGCACTATGACCATCTTCTCGGCTTCTGGAGTCCTGGCTACTTCTACAATCGCCTCTGTGTCCTGAAGCCAAGCATCAGCAGCGATAGCATCTTCACTGCCGTCGAAGAATGGAGGGTTCAAGCGCTTGAAGCTGTTGGCCGCACTGTTACCCAGATGACCTCCTCTGGTCAAAGCATCTGCGATCGCCTGGTGTAAGGCATCTCCTCGCCGGTCTTGGGAAGCTAATATCGATCTGATGAGACCCACCAAAGTGCCATCATCAGGCTCTGCTGGCTGGACGGGCTGAACTGGTGGCTCTCTTCTAATAGGCACAACTCTGGAGGCTACTCCGGAATACTGGGCTTGATCTCCAGGTTGCTGCTATTCCACGGAAGCTTTACTGATCGGCAGGTCCAGAAACAATGCCGCTGAAGAAGACGACATAAAGAACAATAAGGAAGGACTAGGGCAAATCAACGATACAAGCATGTGATCAAGTCAAGATTACAGGGATTCAGAAGATACGAGCAGAGATCAAGGGCGAGTGCTGATTGAGACATCTATTCAGTAAACCCTCACATATCTTGATTTATAAGACCTACATGGGCCACCACTTAAACCATGTAACGCCCAGAACCAGAATACTGGAGAGCGGGGGCGTACATAGCCAGCTACGTATATTAAAGTGTAACCCACATTGCTATACGGTCACGGCTGTCTAGATACATGAGGGTTTAACTACAAGCCATCAGTCTCCTATGGTCATAAACAAGCCTATTATCTCAATCTTAAGCAAGTAATAACATTTACAAGATGCCAGAACACCAAATATACAATAGTAAGGCGTCCCATACATTACATATCCGGATGATCATGAAGCTAGTCGTATAAAATATGAAGACTAGCAAGAGTTCTGCTCATACATGATCAACCCTAGGATTTGTCAATCATGTTACAGCCCGTAGGCAGACAGTAAGTAAAGGTACAATCGAGCTAAACATGTGCTCGTCGGCTAAACGCCTTAAAACAATATTTTTACAATAAAGTGGGAGAATAAAAATAACCTACTCGTTGCTGTGGTTACGCCTGGTGGTCACCATCGGGCTGGAAAGTCGGTAGATCCTCTGGAGCTGCTCCGAAATCTGCCATACAAAACCAGCTGGGTCAGATCCCAGAAAGAGCAAGTGCCATAAAGGAAGCTTCACTTAGGAATTAAAACCAGCAATTGACACAGAATGATAATAAGTAGTAAGAACTGGAAATAAGAAAAACATATCAGGATGATATACGATGAGATAACCATGGGACTATTCAGATAACTAGGTTATAACCCGTAAACCAATCAAGGACCGAGGTTGTAACCCTTCATCTTAACGGAACTTGGTTTCCCACAATTTATCGGCAAGATAATATAAGAAATCAGGACATGTAACAATCTTGTACGGGATCAAGACAAGACTAAACTGATTATTCCTCATTCAACAATCACGGCCAAGC
This sequence comes from Iris pallida, assembly GCA_029216955.1. Lineage (NCBI taxonomy): Eukaryota > Viridiplantae > Streptophyta > Magnoliopsida > Asparagales > Iridaceae > Iris > Iris pallida. The sequence goes on from JANAVB010038450.1 coordinate 265,055, forward strand.
AATAAGTACGGCTTGATACTTTAACTAACTAGGGTTATCACTGGCCTAGTTACTAGCAAGATGCAGCGAGATTATTCCACAGCCACAAGCCCTGCAGACCATCCAGGTTATCCAGGTCGAATATTAGGGGTTGAATTCAGGTGGATACATCATCCAGGAAATGCATGTACCCTTAAGTGGCTTGAAGGGTGCAATACATGACAGTGTGCTTGAAATATGCCCTACTCGACGGCAGGCTACAGATCCCAAGCGTGCCCAGGTAACGGGATTGCCTCTGTGTTATTCTAGTTATTAGCCTTAGTCCATTTCAGTAGGTACCCCTGACCGTGGTACTCAGGGGTCCCATCCTAAGTATGATGCAAGACAAGACTCGTTCATTTGTACAAGCACAATCGCCCACGGTGTCCAGGTTATTCATTCTTATCATGTCAAGTAGCCGTCGCAACAGCTTATCAAGGTATATCATGTCATATTTACTTGTCAGGAGTGCGCCACGGCAGGCCGCTATCATGTCATGTTACTTGTCAAGAGTGCACCATTACGGGTCACTATCGTGTTCAGGGATACATGTAGGGTAACATAGTACAAGCATTCTATCAAGAGACCCAAGTTATACTGAGAGTTACCAGACATGAGCCTAAATAATAACAATTAAATTACAAATACATGGGTAGCTCTGGCAGATGCGGCCAGAAAAGAAGTCCATACGGCCGAGAAAGGACAGGCATATGCGGCTCGGCTAAACGCCTCAAAGAATAATTTTACAATAAAGTGGGAGAAAAAAAACCCACTCGTTGCCAGGGTTACGCCTGGTGGTCACCATCTGGCTGGAAGACAGGTGGATCCTCTGTAGCTGCTCCGATATCTGGCCATACAAAACCAGCTGGATCAGACCCCAGAAAAAGCAAGTGCCACAAAGGAGGCTTCACTTAGGAACTAAAACCAGCATACCATAAATGAATATTAAAGATGATTATAAACGAAACAGATAATAATAAAGATAACAACAGTAAATTGAGTACGAGAAAACCATTGAAGTATCCAGGGCACAACCCTTAAACCAAACAAAGACTGGGGTTGTAACCCTTCACTTGAATAGAAATCCGTCACAACTACTTGTTGGTAAGCAAGAACATAGGGTAAAATAAGTCAATAAACGAAGAGAGGACACAGAACTGCTTCCGGGGCCAGGTTACAACCCTTAAACCAAACAATGATCGGAATTGTAACCCTTCGCCTGAACAGAACTGGACCGCCGATCGTTATTGTTAAGCCATTATAAATAATCATGATATTAAAGTAAAATAAAACATGATGAGCATGATATGGAGAGCAATAAGATAATAAACGAAAAGAGGACACAGAACTGCTCCGGAAGCCAGGTTACAACCCTTAAACCAAACAAGGACCGGGGTTGTAACCCTTCGCCTGAACAGAACTGGTCCCCTGATCATTATTGTTAAGGCAAGCATAAATAATCATGTCTTGTCATAATCTTACACAGGATTAGGACAAGTCAAAGCTGGGCTAGACTTCATTCAATCAATCACGGCCAAGCAAAGAGTACGGCTTGATACTTTAACTAACTAGGGTTATCACAGGCCTAGTTACTAGCAAATGCAATGAGATTATCCCAACAGCCACAAGTCCTGCAGACCATCCAGGTTATCCAGGTTGAATGTCCGTTTATGAAGGGTGCAACACATGACTGTGTGCTGGAAATATGCCATACTCGTCGGTAGGCTACAAGTCCACTTAGTGCGTCCAGATAACGAGATTGCCTGTAGCTGGGAAATCTCTTCATGACTACTGAATTATTCTAGTTTATTAGCCTTAGTCAATTTTTGTAGGTATCCCTGACCGTGGTACTCAGGGAGCCTCATCCTAGACATGATGCAAGACAGTTCTGGTTTATTTATACAAGCACAATCGCCCATGGTATCCAGGTCATTCATACTTGTCATGACATGCTAGCTGTCGTAAGAGCATGTCGAAATATATTATGTCAGTTTAGTTGTCAAGAGTGCGCCATGGTCGGCTACTATCGTGTTCATGGAATCGTATCAAAATTTACATGATATGAGCATAAATATGACATTTTAATTTAATAATAATAATAATAATAATAGTAATATAATAATAGAGAGCAAGACTGAGGAAGAAGTCATACGGCTGTGGGCATGCGCGCTTATGCAGCTGGAAGGGGGCAGGAGTATGCGGCTCAGGAAAGTAATGCGCAATACGGCTCAGGAAAGAAGAGGCACATGCGGCAGCGGAATGAAGGGGCTTACGCGGCTGGGTGCAGGCAAGCTCATGCGGCAGAGCAGGGGGTGGGTCTTATGCGGCCAAGAGAACAAGTCACATGCGGCTAAATGGGGCAGGGCTTTATGCGGCCAAGAGAACAAGTCACGTGCGGCTGAATGGGGCAGGGCTTTATGCGGCTAAAAGGAGTCGACTTCATGCGGCTGGAAGACACAGTGCCATACGGATCAAAAGGACGTGGGTTATGCGGATACTTGAATGATGAGCCTATGCGGCTGCGGAGCTTGCAAGTCTTGTGCGGCAACGAGTATACAAGTTTATGCGGCTCGGTTGAACAGTGCCATGCGGCTGGTCCTGCCGAGCCCTTATGCGGCTGAAAGAATAGGAGTCTCATGCGGCTGAGTTCAAGTGAGCATATGCGGCTGGAAGTAACAGAGTCTCATACGACAGAAAAGAGACTTGCCGCATGAACGTTCATGCGGTCAAGCACTTCCATGCGGCTGAGGACTGTCATGCAGCTCAGAAACTGTTGTTCTTCTCTGCTTGTCCGAGAAGAAGAACCATGAGGTCCATGGCTTCAAAGCTTCATAAATCCTTCATCCGAAGTCGAAATTCAGACTTTCATAGGTCAAAATGGGACAGAACGAAATTCTTTACAACATGGAACCATCAAAACTTGGAAATATCAAGATTAAATAGATCAAAACCCAAGAAATCCAAAAATAAAATAAACTTAAATCTACAAGAAATGAGCCATGGAATTAGAAATACTAAGTATTAAATTGTGTTAGAATCTCATGAGGAAGAGAATGGAACAATAAAAACAGAGTTCTTCCATGAAGCAAGCTGCAGTTGCCTAAGCCCTACTCCCTGGTAGGTGAAGAAGTAATGGTGGAGAAGAAGAAGTGATGGAGAAGAATTAATGAGGAGAGAGAGAGTGAGGTAGAAATATAAATGATGGTGGTGGTGGTAGGTGGGGGTTTTGTCCACATAAAACCAAGCCAAGCCGAACCAGCATGTTGAACCGAACCAAGAAATGAAATGCCAAAATAACCATGCAAGAAAATATGTAATACGAATCAAGATACGCACACGTATACCAAAATACGTAATACGAACTATGGTCGTTACATAGAAGGTCAATCATTACACTAAAAACTACCACTCCATTCTTGATCGAGTGACTACCGTAAGGACGTAACTTAGTATGATCATATATTTATTTCTATACTGAGGACGTCTACCCACCTTTGGTCACACTACTCCATCAAACACATGCTACCTTAAAATTTTATAATCCTTTCATACTAGTTGCCAAAATTACTACCACTAGATACCTGTGGATTATGACATCTATAATCCCCTCCTATCTATTAAGCAATCAAAATTCAATGAACAAACAAATTTATAATATAACTTAATAATTTCTGATAAATTTTATAAAACACGATCATTTGTCACTCTGAAATAGGAAGGGATGAGAAGCAATGGCACGAGAAAACAAAGATAGAATAGTCGAGAGGAATATGAAGTTCAAGGACGATAAAGAAATTTCTAAAAGAATTGTCAAGGCAGTTATGCATTGAAATTCCTAAGAGTATAGTCATGTTCGCAGGACCGCTCGATACAGTAATATAACTGAAACGGCTAACTCGACTCGCATGGGCCACCAAAAAAATATAACACCCTAGTCCCAAATACGTAGAACTAGGATACGTATACATGTCAGCTACGTATCAAGTGGACTCCAATCCAGCTCGAATACATATAAGCTGTCTAAGATATAGTCTAGAATAGTAAGTCAACCATTGCATTAAAGTTGATAAAACAATAATACACTGATGCCACTTGAATATAAATACAAGAATAGATAAGTTGTAGTAAGGTTGGCCAGACCTTAATACAATCACATGAACAAGCTCATAACAGAAAGTAAGCTTGTAAAACTAGGCTATACAGCTGAAGATGTCATCATGAAATGTAAAAGACAAAAGAATGATAAAATATCACTATCGATACCCGAATACGAGAGATATCATCGTCCAAAAATCTATCCTTCTATTTTAGCAGTATCAACAAATACATGGAAGAAAACCAGCAATAACCTGGAGAGATCACCAGGTCCTCAAGGGACTAGCAAGTAACATAATATACAAGCCTACTTTGACAGTTTAAATATGCAATAAAAATAGGAAACAACTACTAGAAATAGGATAAAGATCAAAGGGAAGAACTCTATAGAACATAACATGTCATATGAAAAGTAATGCTGAGAATGACTACAAATAAATTGAATGACCGTAGCCCTATCATGGTACTTCTGATCCTATAGCTAGTAGCCCTACCATGGCACTCCCTAACTATTGAGTCTCTATCGTAGCCCTGCCGTGGGTCTTCCAAGTCAAGAGTGGTCAAGTAGTCGATCCTAGTATCGGTAGAGGGTCAAGTCAAGGTAACATGAATACGAGATCAAGTCAAGTCATGTCAAGACACCCATGTAGTAGCGCTATCGAAGTCCTGTGTGAAGATATAACTAAGGGTAAGAATTAGTGACAACAAACCAGAGACAGAGAAATAAATCATGGCAAGATATCAAATATAGAAATGTAAAGGAGACATGAACAAGATAGAATAATAAGAGCATGCATGTATATAACTGTACAAAGTTTGGCAAGGTGTACTTACCTGGAGTTTTGTCCAATCTGTGTTGATACTTCAGTACCAAAGTCTAACCGAACTATCCATGAACCAATGAATCATACTCCATGCAATATCTATCAACCCCAAATCACAAACAAATATATTATTTACTAAATACAAGCATAACTAACGACGCCTACCAAAAAAGCTTGGATCGTTCTAAGTCGAGTAATACCTGTCCCCTAGGCCATTTATTAATCATACCATCTAGAATTAGGTTACACTTGTCTCAATGATCATTATTCGTTAATAATATGGATTAAAAACTCTAGGTTCAAATATTAAGTTTGCGTCTCATAATTCGTACAACAAAACCTACGATGCACAAATCAAGACAAGATGATATACCACAAGGTTAATAATCTTATATTAGCGATCCAAACGGTCACTTTGTCCATTTTAGTAATATAAGACCACTGGAATTGACTGATCTCAGTTTGACGTACGGATTCCAAAATACAAACATAATATACATTAATAACTTACTATATATGGACTTACCATATATAGACCTTAATAATATTATTTAAACCAAAATTAGTCATATTGACTACTCTACTTAATATAACATATATAGTATTAAATCTACATATAAAAATTACACATTATTAACATAAAAATATTATTTTTAATTCTAAAAAATATTTTTAAATATTCTATAATAATAAAAAAATATTTTATACATAGAAAAATATGTGTATAATTCTTGTATTGATTCTATAATATTATTTCTTGACTTGGTATACGATTTGAGGCCCCAAACAATAAGTAGTTAAAAAATTTAAATTCTAAATTTTTTTTATATAAATTAGTTAAAATAAGGGTTTCAACACTAAACCTTACACAACAAGTATTTTAGTAATGTTTTATGAAGTTTTGACACTTTTGGACACAAGGAAATCAGAATTATTTGGAGTTCGGTGACACGGCAAATGTCAAGAATTTTTAAAACTAGCAAACGGATGCGAAACCTAACTTTCATATATGCGTCGGAAAGGTATCCACATATAGATTCTGAATAACAATATAAGAAGGTTAGTAACTGAACTTAAATAGGTGAAAATGGCTCACAACAGAATTTATCTGTTCTGGACACCCTGTCATAGATTCAACGCCACGGACAAACCATTTGGAACTTGGGGATTCGACGATCATAGGTTAGAGTCTACATGTAGAGGTAACTTTTAGTTTTGGTTTGAGAAGAAACGAATAAGAAAAAGCAGATGAAACCTAATCTACAAGTCGACTAACCTGCTGTGATGAATTCAGCACAAGTTCGGTCGACTTCGGGTGACTTCCACGCCTCATATCGACCAACTTATGGGCTGAGGCTCCTTGAGAAGGTGCCAAGGTGTTAGAGGAAGATCTTGGAAAGGTTTTTGAGATGGTATAAGGATTAGAGGTGGTCGGGAAGATGGATTTCTGGTGGTTGGAAAAAAAAGTACGAAAATAGAGAAAAAATTGGAGGGGGCTCGATTTTAATAGAAAAAATATATATAAAGTGTTCAAAAATCCTAGATAGGAGAGTTTCACATGAGGGGAAAGAAGTAATGATAGATTAGAATTTGATTTGGTGGGATTTCATCGTCTATTTTAAAAGATACACCAATTCTGTCTCCATGGATTTAAATCGGGTCCAAAATATGAAAGTTGTTATAGGATTTTATTTAAATTAGATTTAATTAATGTGGCTGCATATTAATCCATAAAAATCAATCTAAAATAGTTATAAGAGATTAGGGCACCCTAAAATAAGCTCTACGAACCTACTTGCACTAGTTTTGGGTCAGTAATATTTTTGTGATCGATTTGAGTCCAATATGTCTATAGTTACGACTTGTGTGCCATTTAAAAATAAATAGCACATAGAAACTCAATTGAGTGGCATATCATTGGCATGTACATCATAAACTCAAAATAGATACCATATATTGGGTCAAGTGATTTGGATCGGAGTTAGGCCTTAATTGCTATTTGGAAAGCCAGTCAAATTTTTACGGTAGAGACTAAAATGACTATTTTACCCCTAAAATTGTACATGAAAAATATAGTACGAGAAAACATGCTTGGGTGGGACATGATATATCAAATTGAAGGTGGACTTTTCTACTTCAAAACTCATGAAGGATGTTTCAAAATATTGGCATTTTTTTTGCTCTAAAAATCAAAGCTACGTAAAACTACATCTATAGTCTTAATTAAGAATTAGATATAATCTAATAAATAGAAATAATATAAAAAAATAATTCCTAAAATTAGGGTCCTCACAAGAGGAAAAGCAGTTTACATCGTCGTCTTTGCGTTTGCTTTATGATCTCTGCCTTTATATTTACTTACTTGTGATATATACATTTTTTGTGATCTTGTTGCTAACTTTTTAATTAGCTACTTTTTGCTGCCTAATCTATTCATTCCCTCCCCTCTAGAGTATTGTACGTTATGATTCATTCTTATAGTAAGGACTAGTTCGCCTTTTTGAAATACTTGTACTTTAACTTTACGGTTGAAGGCTTTCGAGATATGGGCTTGATATAACTCAATGTGTTGTTGAGCTAATAACCACTTTTCGTCGAGTGCTTCAAGCTCCTGAAGTCAAAGACGATCATTGTTTTCTACTATATGTTTGTTGGCAATAGCTATCCTCAATGATGGAATTTAAATCTCTAACGGTAGAATATTTTCACATCCATACACCAAAGAGAAAGATGTACAGCCAGTTGGAGTGCGTACAGTAGTACGGTCTGCCTATAGACATTCTCCAAGTCGATCCAATTGCGTTTATTAGTAGAAATGAACTTTATGAGAATCTTGATGATTGTTTTATTGAATACTTCAGCTAAATTGTTAGCTGCAGGATTATACGCTGTAGAAGCGATATTGTTGATTCGATTTTCATCACAGAATCGAGTAAATTTTTGATGACGAATTGAGGTCCATTGTCATAGATGATTCGTCGAGGAACACCAAATCTGTAGATCACATGATGTTTGATAAAAACTGATGATACTGCTTGTCTTGACTTCTGCTAAGGGTATAGATTCTATCTATTTTGAGAAATAATCGGTTATAGCCAGGATAAACCGATGTCCTTGAGATGAAGGCAGATTGATAGGACCGATGACATCCATTCCCCAAGCTTCAAAGAGCCATCATGCTGCAGTAGGATACAGAAATTCTGATAGTTGCTGGATGAAATCTGCATGGCTTTAACATGCTCTGTATTTTCTTGCATATTCAATAGCATCTGCCACCATGGTAGGCCAGTAATATCCTATATATTGGATCCGATCCGGAAGCTTGGGACCAGGTTGATGTGCGTCGTAGACACCGTCATGAGATTTACGTTATATCTGTTTTGCTTCATTGCCTGTAAGACAACATAGGAGCATACCGTTAAATGATTGTCTGTAGAGTGTTTTAGAGGAGTAATTGTAATAAAATCAGGGTGATCGACGATGAATTGTCGTAGCTATTTTAAGATCTTCAGGCAAGATGTTATGTACCGTAAAATCAATAAAAAGGGCTCTCCAGTCTTCGCTAGTAGTGCAAATCTCGACTGAATTACTAGTTTCAACATTCAAATTATTCTTGACACAGAAAAATTCCTAATTAGTAATGACGATCAACTATTGTCTTTTTACAGGGATCACTAATACTGCTGCTAGATTAGCAAGTGCGTCGGCTTCTATATTGCATGCTCGACGTACATGTTCAATGAAGAAACCCTTAAAGGATGTCGCCAATTTAGCTGCTACTATTTGATATGGAATAAGATCTTGATGCCGAACTTCATACGTACCTCTAACCTTGTTGACAATCAGTTTAGAGTCTCCATATACTTCTAGATATTCAATATCCAACTATTTAGCTAATTGGAGACCGATGAGTAGAGCATTGTATTCAACGACATTGTTGGAGCATGGCTCATCCAGAGAATAGGCTCTTTGAATGGCTAGTCCTTCAGGAGATACAAGAACAATCCCAACTCCAACGACAATGATACCATTGGGTTCAATTGTTGATGCACCATCAAAGAATAGATGCCAAGCAAGTATTCCTTCTGAAGTCATATTAGATTCAAGAGTTTCAACTGGAATTTCGTCGTAAAGATTAGAAGTTTCAGGGATTGGATGAGAAACCAAGAAGTCAACTAGGGCTTGACCCTTATCGGACTTTTGAGGGACATAGACCATATCATATTGTGCTAGAAATATAGCCCATGTAGCAAGTTTGGAATTGAGTGTATTAGGCTTCTTCATCAAAACTCATAGAGGATTGACTCTAGAAATGACATGAATGGTCTGGCCCGTGATAGCATATCGCATTTTCTGGACGACAAACATTAAGGCTAAATATTCTTTTTCTACAAGGCTGTATCGATGTTCAGCATCGATCATCGTGCGACTGAGATAATAAATTGCTTTCTCATGACGTTCTTTGTTTTTCTGAGCTAAGAGAGAACCCAGGGAATGATCCATTGCTCAAACATACATCAGGAAAGGTTTTTCTATGATTGTAGGAACTAGGACTTGAGGGTTCATCAAATACCTCTTTATATCTTTAAATGCTTGCTGGCATTCATCCAAACAAAAGACACATATTTTTTCATCAATTAAGTGAATGGTCTGCAGCGTTCAGAAAGATTTGAAATGAATCTCCTGATGTACGAAAGCCGACCCTAGAATCCTCATAGCTCTTTTAGGATGCGTGGAGGATGTATCTCCTGAATGGCTTTAACTTTTTCAGGGTCAACTTGTATACCCTTAGAGGTAATAACAAATCTGAAGAATTTGCCACTAGAGTCTCCTAGGAATGACTTGATGGGATTCATCTTGAGTTGATGTTGGCGTATTAGATCAAAATAGTTCTTAAGTCTTGGATGTGATCTTTCTTTAAACGACTCTTTACAACAATATCGTCAACATAGCATTCGACTGTCTTCCATAAATGTTCTCGAAAGATGGTACTCATGGCCTGTTGATAGATGGCACCAGCATTCTTAAGGCCAAATGGCATGACTGTGTAGCAGTAGACTCTTAAAGGAGTGCAGAAATATGTATGTTTTTCATCTTCGGGGTTCATCCTGATCTGATTATATCCGAAGAATCCATCCATGAAAGACATTCGTTCGAATCCGCAGGTATTGTCTATCATGACATCAGTGATCGAAAGAGGGAACTCATCTTTGGAACAAGCTTCAATAAGGTCTCTAAAGTCGATGCAGACTCGGACCTTTCATGTTTTCTTCATAACCAGGAAGACGTTAGCCACCCAGTCCGGATGTTGTTCCTCTCTGATAAAGCCACAAGCATTGAGCTTCTTGACTTTAGCTTCTATGGCGTCCATCATATCAGGTCAAAATCGACGCTGTTATTGTTTAACTGGCCTAGCATTTGGCAGAATGTTGAGCTTGTGAGTAGCAATCTGAGGATCTAATCCTTTTATATCTTCATAGCTCCAGGAAAATACATCAATGTATTCTCTGACGAGCTGGATCAGCTCCTATTTGTCTGCTTCGGGAAGGCTTTTACTGATAAAGATCGGCCTTGGAGAAGCTTTATCTTCGACATCAATTTGGACCAATTGATCCTCAGTAGGTGGTTCGCGTTGTTCGAAGCAAAGCTCCTATTGAGCGTCCATCCTTTGTGCCCAAGGCTCTGCTTCATGAGTCTCGATGAAATTGTCATCATCTTCTGAGAGTTCATTTGTTACCATATTGGAAGATATAGTCACTCGATGGACGTTTCCTATGCTGGTGTCCGAATCCCATAAAAAAGAGTCAGATGAATTCGATCGTTCTTTTTTAGCAGACTTAGAAAGATCTAGGGTTGTGATTGGCATAGTGTAGCCCAACCTATGATTTGTTTGTTGCAATATTGTAACGACTTTCCTTTTGGTACAGGTATACGAATAGGAGTTCGTCTTTCCTTACCACTCTTGAGGCCGGATTTGAAGTTATAGTCCATCTTTTGAATGATATCCTTGGATTGTTGACTATAACGACGTAATTGGATTCGCCTACTATTATCATTTTCAGAGTCGCCATCAAATATAGCCTTTTGATTCAGTCCTTTGCTGAAGAGGATAGGATGCTCATCTTTTTTCCGGGAGGGAACTAGAAAGAATGAGTTTTGTACTGGTTCTAATGATACCTCATTTTGAAGGGGTTGAATTGCCTCCAGGGTAAGAGGTTTAAAGTTATCCAGAATTTCTAAATAGCATTGTGTATAACAACTGACATCAATGTACTGCAAAGGAGCTACTTTATTGATATTTGCATCAACATTCACAACAGTATTTTTAACCTTGGCCGATGACTTGCCAAGATTAATAACAAGAGGAGGAGAAGTAGGAGGCTTATTACGACGAAGGTCGATAACAAGTGGCCCTGAAGAGGTGAGCTCCCTATGCTCTATCATTTCAGCAAAAGGATGCTTGGTAGAAGGAGAGAGATTGATGGGTAGCGTCTGAGAATATGAGGGACGAGAAGTGCGTCCCTTGACTGGAATTACCAGGACCTCATGTGGATTATTTTTTTGGTCTTCTTCAGTGTTCATAGCCAATACGACTTTCATGAACTCTTCTTTATATATTCTAGAATCTGTATAATAAGCTTTAATACCTCGAAAGGGATTAAGGTCAGCCACTTCCTTCCGGACTTCTCTGTTGTCATCAACATATTTCAAACATTGATGGAGAGTTGTTGGCACGATTCATGTAACCACAGTCTTCCTACCAATACATTGTAGGAGACGTGACTGTCGATCACATAGAAGGTAACTTTGTGCGAAGATTGCCAATTTGGACATTTAGGCGAATCTTTTCCAATGGTTAGCTCCTTCCAGAATTAAACCCCAGAATCGTCGTTACGATCGTATAGAGGTTATGGACCAGGATTCTCAGTACATCCAGTAGAGTTTTTGGCATAATATTGAGTGCAGATCCAGGGTCAACTAGAATGTGGTCGACCTTCATTGTGACGACATAACCTATGAAGTAGAGACATCGGTCATGTCAATTGTCTTCGAGTAGCATGTCATCCTGAGTGAAAGTGATATTGGGAATCAATTCCATCACACTATGACAATGAGAGCATGCCACAGGTTCTTCATCTGGTTTCTTGAGATAGGCTAGACAAGCGTCCGCTTGTATCAGTGCCTTACTTAATGTTTCTCGAATTTCTCTTAAAAGACGCAGGAGTTCGAAAATCGATAATCTTGCTGGAGTATTGGCTAATTGAGCCAATATGTCAAAATTATATGGCTTTTTGAGTCCTTGTAATGTAGTTTTCTTTAAGCTCTTGTCAAAGTGGGCCAGCTGCTTACCTTTATCAGCTGTTGTCGGTTTGGGAAGAACAGGTTTCACTTGGGATGATGATGTCGAAGGAATATTGGCGACAGGAAGAGAAGACGATGTTGGAGGGGCATCGGAGACAGGAGGAGGAGATTGTAGAAGCATGAAAAATCTCAGCTGAAGACATCCCTTTGCCAAAGCGCAGAAGATACAAAAGACTGAGCCTCAGTACTAAAAAGATAAAATAGAAGATATAGAGAGAAGTCCCTTTATTGTCATGTCTACCAAAGTCTAGTACAAACACATCAGGACATACATAAAGGACTAATTCTGTTCTTCTACAAAGGATCTAGTACAGATTCAATAGAAACCTAGAGGGATCAACAAGGGATGCAGTCTTCATCGAAGCAAAGGCTTCCTTCTTCTCGATAAACATGCTGGAAGTTTGACCTCTTTCGAAGCATGTTCTGATTTTCTTGTGGGCGCAGCCTCTCAGAAGTATATTAGTAACTCAGCACTTTGAAGAAGCCAGAGCCTTCAAGCCATAGGCGCAGCCACCTGCCTGCGCCAACCTCCGAAACATGATGGTGGAGGCCCTCCTCTCTTTCTTTGATTTCAGAAGCCAGTGCCTTCACTCCAGAGGCGTAGCTACCTGCCTACACCAATTTTAGACGCATAAAGGTGTCATACCCTTACCTCCGCATCCAACGCCTTTACTGTTCAGGGGCGCAGATACCAACCTACACCGTATGAGGTACAAGATGGTGATATGCTCATACCATCTCCATTCCAACGGCATAGTCGTCTCCTCCGGATCAGAAGTTTAAGTCACTTCTCTACCAGAGACTTGGGAACTCCCATCGTAACCAATACAAGTCAACCTGTCGCCCCAAAAGTACATTAACCTCGCCAACCAGAAGCACAAGCTTACTTGTTGCCTATAGCAAAGTGACTCCGGTAGCCCAAAACACAGCTTCATAAGTTGCTCTATATGCACAGAAGTCTCATCGTCATTTGAAGCCAAGTCCACTCGTCGCCTGAAAGCACAGATGTTTCGTCATCTCCAGAAGCACGATCTGTTCGTCGCCCTAGAAGTACAGCAGCACTTAGTCCTCACCAGAGGCGCAGAAAGCATGGATCCACCCCAATTGGTTTTTTTTGAAACGCCTCTTGTAGAGAAGATTGGGGTAAATCATGATTGATATCATATCAGATTGATTTAAATATTAGAGGAGGATCAGTTAGACTCCAAATCTAGGATAAAATCTCAAGATTTACTCAGCTGTATCCGAGCAAGCAAATCGGCATGCGCCACGTGTCACCTCCTTCGGTTATGTTAATAACCACCAAAATCTTATTTGAAGGGAATCTCAATGTCTTCTACGTGTCAGCACTATAAAAGCCCGTACCGTACATTGACAACAGATTCTTTCGCATCCCAGGAGCCCTAATGCATATCGCATATGTGCTTGGTTCTCTATAAATAAAAGGAGTTCTTCTCCCATCAATAATCAATAAAAAGAGAGAGAACATTGACAATCGACAATCTTCAAAGGATCAGCAATCTCTATCCACGAAGAGTCGACCACCCTCATCCACCTATCAACCAAAGAACCAACCAATCATCTTTAAAGGATCTTTTCATCCAGACAGCCTCTTGATCGGTGACCCAGAGTCCCATCAAAGGTGCCAGAGAGCCATAGCAAGGTCGATTCATCGTCAGATCGTCAACGGAGTAAAGGAGCTACAGCAGTGCTTAATCTCTACTGTCATACTTTCCCAGAAACTTCTTCTCCCTGTACTTAGAATATCCTATTTAGGACTTCCTTCTTTGTATATAGAACCTTATACGTTCAATAAAGAAAAATGTTCGTTCAATCTTTTGTTACGTCAAATAAAATTGTGACTCTGCTGGGGACTACCTTCTACTCCAACGAGAAGGCGGTGACGTAATCTGATGACAACTTGCTGGGAGCTTCTCAAGACATGTTGGTCGTACGCTCCGACCAGCAGGCTTTTGACATCTTCTCTCTGATAAAAAGTCATACTTCAAAGCGGTTCGTACAACCGAAGAAGACTTGACTTATCTGTAGGCCTAAGCGGCTGCAGCCAGCAGTACGATGGCAGGAACTGCGTCTCAGGATCCCCTCAACGTCAAGGCCACAGAGAAGATCTCGGCTGCTGCAGCCTTATTCCCTACCCGATTCCCGTCTCGGGAAAGCATAGCGAGGAAAATGGTGGTTCCATGGTTGATCTAACGAAAGAACGATGCCAAAGGAAGCGCACACTGGTCAAACCCCTCACGATAGGAGTATTGCCGGTAAGGAGATCTGTCTTTGACAGAATCGTTTTCTCTTTAGAAAAACTTCGTCGGACTCTGAATACTACTCGCCCGCTGGGGACAGTAGGAAGAGATCCCAGGTGGCTCACGCTTCGTATAACAAGCGTTGACACCAGCGGTAGACCAGAGGCCTGTGTTGACAGTAACACGCACAGCCGACGGAAAGCTATACAAGACTGGATCTCGCTCTCCGATGCCTCAACCAGTCGAATCTTCCTTCCACCAGGGTACTCCTGTGCGTAAGATAAGCCAGGGGGTACGTCCCAAGGAGAGGGAGCCACACGAGCAGCATTTATGCAGGAGCGGCAGGAGGCTTCCTCGCCAGACCCGTTCTGACCGTGCTTACCTGCAGCTTCCCTGCAAGTACAATAGGAGTGCTACGGCAGAAGATCTAACCCTCTCCCAAGTAAAAGAAGAATCTATGGCGCCAGACGTGCCTAAATCAAGGCACTCTTGTACCCAGATTACCATCAACTGCGGTTGTCAGCAGACGGCTGTGCCATTGCCGAGTAGGCATTTAATTTTCCAAAGACTCTACTCTATGTCGACCCTACGACAGAGGCTTAACAGAGGGTTGGTGAGCCATAGAGAAGACGAGCCCCGCATCGCCACATGCTACGTGGTGCAGGGTTCCAGAGCTTTCAAGAAGCCCTCCCAGAATCCTTTGATATCGGTTGCTAACCTGAAGAGGAGGTCAGAGAACAATAAAGCTAAGGTACCCGATGTAGGTGTGTTCCAAGACACTCGTTCCAGATCTGCATTGGGTGCCTTATCAAAAATTAGGGGTAGCCAGCTTCCTACCATACACGACAACCCTGTGTTCCAATCTGACGAGGCACAATACGACACGGATGCCTCCATTGGCGCAGCCAGTCACCAGGCCGGGGGAAGCAACCATACTGAGTCCAAAAAGATCATAATCTTATGGTATATCCTCAGGACAGTAAGATGTGTCTGAGCCAGAAAGTGAAGGATCTGTTAGGGTTATATACTAAAAGCATCACTTTTGTAGTAACCTTATTTCCTTAAATTTTGAATGAGAATCATATGGGCAAATATTTGCGTATTGTATTTGTTGCAAGTGTTAATGCAAATGTCTGATATTCTATATTGTAGATAATATGGTGTGTGGTATCACACAGAAGATCATATTATCAGTTCCCTATGGAGTATATAAATAGTTCACAACCTAGATGGACTTGGACAATCTATTGGAAAGGTTGTAGTATAATCTGGTATTAGTCTATCTTGACTGTAGGTTTACACTAGTACACTTTGTGTATTAAATAAGACCACTTGAGGTTGTTCTCTTTGTACTGACGACATAAGAGAACAAACACCTCTGTTATTATGGATGCTTGTGCTCTTAATCCGGATTTAATAATGGACATGTATATGCAGTGTGCATTACTTTGACTCATAAAAGAGTGAGATTCGTTATGGATCAACAACCTCTATGAATTGGGTAATAACATTATATGTATGATGGGCTGTTGATTATAAATGGAATCTATGTCCCGATACACCGGGTTGATGATGTCCCCCTTAAGGAGCTCATAAGGATTATTATGTAAACCCTGCAGGTGGATTATATCCGACATGACAAATAAAGTTGAGCGGTACTACTTAAGGATAAAAGATGTCGAATCAATATAGTTGTCAGTAACTTAATTTGATCGACGGACATACAATATCTTAACATGGGGAGCCAAACGAGCATATAATAAAAGGAGCCCACAAACATAATTTGGGATTAGGAAGGTAGTGCAACAATAGCTCATTATTGGACCAAGCTATTTTTAATGGGCCTGGATTGTGTGTTCGGACTGAACACGGGATATCTAGATCCGTTAGAAAGCCAAACCCTAATTTCTCCTCATGGTCCCAGCCGTAGCCTATATATATCCTCTATTCTCTGGCCGCCAGATTACTGATCAAAATATAAAACTTGCTCTAAATTCGTGATTAACGTAAGGAGAGAAAGAGAGGGCTTCCAAGGAGAAGAAAAGGTTGGGAGATCGTCGCCCACACGATGTCCAACTCGAGGAAGAAATACGTACGGAAGATCTTGGGATCGTCCACTCGAGATTGTCAGGAATTACTTGTCTCCTTTCTGCCGCAGGTATAATTCGTGAACCCTAATTTCCGCCTATGAAGGGTTAGAACACGTATTGGATCTGTTTAACTTTCTATCGATCAATACGTGCACCAAAGGAAGGGTCCTAGGAATCCCCAGTTCTATTAATTGGTATCAGAGCCACTTTGGATCTACGTATTGATTGATACGTCCATGTTGTCCAATAAAACCCGCTGTGTAATAGTCGGTAGATGTAGATCTATTCTAACTCGGTTTTGCAGGCATCTTAGATCCAACTATTATGGTCCAATGCATGTTTTTGATTGTGTTGTTTAAACCACGGACATGTCATGGATGTTGGTTGCTGTGGATGTAATTAAAATCACGAGGGTTGATCGTGCTTATTATTTAATTTTTCAATCTAGATTATGTGTGAACTCCTTCGGGAGGCATAGGATTGATGTAATTTTAATTATTTTTATCAATCGTGATGGCAATGGTGGCTATTTCTGACGTCGGACGAGATTCTAGTTTTACGCAGTCCATAGGCAGACAGATGATTTTCGATGAAGGAATCGACAGCCAAAACCTTAAAAAAAAATCTGGGCACTGCCCCGAACCCCGCGACCTGATCGGGCAGGTCGAACCCCGAATAGATCTACGCAGCGGCAGATTTTGGATTCAGATAGTTGAGGACGGAGCAACAAAGATGACCATAATAGTTGGGTATTTTCTCTTATTTTTGTCATTTTGCTTTTTTTTCTTATAATACACGTTTATTATTGTGTGGTTGTTTTTTTTGAAAAACCAAGCCTACTTTAATAATAGACAACATGGACATAATATCAACTAGTACAAAAACCCTCATTGTTAAATAACTAAGTTGGAGAGGATATTTATTTAGTATAAATCCTATGGTCTCCATTACAGGTTTGTAGGTGATGTAATTATACTTGCGTGTTGGCTTTAGTGCTTTCCTCCATATCGGATGAGTATAATTATGGATCACCAGTACAAACTTCCTTAGAGATAATTGTAGAAAGTTATCTTGTATATGTTCACTTCTCCATCTGAAGGAACTCATTACAAGGTAATGGACTTAGTATTAAGTAATGGTATACACTTAGATACAAATAATGGTATCCTCTCCATCGGAATCACTGCTATTATTTGTATGACCAGAGCAAGACCAGCATATTAATTTTATTTGTCATAAAGTTATGTTGACATGATAGTAAAATTAATAAGAAAAACCTACTTGAACAAAGTTGAATTTGTATACGTCTACACTATCGTGGCATGTTAAATTCATGGTGTTCAAGGTGTTGGTGAATTTCTTATTATTGTTTTGAGGGAATCAATATTTAGTTAATTCAAAAAGTTTTTTCCCTACATAATTTTATTTATATGATTCTCAGGATTTCAAAAAAATGGGTTCTTTCAGTCCACTTATGGTGATTCTTAAAGAAAACAAACTTACTGGACCTAATTATATTGACTGGAAACGTAATTTGGACATTGTTCTGACTGCTGAGGAGTACAAATATGTACTTCTTGAGGAATGTCCACCTAAGCCTAATGCTAACTCTGATGAAGAGGTCAAAGAGGCTTATAAGAAGTGGAAAAAGGCAGATGATATGGCGCGGTGTTACATTCTGGCATCTATGTCAAATGTACTGCAACATCAGCATCAGGCCATGGCCACTGCTTATGACATGATGTATAACCTCAAGGAACTCTTCGGACATCAGAGTAGAGCAGCTAGGCAGTTTGCTATGAAATGTTTGATGAATACAAAAATGGCTGAGGGTACACCAGTAAGGGATCATGTTCTTAAGATGATGGGTCATCTGAATGAGATGGAGATCCTTGGAGCTGAAATCGATGGGGAATCCCAGGTCAATATCATTCTCGGGACTTTGTCTAAATGTTTTGACAATTTCTGCCTTAATTACAACGTGAACAAAAGGTTGTATAGTTTGGCAGAAATTGCAAAAGAGCTATAGGATGCTGAATCTCTCTTTAGGCAGAGTGGTCATGTTTTTGTTTCTAAAAAGGCTTCTACTTCTAAGCCAAAAGGCAGTAAGAAGAAGATAACATTCAGAAACAGACAAACTCAGCAAAGAAGGGCATGGGACCTCAAGGTGCGGTAAAAAAGCCGAAAGGCAAATGTTTCAAGTGCAAAGGGTCAGGACATTGGAAGACTGATTGTCCACTTCTCAAACAAGGGAACAAAGAAGGTATATCTCATTTACTAGTAGTTGAAACATGTTTAGAGGTGTTATCTACCGGCACCTGGTGTGTAGATACAGGAGCCACTAATCATGTCTGCAATACATTGCAGGGGTTCCAGGAAACTAGGCGGCTCAGTGATGGAGAGATATGTTTGTTCATGGGTGATGTTACAAATGTATCGGTCGTTGCATTAGGAGATATTACTTTATCTTTTGGTAGAAATAAGTCGTTGACATTAAGATTGTCTTTATGCACCTCCACTTAGACGGAATTTAGTTTCTGTTTCTATGTTAGTTAAGGATGGATATTCAGTTTATTTTAATGACAAAATTGTTATTCGAAAGAATAAATATTTTATCTGTTCTTTTGCATTGGTTGATAATTGTATGTTATTAATCCTATTTTGCCCACAATGCAACTTATGGAAATGAATAATATGTCATCTAACTTAAATAAGAGAAAAGAACCTTCTTGTATGAACCAAACATATCTTTGGCACTTGCGATTGGGGCATATTAACCTAAGAAGGATTCAAAGACTGGTTGAAGATGGACCTTTGAGTTCATTGGAAGTGGAGGCACTACCAGTATGTGAATCCTGCTTGGAAGGTAAAATGACCAAAAGGTCTTTTACGACAAAGGGGTATAGGGCCAAAGATGTATTAGAATTGGTTCATTCTAATTTGTGTGGAGCCATGACTATCCAAGCTAGAGGTGGCTTTGAATATTTTGTCACATTTATTGACGATTTTTAAAGGTATGGATACATTTATTTGATGCGCCATAAGTATGAGTGCTTTGAGAAATTCAAAGAGTACAAGGCTGAAATGGAGAAATGTCATAGAAAATGTATCAAGTCATTACGATCAGATCGTGGTGGCGAGTACCTGTTTGGAGAGCTTAGGGATTATTTATCAAAGGCTGGGATTGCATCCCAATTGACTGTACCGGGGACGTCCCAGCAGAATGGTGTAGCCGAAAGAAGGAATAGAACTCTTATAGAGATGGTTAGATCAATGATGAGTTATTCGAATTTACTAGATTCGTTTTAGGGATATGCCTTAGAGACTATAGCTTATATTTTGAACTTGGTTCCTTCTAAGTCAGTACCTCTTAATCCCACAGAGCTGTGGATTGGGCGTAAGCCTAGTCTGAAACGTGTTCGTATTTGGGGTAGTCCAGCACATGTGCTGAATGGAAAAGCAGATAAGTTGGAATCTCGTACAGAAGTATGCTTGTTTCTAGGCTATCCAAGAGGAACGAAAGGAGGTTTATTTTATAGTCCTAAGGATCAAAAGGTCATTGTTAGCACTAATGCCCGATTCATAGAGGAAGACTATGTGATGAACCATAAACCCACAAGTAGAGTTGTTCTAGAAGAACTGAGATGTGAGACACCAAGTACTTCAGTACCAACAGTACAAGAGGATGAACCACAAATAACTGCACAACGTGTCACAAATGTTACACCACAACCGATAGTGCCTCGTCGTAGTGGGAGGGTTGTGATACAACCTGATAAATATATGTTCTTGGGAGAGTCGTCAGACTTCGTCCCTGAGGAACAAGATTATGATCCCTGTACCTACAATGAAGCACTCCAAGATAAAGATGCAGTGTCTTGGCAAAAAACAATAATACCTGAAATAGAATCTATGGATTCTAATCAGGTCTGGGAGCTTGTAGAACCATCTGTTGGTGTAAAAGCCATTGGATGCAAGTGGGTCTACAAGAGAAAAAGATCAGACGGTATGGTTGAAACCTTTAAAGCTCGGCTTGTAGCAAAAGGTTTTACTCAAAGAGAGGGTATCGATTATGAGAAAACCTTTTCTCCTGTAGCCATGCTTAAGTCTATCCAGATTCTTTTCTCTATTGCTGCTCATCTCGATTATGAGATTTGGCAAATGGATGTCAAGACAGCTTTCCTTAATGGAAGTCTTGAGGAAGACATCTATATGAAGCAACCAGACGGGTTCATTGAAAAGGGCCAGGAACATCTTGTTTGTAAGCTCAAGAAGTCCATTTATAGACTTAAGCAAGCTTCCAGATCTTGGAACATATGTTTTGATCAGGTGATAAAATCCTATGGATTTGATCAATGTCAGGATGAATCATGTGTATACAGAAAGTGTGACAGAAACGTGGTAGTGCTCCTAGTACTTTATGTGGATGACATCTTGCTCATTGGAAATAATGTGAAGGTATTATCTGATATAAGGGTATGGTTATCCAAACAGTTTGATATGAAGGACTTGGGAGAAGTAGGTCACATCCTTGGGATCAAAGTTCTACGAGATCACAAGAAAAGGATGTTGGGCTTAACCCAAGCTTCCTATATCGATACTGTACTAACTCGTTTTAGTATACAAAATTCTAAGAAAGATTTCTCACCTTTTAGACATGGAATTGTTCTATCAAAGGAACAATGTCCGAGGACACCTAAAGAGATAGAGAACATGAAGGCAGTTCCTTATGCTTCATCAGTAGGAAGCTTAATATATGTAATGCTATGTACGAGATCAGACATCTACTTTGTCGTAGGCATGGTCAGTAGATATCAGTCTAACCCAGGACAAGAGCACTGGACTATCGTAAAGCATATTTTGAAGTACCTGAAAAGGACTAAAGAGTATATGCTAGTTTACCATGCAGATAGTTTAGTTCCCTTGGGGTATACAGACTCAGATTTTCAGTCAGATAGGGATTCCAGAAAATCTACCTCAGGTTATGTTTTACTTTAGGAGGTGGAGCCATTGTGTGGAGGAGTATCAAGCAAAAATGTATTGCTTATTCCACCATGGAAGCCGAGTATGTAGCAGCCTCTGAGGCAGCCAAAGAAGCGGTTTGGCTCAGAAACTTTCTGTTGGACTTGGATGTGGTACCTAGTTTGCCTAAATCTATTACACTTTATTGTGATATTAGTGGGTTGCAAACTCGAAGGAACCACGAGCCAATAAGACAGGCAAACACATTGAGCACAAGTACCACCTAATACGAGATTTTGAAAAGAAAGGAAAAGTTACTGTGATCAAGATAGCATCAGCCGACAACATAGCTGACCCCTTTACAAAGAGCTTACCAGCTAAGGCTTTTGACAGTCATATTGAGGGAATGGGAGTCAGATGTGTAGCAGCATGGTTTTAAGTATAAGTGGGAGATTTGTAACAGTATACTGAAAAGCAAAGCTTTGAGTATAAGTTGGAGATTGTTAGGGTTATATACTAAAAGTATCACTTTTGTAGTAACCTTATTTCCTTAAATTTTGAATGAGAATTATATGGGCAAATGTTTGCATATTGTATTTGTTGCAAGTGTTAATGCAAATGTCTAATATTCTATATTGTAGATAATATGGTGTGTGGTGTCACACAGAAGATTATATTATCAGTTTCCTATGGAGTATATAAATAGTTCACAATCTAGATGGACTTAGACAATCTATTGGAAAGGTTGTAGTATAATCTGGTATTAGTCTATCTTGACTATAGGTTTATACTAGTACACTTTGTGTGTATTGAACAGGACCACTTGAGGTTGTTCTCTTTGTACTGACTACATAAGAGAACAAACACCTTTGTTATTATGGATGCTTGTGCTCTTAATCCGGATATAATAATGGACATGTATATGCAGTGTGTATTACTTTGACTCATAAAAGAGTGAGATTCATTATGGATCAACAACCTCTATGAATTGGGTACTAACAATATATGTATGATGGGCTGTTGATTATAAATAGAATCCATATTCCGATATATCAGGTTGATGATGTCCCCTTAAGGAGCTCATAAGGATAGTTATGTAAACCCTGCAGGTGGATTATATCCGACATGATAAATAAAGTTGAGCGGTACTACTTAAGGATAAAAGATGTCGAATCAATATAGTTGTCAGTAACTTAATTTGATCGACGGACATACGATATCTTAACATGAGAAGCCAAACAAGCATATAATAAAAGAGCCCACAAACATAATTTGGGATTTGGGGGGTAGTGCAACAATAGCTCATTAGTGGACCGAGGTATTGTTAATGGGCCTGGATTGTGTGTTTGAGCTGAACACGGGATATCCAGATCCGTTAGGAGGCCTAATCCTAATTTATCCTCATGGTCCCTGTCGTAGCCTTATATATCCTCTATTCTGTGGTTGCCAGATTACTGATCAAAAATCTGGAACGTTCTCTAAATTCATGATTCACGTAAGAAGAGAAAGAGAGGGCTGCCAAGGAGAAGAAAAGGTTGGAAGATCATCGCCCACGACGTCCAACTGGAGGAAGGAATACGTGCAGAAGATCTTAGGATCGTCCGCTCGAGATTGCCAGGAATTAATTGTCTTCTTTCCGCCGTAGGTATAATTCGTGAACCCTAGTTTCCATCTATGAAGGGTTAGATCACTTATTAGATATGTTTAACTTTCTATCGATCAATACGCACACCAAAGGAAGGGTCCTGGGAATCCCCAGTTCTATCAGGATCCACGGCTCCCTCGAGTTACCCTCATACTCGGTCTATGTTCATGGCCGATGGCAATGAGAAAGACAACAACGAAGCTCTCAGACATATCGAAGTCCTCGAGACGAAGTTAGATACGCTGACGGACACCATAAAGACCCTGTCTTCGGTCATAATCGTGTAGGATCGTTGAGCACCTCTAGAGGAAGGGTGAATAGAGTGCATGTGTGCAGCGGAATATAATCACCAATTAAAAAATTAAACTATGGCAGATATGTAAGAGATAGTAAATAAAGATAGAGAATTCAAACTCAGTGACACAGCGATGTATACTGGTATCCCTCTGAGAGGACTAATCCAGTCTCGAGTACTCTTGCTCGATGTTAATCCACTATGGCACAAGCTTTAACTGAGAGCTTGCAATCTCTTACAACACCGTGCTTGGTGACAAGCGCACGACCAGCTTCACAACACCATGCTTGGTGACGAGCGCACGACCAGCTCCACAACAGAAAAATTGTTGAAACTTGAACGACCTCTTTATAACTCTTGAGTAACCAAAAGACTCTAAATCAACTCTGATAGTACTGGCTTTTGGCTAAGAGATGTGTAGGTGAGATTTGAAAATCTTAGATCGTTTTGAAAATACTTTAGTAGTAGAGAAGAGAAGATGAAGAATGAATTGATGATTTGAAACGAAAAGTTCTTCTCTATTTATAGGTGTTTTCACCAACCGAACTCGGGCAGAACTCGGGCAGAGTTCGGGTGCAAATATCTCGCAAAGAGACGTTGCTCGCAGATTTGGAGGCAACAGAAGTTTGAATACAAACTGACCGAACTCGGTCAGAGTTCGGACCGAACTCGGGCCGAACTCGGCTAGGAGTTCTGTCAGGAGATATTTAAAATTCTTTTGTAAAAACAGTTTTTAAACATGTTTTTGGTTATTTGTAAAATCATTTGAAGAGTCTATTTTCGAAATATGTTTTTGAAATATTTGTAAACGAAAATACGAATGGTAAAAGTAGGCTTTTAAAATGAGGACAGTTTTAACCCTAAGCCAGTATTACCAAAATTGGTTTTACAAAGTAATTCCTAGACTCAATAAAATATAAAATACAGAATAAAAAATGAGAACTGAGTCTTCAGAAGATTTGATGATGTTGACGCTTTGATTGATGTGGTACATCGTCCGTTGAATATGATTTCATGAATCCTGAAATGATTAGCAGCATTTTCTATATTTTGTGTATTGACTAAAGTGTATGTTGATCAAAATCGAGTGTGACCATGGAATGGGCCAACAATCTCCCCCATTTTGATAATTGACAAACTTGAGTC
>JANAVB010038451.1:0-46857 GCA_029216955.1 Iris pallida
AATTAGAATCTCACAGTTATCCTTTTACCAATAGATTCATGTTCCAAAAATTATTGATTAGAATGTAGAATTTCTTATGATCATTGGTTGCAGCTGATTTAACTAATATTGTTGTTATTATTAAATAAAAAATGAAAGCAATACCATGTTAAAGTAGTATTTTATGGCAGTAATCCTATGCACCATTGTTTATCTATTAAAGATTATGCCATTTATGATGTCTTATTCGGAGCTTGCCAACATATGTTGTATATGGCAATGTTACGGGTGTTAGCTTTGCATGTGATTTGAGAAGGACATTATTGAAGGATCTGCTAATATGAACCTTGCATTTGTTGCACAAGTCTTCCTGCATAGGTGATAGCATGATGCCTTTTCTTCTTTTATTTTTTTTCTTTTCTTTCTACAATTTACCTAATATGTGTTTTACTTTTAACCTCATCTCTCTAGCAATTCTCATTCACGTTGAACTTATATTAAGTAGCTCTGCTTTATCTCCATTTGGGCAGGCTTCTGAGACAGACTAGGACTAGGCCAAATTTGCTGGAAAGGAGTCCTAAGAAGAACTTTGATTATTTGAGGTAAGAATCCGTCGCTTACTTTATGCTTGCCTGAGATTCAAACTGATGATCCATTATCTAAACAAAAACAAATATTTTTATGATTGTAAGTAGTTAGATTCAAACTTTTGTAGCCTGACTTTAATTAAAACTACTGGAAAAAAATTGTTATTTAATGACTTTATAGTTGGTTTATCTTTGTATGACTAGTGATATGAGAAAGTAGACATTGTTCATGTGCACGCAATGTCTACATGTCTTTATTTCAGGATATGGTAAACAAGAGAGGTTTTACAAGGACTGCTCAAGTTTTAAGTGTGGTTGTGAACCATGTGGGATTTATTTGGATAAAAACTGCTCCAATGGAGGTAGAAGTGCCTGTTTTGGACTTTATTATCTGCAGGTTGTTTTTTATGAGGCTGATTTGTTTACTTCTATTCGCAGGTCCTTCCAATGCTTTTTGTACCTATTTTGCAAATGATGGGAGATGCCACTTTGGAAAATCAAATATGTTTTGGACTTGTGTAAAATGTTATAGATTTTATTTTATAAATTAAGTGAATGCTTAATGATGTAAAACTTGATGGGAGAACACTCGAAGTGATGTAAGACTTGTATTTCATTTTATGAAGAATGGGATTTTACCTTTAAATATGTTTTATAGAAATCGCTTTGTTAATGTTGCGGCTACGCTTTGTTAATGTTGCGGCTACCATATGCATTTACGATTAAATAAAATAGTTCTGTATGAATTTTTGTTGTATATAAAATTCAATTATATATTATATATATAAACAGGAAATTAGTAATTCCATAATAATTTAAACAATTGTTAAGTTTTTTGGACGATTATAGTACTGTAACAAAAAGTAAATTACTTTTTTTGGGACTTTTTAAAATTTTGTCCCTTATTTATTAGGACGAAATATATCTGTTACAAAAACTTGTTTTTTGGGACAAATTAATAAACCGTCACACAAAAGCATAAATTTGAAAACTTTTGAGACGTTTTGCCTAACCGTCCTTTAACAGTAATTAGGACGACAATATCCGTCCCTAAAGTTTTTGCCACGCCACCCTAATGGGACCATCCATTCCCGTCCCAAAGGCCGTCCCAAATATTTGTTGGGACGGTAATTGCAGTTTTTAAGACGGTTTTTTGTTGTCCCCAAAGGTCACTTTTTTGTAGTGAAAGCAGCTCTACAAGAAGGGTTTCATACCGAACTACAACGAGTGGACGGCTCAAGGAGAACCTTCGGTTCCACAATATCAGTCCTCCTTCAATACGAAGGTGGGAGAGTCCACTCTTGGAGATCACTTCCAATATTGGCATCGAAACTTGGCACGTGAGTTGGTATTTGATGCGGCTTGTGCCGATCCAAGTTTTGATTTGGAGGATCTGAATCCTGCAGCAAAGGAGTTCTATGATATATTCAACCATGTCGATACTACGTTATATTCGGATTGTGATTCTCATTCTGTCCTGTCGGTGGTGATGCGGTTGTTGAACCTCAAGTCTAATTTTAACTTACCGCAGGAATACTACGCCCGGATAATTCAGTTTGTTAGAGAGTTGCTGCCAAAAGGAGCGACGGACTTGCCACTCGAAGATGATGATAAAAAAACTCAGATTAGGCTATAAAAAATAGATTATTGCCGAAATGGTTGCATGTTATACTACAAGGAGAACAATGATAAAGACAGATGCATTTTCTGTCACGAGGACCGGTACAAGCCTATCCGGGGCAAAAGAAAATCAACTGCACGAGCAAGGTTGCACCCCTATAAATACATGCTATTTTTGCCGATCACAAAGAGGCTACAGAGGATGTATATGTCCTCGAGTAATGTAGAACATATGACATGGCATAGCAAAGAACGAAAGATGGATGAAGGAGAATTATCTTATCCATCCGATGGAGAGGCATGGAAATATTTTGATCGATGTCATCCTGGATTTTCTGCGGAGCCTAGTAATGTTTGGTTGGCTTTATATTTTTTGATGGATTCACTCCTTTCGGATAGTCGAAGGCTCAGTACTCATGTTGGCTGGTGATTTTGACCCCTTATAATCTACCACCGTGGATGTGCATGAAGACTCCTTATATGTTCTTGACACTTATCATACCCAATCCAAAAAATCTAAAGAAGAACATCGATATCTACTTGCAGCCATTTGTGAGCGAGTTGAAACAATTATGACAGTTCGCGTTCAGACGTATGATATATCGATGGAGCAGAACTTTCAGATGAGAGCGATGTTGATGTGGACCATCAATGATTTTCTAGCATACAAAATATTATCTGGGTGGAGTACTCATAGTATTATGTCTTGTCCGATATGTATGGAAAAGAGTAAGGCATTTCGCCTTCAGAATGAAGGAAAAGCTTATTTTTTATTGCCATCGTCAATTCCTTCCTATGTCGCATCCATGGAGAAAGAACATGGATGCCTTTAGAGCTGGTAAACATGAACTAACTCCTCCCCAGTTGAGATTGACTGAAGATATCGTTTGGACAGAGGTAGAGGATTTGTCGACTGTAATGGAAGATCTGAGATCGGACCATCACTTAGAAGGATTCGGACATAGCCATAATTGGACGAAGCAGTGTATCTTTTAGGACTTACGTTATTGGAATAACAATCTCATAAGATACAATCTTGATGTCATGCATATTGAGAAAAATTTATTCGACAACATCTTTAATACGGTAATAATATCAAGGAAAAAATGAAAGACAATTCCAAAGCAAGAAAGGATTTAGAAATTATTTACAGGCGTCCAGAGTTGCATCTAACACGAAGATCCAATGGTAACTGGGTCAAGCCCTCAGCACCATTTACACTGAGTAGGGATGATAACTTGATAATACACAATTGTATTACAAAGTTAAGATTCCTTGACGTTTACATGTCGAATCTGGCAAGATGTGTCGATCTTAAAGAATGCAAGTTGATAAGGATGACGAGTCATAATTTCCACGTGTTCATGGATTATCTACTTCCTATCGCTCTGAGAGAGATGCTGCCTTCTCAAGTATGGGGTCCGCTCGTCGAGTTATCTATATTCTTTAGAGATTTGTGTTCAAGTAAGTTGACGGTGCAACATATGTTTGAACTTGAGGAGAAGATTATATTGACATTGTGCAAGCTAGAAAAGGTATTTCTCCTGGCTTTTTTGATAGTATGAAATATTTGCCGATTCATCTTGCATACGAAGCACGTATCGGTGCTCCCGTCCATTATCGATGGATGTATCCATTTGAGAGGTATAATATAATTAATTATCTAGTACTAATAATTAGTTTATTCAAACATTTCTAATATTGAATATATTATTTATAGATATCTATATTACCTGAAGAAGAAGGTGGGCAATAAGGCTCATGTAGAAGCTTCGATATGTGAAGCATATATTGTTGGCACAGTTTATTTTGATAACATTAACAGCATCTTCATAGTCTAGTTTTCTCTATTTTCAGATTGATATCATTTCAGAAGCTCTACTACATAAAGTCTGTCCATTCAAGACTAGTCATCAAAGCCTTGAAGACTGAAGCAAAGACCGGCGTTCCTTGGAAGATGGCTCTCAACTCTTCAAGATTTCGAGTCTGTATAAGGTCTAGGTCTTTCTGAAAACATTTAAGATTGGATGACAAAACTAAAAGCTTTCTAACTCTTCAGGCAAAAATCAATATCTTAAAGAACGGCATACCAACGGTATACTATGGTATACCGACGGTATACCATTTTATTGGCCACAAAACGTTCTGTGACAAATGTCGGCATACCGACGGTATGCTCCGGCATACCGACGGTATACCGTTTCATTTGTCTCAAAAACGTTCTATGAGAAATATCAGAATACCGACGGTATACTACGGCATACCGACGGTATACCGTTTTGTCTATCATAAAATATTATGTGACAAATATCGGTATACCGACAGCATACCGCGGCATACCGACGGTATACCGGTTGACGAAACTTGATTTTTGAATGAACGAATACTAGCATTAATTGCTAGCATTAAATACGTCCAACGGATATAATTATGACCGTTACTGTTCAGAACGGCATACCGACGGCATTTCGGTCCATACCGACGGTATGCCAGCTGGACTGTATCCAGGAGCATTAAATGCTACCTAATCTTGGTTTCTTTATAAATGGAAGCCTTCTCTCTCATGAAGGTTCATCCACTTAAGCCATAAATTTTCCAAACAACCAAGAGCTCCTCCATTAATACTCTACCCAAGCTTTTAATTGTCATCCATTCCCAAATTGCTAGAGTATTCAAGAGTTGTACTTTTCGATCTTCAAGTGTTAGAGGATCAATAAGTTCTCTTCCTTTTCTTTTGAAGTTTGCGAGCCTTCATAAGAAAACTCTTGTGTAAGAAGTTGGCAAGTTCTTCGGATCCAAACTCGTGTTGAAGTTGGCGAGTTCTTCGGATCCAAACTCGTGTGTACTATTTTACTAAATAGTGGATTTAAGCCGGAGAGAGTTCCGGGACTAGATTGCCTCTAGCGAGAATACCAGGATACATTGCATGTTTGATCTTCTTACTCTATCTCTTTATTTGAAGAATATTGCTTCTTTTGTTTAAATTATTTTATTTTCCTATTCACCCCCTCTAGGGTTCTACATTTGGTATCAGAGCTTTGTTCTCTTGATTTGGATTTACACCCTTAGAGTGATCCATGGCCACTAACCCTAGTATCAACACTCTTCACAATGAGGGACACTCCACAAATAGGCCTCCTCTATTTGATGGAACCAACTATAACTATTGGAAGATTATGATGAGCATTTATCTCAAGTCCATAGATTTCGATTTATGGGATTGTGTGATAAATGGTCTCCCTACTCCTTCCGGAGTTATTGAGGATGTTGTATCTGACACCCTTAGGGACAAACTCACTAAGAATGTCAAGAAGTTTGCTAGTCGAGATGCCAAGGCTATGAATGCTCTTTACTGTGCTCTCGATAGCAGTGAATTCAATAGAATATCTACTTGCAAGACTTCCAATGAGATTTGGAAGTTGCTTGAAGTCACATACGAGGGAACATCACAAGTAAAAGAATCCATGATTAGTAGACTCACACAAGAATATGAGTCCTTTAAGATGAAACAAGATGAGTCTATTACTTGCATGTTTACTCGTTTTGGTGATATTATTAATCCTCTTTCTTCTCTTGGTAAGGAATATCCTGCTCATGAAAAGATCAGGAAATTTTTTAGAGGATTGACCAAAGGATGGAGTCCTAAAGCTACCGCCATCATTGAAGGGAACTACCTGACAGTCATGAACCTTGAGACCCTCATGGGGAAGCTTATGACTCATGAACTCGACTTGAAAGATCAAGAGAAATCTTCCATGCAAGAGAAGGAGAATGAGAAGGCCAAAGAGAAAGAGAAGTCTCTGGCTCTCAAAGTTACAAAATCCTACTCAAAGGATAGCTCCGACGACAACGAGTCGGATGATGATGAAGAAATAGCTCTCACAGCTAAGCACTTCCGAAAGTTCCTCAAGTTCAACAAAGCTAACCGCTTTAGACGGGACAACGATGAAGATCCGGTATGCTATCTATGCAGAAGAACCGGACACATCAAGAGAGATTGCCCCATGACGAGAAAAGACTCTAGTAAGTACGAGAAGCATAGTAAAGGAAGCTCCTCCTCCAGAAAATTTCCCAACACCAGTATCTGGTGTGAGAGCGATGCTAGTGATTCGGACAACGACAAAGATTGCAAGCACAATACAAACGTTTGTCTCATGGCAACCGATGAGGTACTCGATGATCTCTCTTTAAATACTCTTACTTATGATGACTTGGAGAATGCTATTCTTGAACTACACGAAGAACACAAAGGTGTTAGAAATAAATACAAAAAATCTCTAAAAGAGGTTGATGCTCTTCAACTTGAAGTAGAGAGACTCTCAAGCATCATTATTGATGTAAAAAAAGAAATCTTCTGCTTCCGACACGAATGAGATAGAGTCTTTGCGACTCAAGTTTCAAGAATCCCTTGTCACCATCAAGAAAAAGGATGATGAGATTCAATCCCTCAGAAGGGCTTATGATTTTGCTAGCCCTCGAACTCCTCAACAAAATGGTGTTGTGGAAAGAAAGAATAGAACCCTTGACAATATGGCCCGGGTTATGTTAAACCAATATAAGCTCCCCCAATACTTTTGGGCGGAAGCCGTTAACACGGCATGTCATGTTATAAATAGGGTCTTGATTAGACCTATTTCTAAAAAGACTCCTTATGAGCTTTGGTTTGACAAAATTTCCTCTATTGAGTATTTTAAAGTTTTTGGATGCAAATGTTTTATTTTGAATACCAAGGATAACCTAGGCAAGTTTGAAGAAAAAGCCTATGAAGGCATTTTCCTTGGCTACTCAATACATAGCAAAGGTTTTCGTATTTTTATTAAAATAAGTCTTGTTGTCGAAGAGTCAATTAATATCTCTTTTGATGAACTTAACTCTTCTACATCATCCTCATCCGATGATATTGATGACATCTCGTTTGGTTTGGAGAATTCTTCTATTGGAGATCCTCGTCCTTCTTCATCTAACAATGAAATTGTGACCCCTCCAACAAAAGATTCTCCACCACTCGAGCCTCCTCAAGAGGATCTCCCAAAGGAATGGAGATTTGTCCCTAATCATCCTAAGGAGCTTATCATTGGGGATCCTTCTTCCCGTGTAAACACTAGATCCTCTACTCGTGATCTTTGTGCAAACGTGGCTTTTATTTCTCAAATAGAGCCTAAAAATATTAATGATGCTTTTTTTGATGAATTTTAGATGATAGCGATGCAAGAAGCGCTAAATCAATTTGAGCGAAACAAGGTTTGGGAACTTGTCCCTAAACCTAGCAACCACCCCATTATTGGAACTAAATGGGTGTTTCGAAATAAACTTAATGAAGACGGGTTAGTGACTTATAACAAAGTTCGATTGGTTGCTCAAGGCTATAACCAAGAGGAAGGCATTGACAACGATGAAACCTATGCTCTGGTTGCTCGCCTTGAATCCATTCGTATGTTATGTGCATTTGCTTGCTTTAATGATTTCAAACTCTTTCAAATGGATGTGAAAAGTGCTTTTCTAAATGGAATTATTAAAGAGGAAGTTTATGTTAAACAACCTCCCGGCTTTGAATATTTTTAATTTCCTCATCACGTTTTCAAACTACACAAAGCCCTTTATGGTCTCAAACAAGCTCCTCGTGCTTGGTATGAGCACCTTAGTTCCTTTCTTATTTCACATAATTTTACTAAGGGCAAAATCGACACGACACTCTTTATCAAATCACTTAATGGCACTCTTTTACTAGTTCAAATTTACGTCGATGACATTATTTTTGGGTCTACTAACAATGTTCTTTGGGTAGAATTTGCTAAAGTAATGCATGATGAATTTGAAATGAGCATGATCGGTGAACTATTATTCTTTTTGGGCTTGCAAATCAAACAAGGACCCAAAGGAACCTTCATCAATCAAGCAAAATATACTATGGATCTCCTCAAGCGTTTCGAACTTGACTCATCCAAATCAATGAGGACTCCTATGGCAACAACGACAAAGCTTGACAATGATGAAGATGGCACCTCGGTCGACATTCGTAATTATCGAGGTATGATCGGTAGTTTACTTTATCTAACTGCTAGCCGTCCTGATATCATGTTTAGTGTATGTCTTTGTGCACGATACCAAGCAAATCCAAAGGAATCGCACTTATGTGCTGTGAAGCATATTTTTCGATATCTCAAAGGCACCATTAACATGGGCCTTTGGTATCCGAAATCTTCATCCTTTGAGCTTCACGGCTTCTCGGATACAGATTTTATCGGATGCAAGATTGACCGAAAAAGCACTAGCGACACATGTCAATTCCTTGGGAAATCCTTGGTATCGTGGTTTAGTAATAAAAAAAACTCTGTTGCTCTTTCAACCACTGAGGCTGAGTATATAGCGGCCGGTTGCTGTTGTCCACAAATTTTTTGGATGTCACAAACACTTGTAGACTATGGCATTTCTAATACTTGTACCCCTATTAAATATGATAACACTAGCTCGATCAATCTCACGAAAAACCTGATGTGTCACTCACGCACGAAGCACATTGAAATTAGACACCATTTTCTTCGTGATCATCAACAAAAGGGGGATATTCGCCTTGACTTTATTGACACTACTTATCAGTTAGCCGATATCTTCACCAAACCACTCCCGGAGGATCGCTTTATTTTTCTTTGCCAAGAATTGGGCATCTTAAATTTCGATACTTAGCCCATCTCAAACGGCAGACCGACGGTATACAGCGGTATACCGACGACATGCCGATTTTGGTTCAGAATTATGTTCTGTGCCAAAATATCGGTATACCGTCGGCATACGTCGGCAACCGACGGTATGCCGGTTTGAGGCGGACTGTAGTTGTCACATCTGCTACGGGCCCCACCAACTCTTCCACTTATCTTTAATTTCCTCTTCCCTCATTAACTCCTATCCCATCATCCCTATCTTCATTAATTACCCATCCTTTCCTCCCCTCTTCCCAATAACCTAACATCCCATCCCACCCTTTCGTCTCCCCTATTAACTCCTTTCATAAATCCTTTTTCAAAAACCTCCCCCATTTATTTTTCCTCACCGTTCAAAACCTCTCATCTCCTCACACTCCTTTGAAGAACAGATAGCAACTCTAGAGGGGGTGAATAGAGTTTATAGCGATAATAGTCAATTAAAAATTAAACTCTTTCACAAGCTAAAATTAATCAGAGTAAATGCAGAGATAAATAAGGAGCAAGAAAGCATACGCAAACACAGCCAATTTTAACCTGGTTTTCCTCGTGGAGGACTAGTCCAGGCCTGAGAACTCTAGCTCAGGATTAAATCCACTATTTGTGAAATAGTAGTTATACCCCGTGCCTTTTCTTCAGAAGAGCACGTCAACTTCTTACAAAGGATCGCAGTGGCGATGCTTGGAATTTTCCAAGCAACTTCTTGAACTCTTGCACAAACTCCTAACTGAGAGATGGTGAGCACTTGAGGCTTAGGGAGCTTGTGGCTAGTAGATGAAGAAGGGTATGGCTTATATTGAGCTTTAGAGAGAAGAGAAGAGAAGATTGGATGAATGAAAATAAGAGAATTCATGGCCTATTTATAGGATACTAGTAGGCAGAATTCGGCCAGAATTCTGGTAGGAATTTTTAAATATTTGGCCGTTGGACAACTAGCAACCAGCCAGCCCTAAAAGTTAGGGTGCTGATTTTTAGGGGACAAAGTTCGGCCCGAACTCTGTGTGGAGACAGAGTTCGGCCCGAACTCTGTCTCCAGAGCACAGAATAGGTCTTATGGTCTAATGGGCTTATTTGGATGTGTGGAGCTTATGGATTTTGGGTAGGTTATAGGTTAAGTCTCAAGAGCTCAGCACAACTCAGCTTACATCAGTCTAGACTCAATAAGTTTATAAAATACAGACTCAAAAATGACTTACATTTCAAAAACTGAGCTGTCGTCTGACTTGAGCAGGATGTAGTCGTCATGTGTCGTATTGAATTATTACAAGTATTATTTAGTCAATGTTATCAATATTTGGTTGACTGTGACTTTGTGTCAACAATCTTCCCCATATTGATAATTGACAAAATAATAATTGTATATTCAATATTCATACCTGGACACATTTAAGAGAAATAACATAGCTCCTCCATAATCAGTGCCGAGCTAGCAATAGCTCCCCCGTAAACATTGCTTTGAATCCTGTTGGCCTGATAAGAACATTCTCCGAAAAGCACATATACATAGACAAAGGAATATAGAATATACATATCTCCCCCTTTTGGCATTTAGCAATTTATGATAAACAATTAATAATTGGCAAACACACCAAAAGATAAGAGAAGAAACTGCATATAAACTAATATAACGACCAAATGTCTCAAGAGTCATAATAGAAGAAATGGCATATAAACTGATAGAACTACCAAAGTCTCAAGAGTCACAACTCATAATAAGTCTAATACAAACCAAGTATATAAAAGCAACTAAGCAACTAAAATCAAAATGTATAAACCATAATCTATGATCCTCAGTAGCAGCAACAAGTAGTAGTCCATATCCATCATCGAGCTCGTGAAGGCCCAGCGTCGTCTGATGGATCAGTAAAGGAGCGACGTGGGTCCACGAAGGCCGCATCCGGATCCAAGTAGCGAACGACCCAAGGGTCATCGATACGATATCCCTCACGACCAGGGTCTCGCTCCATAGGAATGGGCATGGAAGGATGGCGAGACATGGAGTACCGAATATCATGCAGCGAGTTGCTGATGACACTCATCTGTAGGGTAGTCCAGTAATCCAGCTGAGTCCAACGATCGTCCTCTAAGGTGAAGCGATCTCAGAGCATAGTCTGAAGAGACTCGAGAGTGGCAGGAGGAGGAGGAGGATCCTGTCCAAGAGGAGGGGCATCTGGCTCATCATCAGAATGCTCAGACACGACTGGTGAGCCAACGACCGCCTGAAGCCTCCTTGCCTTAGAGAGGAAGGCAGGGGCATATAAGAATGGACACTCATCAAGGGGTATATGAAACGCACGGAAGATCATAGGAAGATATAATGCATAAACCAAAGATATTGGTTTCTTCCTACAATTAATCATCCAGTCCATCATGGTACATGGAAGATTAAATGGTACATAAAAGTGGAGATGATATAAAGCCGAGATTTCAAAATAAGTGACTTCATCGGTGGAACCCGCTTTGGGTAGAATGGTGTTGAAAATGATCCGATGAAGTTCATAGAAATAGGGATTGAGATATTTTGCCAAAAGCTTATGAGGACGTGTGTTCGGGGTACACAAATCGTTCTTGAAGCTTTCAAGTAAAATCCCATCGGGAAATTGAAACGATCTAGCTTCAACAAGCTTTTCCCATGAGTTTGGCTCTTGGAGTTCAAGGTGTTCGGCCAAATCAAAATCATCAAACGAGATGTCAATTCTCGCAACCCGTGAGAAAATGTGTGTATCATCATGGGTTAGGTTGCAGTAGAATATTTGAATAGCACTACGATAAATGACCGAATTTGTGGTGACAAGTTCATCAAGGCAAAGGTCATAAAAAAGTGCATCATATTGAGAGAAAATAGTAAAGTTGATAGGGTGTCCCGCAAACACCGGACGTGTCCGAAAATCACTAAACCAAGCATTTGATGCATCGAGTGATACAAATATTCGGTCGTCAAAAGTGTTTGGGTCATGTGGACGTGGAGGATTGAACAACGGATGGATAGGTGGTTGTTGTTCAACGGCCGGTGCAACGGGTGGTACAACGGGCGGTTCAACGCGAGGAGGAGCATTCGACGAGGATGCTTCCTCGGTCCGAAGTCTCTTTCCACGGTTGAACAAACGTGGAGCCATAACACAATAAAGATAATGACAGAAATTGAGATATAGAAAAGTATGGAATTATACCTCAAAGTAGTGAGGAACAATGAAGGAGAATTGAAAAAGAGGCCTTCTCCTTGAGTTTGGGGAAGAGATGAGCTCTAGAAGGGAGAAATTAGGGTTAGGGTTTTGAGAAAAAGGTGTTTGAGAAGTGAAAAGGTGGCAATGGAGGAGAAGAAGGAGGAGAATCCGAAAATATGTGAAGGGTTCCAATTGGTCGGAGCAAATAATGGCCATTGGATCAAAATAAGATCAGCGGCTGAGACTGTTCCCGGTTCTGGAACAGTCAGGCCGAATTTGGCCCGAACTCTGGTAAGGGCAGAGTTCGGCCTGAATTCCGGATTCTGGTCACAGAATAGGAATCAGGCTGATATGAAGAAAAATTGGTTAAGTTAGAAAGACCAAAATGAACGTGAGTATAAATACAAGAAAAGATCCAAGTGATAAACAAAGAATAACAGATAGTGAACTCGAAGTAGCAAGGTGAAGTTGAAAAAATAGTATTTCAGCATGTGATAAATAAAAATGAACCGTGTAATAAACAAGGAATTAGATCATAATTCAATATTTTGAAGCTGCCATGGGTTAGCTGCAGGGGCCGGATCCCAGCTAGCGGTAGTCCTGAGGACTAGTGCACCGTGTCGCTTAGGCTTTTATGCCTTGTTGTCAGAAGGACCCTTTCGGCTTGTACCCATAGCAAGTTCATCATAAGAGAATTACGACATACTCGATATTTATGCAGGTTTATTTTAATTTATAACAGCTTCATCCAAAATTCCAAGTTTACGACAAAGAAAATTGAAGCGCTCTTCGGATAATGGTTTGGTAAAGAAGTCTGCTAACTGATGATCAGTGTCAATAAATTCTAAGTTAATCGTGCCATTTTGCTGATGATCACGCAAAAAGTGATGACGAATTTCAATGTGCTTCGTGCGTGAGTGACAAATGGGGTTCTTAGTCAGATTTATAGCACTAGTATTGTTACAAAAGATTGGAATGTGCATGAAAGATAAGTTGTAGTCTTCAAGGGTTTGCTTCATCCACAGAATTTGTGCACAACAACGCCCAGCTGCGATGTATTCAGCTTCTGTTGTGGATAGTGCGACAGAATTCTGCTTCTTGCTAAACCAAGAGACTAAAGCCTTTCCTAATAAATGATACGTGCCACTCGTACTTTTACGGTCGACCTTGCATCCGGCAAAATCAGCATCAGAGTAACCAATAAGGTCAAATGATGTTGACTTAGGATACCATAGGCCCACTGTAACCGTACCCTTAAGGTATCGAAAGATACGCTTAACAGCAGTCATGTGTGATTCCTTAGGATTTGCTTGATATCTAGCACACAGGCAAACGCTAAACATAATATCAGGGTGACTAGCAGTAAGATAGAGTAGACTGCCTATCATACCTCGATACTTACGTTGATCTACGGATTTGCCGCTTTCATCTGGTTCAAGTTTAGTTGTAGTAGCCATTGGAGTACTGATTGGTTTGACGTTGTCAAGGTCAAATTTTTTCAGCATGTCCTTTGTATACTTCGACTGACAGATGAAAGTTCCATTTGACATTTGTTTCACTTGCAGTCCAAGAAAGTAGTTGAGCTCCCCCATCATGCTCATCTTAAACTCGGTCTGCATACACTTGGCAAAATCTTGACAGAGGGTTTCATCAGTAGAGCCAAATATAATATCATCTACGTATATTTGTACTAAAAGAATAGTGTCTTTAAAAGATTTTATGAAAAGTGTGGTGTCAATTTTCCCTTTTGAAAAACCTTTCTCAAGCAAGAAATTGCTATGCCGTTCATACCAAGCTCTGGGGGCTTGTTTGAGGCTGTATAGCGCTTTCTTTAGCTTGAACACATGGTCGAGAAATTTATGATTTTCAAAGCCAGGGGGTTGTTTAACATAAACTTCCTCCTTAATAAATCCATTCAAGAAAGCACTTTTAACATCCATTTGAAATAATTTGAAATTTTGAAAATTTGTAAATGCACAAAGCATCCGAATGGATTCCAATCTAGCAACAGGAGCATACGTCTCATCGTAGTCGATACCTTCCTCTTGGTTGTATCCTTGGGCTACTAGACGAGCTTTGTTGCGTGTGACTGAACCATCTTCATTCACTTTGTTTCTAAAAACCCATTTAGTACCAATAATCGAGTGATTAGCCGGTCTAGGAACGAGTTCCCATACTTGGCTCCTCTCGAACTAGTTGAGTTCCTCTTGCATAGTAGAAATCCAAAATTCATCATTGAAAGCTTCTAAAATATTTTTTGGCTCAATTTGTGAAATAAAGGCAGTGCTAGCAATAGAGTCTCTTAATGATGATCTAGTAGTTACTCCACATGAAACCTTACCTATTACCAAATTTTCTGGATGAGACGGCTTGAAAGAGAATTTCTTTGGCAAGCCCTCCAGAGAATTGGTTTCGGTTGTGGTATTCATTGGAGTAGAAGTTGATGGCTCAACATCATCATCAAGAGTAGCTGTTGCACTGTTATCTTCATCAAAAGTCACATTTGTAGACTCTTCCACAATTAATGAGCATTTGTTAAACACTCTATATCCCTTGCTCTTGGCAGCATAGCCAAGAAAAATACCATCGTCAGCTTTGGCATCAAATTTGCCTAAGTTGTCTTTGGTGTTAAGGATAAAGCATCTACAACCAAAAACTCTAAAATAAAAAACATTTGGGGTTCTCCCAAACCAAAGCTCATAGGGTGTTTTCTTCGTAATAGGACGAATAAGCACCCTATTTAAAATGTGGCATGCTGTACTGACAGCTTCAGCCCAAAAGTATTTCGGAAGTGAAAACTTGTTCAACATGACTCTAGCTATATTGCCAAGAGTCCTACTCTTCCGCTCCACAACACCATTTTGTTGAGGAGTTCTTGGACAAGAAAACTCATGATCAAAACCATTATAATCACAAAACTTTTCAAAATCAGAATTTTTGAATTCACCTCCATGATCACTTCAGATTCGAGTAATCATGTAGCCTTTTTCGTTTTGAACTTTCTTAACAAAAATCTTGAAAGCGGAAATAACTTCACTTTTATTTGTAAGAAAGAAAACCCAAGTAAATCTAGAAAAGTCATCAACAATAACAAAGGCATAGAGTTTTTTACCAAGACTGGCTACTCTACTAGGGCCAAATAAATCCATATAGAGTAGTTGCAAGGGTCTAGTAGTACTTACAGAGTTAATGAAATGAAATGAGGACTTGGTTGCCTTATTCAATTCACATTCGGCACATACCGTGTCCTTTTTGAATGTGATATCGGGCAAGCCTCTAACTAGCTTCTTAGTCGATAGCCTAGATATAGTATCCATGTTGGCATGACCAAGACGCTGGTGCCATAGTAATCTTTTATCCTTATGAGCATATAGGCATCTACCTGCATTGTTAGTATCTCTAGACAAATAGAAAATATAAATATTATCCTCTCTTACCCCTTCAAAAGCAATGTCTCCCGTTGACCTATCATAAATAAGGCATTTATTTTGTCCAAAGTTAATGTCATATCCATGGTCAGCAAGATGACTAATGCTGAGCAGGTTATACTTTAACTCGGTCACTAGGCAGACATCCTTTATTACGGGAGAGGGAGGATGACCAATAATACCATTACCTATAATATAACCTTTTAGGTTGCTGCCGAAGGATACATATCCTTCTCTCTTCATCGATAGTGATGCGAAAAGATTTGCGTCTCCCGTCATATGCTGCGAGCATCCACTATCGAGAATCCACTTACTCTTAGTTGAGGAGGGAGGGTCCACCTACATCAAGAGTAGATGTGACCTTTGGTACCCAAGTTCTTGAGGGTCCTGAAAAGTTAGTTTTCGGAAACCATGCATATATCTTTCTATCTACTAATCTTATAATTCTACATTGTGGTGAAATGTGTCCATGTAAACCACAATAAGTACATCTAGCATTTCTATTTATATTAGGAGCATGCTGATGATGTCTATAAGTAGAGTGATAAGGAGTAGTATGATGATATGTAGAGTTAGCATGGTGATGATGACTATATAAAGAGTGATGTGGAGCGGCAAGGTGATATTGTCTATATGGAATAGCATGGTGATGATGTCTATATGTAGAGTGATGGTGATTGTGTTTTTGTGCAACATTGTGATGGTTGTATCTATGTGTAGCATGATGATTGTGTAACATGTGAGAGTTATTTCTACGTGCATGTGGTTTGTGTGCTTTGTGAAAGTGTGTGTATATGTATGCATGATTTCGTGCTGCAGGTGGATGACGTGGGTGACTATTATGAGAAGTGTCATGCTTTGTGTGTGTCTCATGTGATTGGGTTTGAGGTTGAGCAACCTGTTTTCCCAATTTAGTCTCTAATTTCTTAGAGACAGCCTGCAGTTCAGTAATCTTAGCATTCAAACCATATATCTTAGTAATAGAAATCTTGTGTCCACTCTTTTCTTCTGCAAGCTCCGTGTTGAGTGTTGTGATTTCTTGTGTTTGTTGTTCAATGAGTGCTTCGGCATCATGTAAGCTTATTTTAAGCTTAGATACCTCATTTGTGACATCCGTGGGTGAAGTGTCTCTAATGTTATCAAGCAGTAAAGAAAGTCTTTGAATTTCGACTTCATGACTTTTGATCTTTTCCTTGGCATGTTTATATTTACCAATGACCTTTTTATGATCATCAAGTAAATCGGGAAAAGCATCGCCAAGTTCATCAAAAGTGAAGTCATCAAGAGTTTTGTTTGATACCTTGTCGGACGTTGCCATTAGGCACACATTTGCCGTGTCTTGAGGAGAGTCCTTTTCTTCCTCGGAGTCGCTAGCTTCGCTTTCATGCCAAATGCTTGTGTTGGCATATTTCTTTCACTATAACAAATATGACCAACAATAGCAGTTTTTCTATAGCGTTTAATTGTCCCCGCTATAGAATGTTATCAACAATAGCGTTCTTTCTGCAGTGCTATAAAAATATTTATCTATAGCATTTTCTGAATGCTGTAGAATCTATAACATTTATCTATTCTTATATTTGTTTGTCAAAGTAGATCTCATGTTCGAATCTTAGGAGAAGCAGTGTAGATTTTTATTTTACATGATAAAAAAAAAGACTAGCATATTTGGCGTGAAAGCATACAAATTTATAAAATTCGCGTCCAACATTTACAAAACCCATAGCCTAAACCCCCTAATATTCCTTCTTCGACGTATAACTATCGGCCCTAAAAAAATTCCCATAACACTACAAAAATAGAGGCTTTAGGCCACAAAATCTGGAACGACAAAAATAAATTAATCGCCCAAACTAGTCTTTAGAGACTATAGCATATTTAGTCATTACAAAAATTATTTCTCCCCCCCAATTTTTTATTTTGGCGCCCAGCCCCTCTCAGCCCGTTTATAGTATTTTTCCCAATCTCTCTCTCTTCCTCCCTCACTTCTCACACACAAACCACTACAAGAAATTGCATTTTTAGCAACATGTTTTAGCGACATAGGATCTTTTATGTCTCTAAAAGCTTTTTTTTTACATGTATTGGCGATATGAGTTCTAGTATGTCGCAGAATCCACAAAAATTTCCCTGGAGGAAAACAAAAATACCAGTCCCGTCGAAAATTATCTACATATCGCGACATCCGTATGTCACGGAAAGGCACTATATGTTCTGCGACACGTGATATATGTCGTAAAAAATACTATATTTTTAGTGACATGAATAGTACATGTCGCAGAAAGACACTATATGTTCAGCAACATGAATGGTACATGTCACAAAAAGACACTATATGTTCGACGACATGAACCTATGTGGGAAAATACATGTTTATAGTTTGCTAATCACTACATAAAAATGGCAAATCACTACAAGAAAAAGATCGTTTTATAACCATTTTAAAAACAATATTATAACATTTTATATATATATAATTGTTATAAATTTTTTGAAAACACCTCCTAATATAATATTTTTGATGAGTATTTGGCGTATTATAACACTTTTATATACAAAAAATAACAGTTTATTATACAAACGTCATAAAGGGTTCCAAAAAAATTCACTAAGGTTGTGTTTGATTGATCTTTTTTCCAAGGAAAATATTTCTATCACAATTGTTCCACCAATTACAGTGTTTGTAGCTTATATTTTACATGGAATTATTTTCCAAAAAAAATCTCATTTTCTATTTTTTTTCTAGAATGGTGGAAAATGAAACTGGTCCAACCAAAAAAAAATATTTTCCATATAAAATTATCATTTTTCTTGAAAAATAATGACAAACAAACATCCAAATTAAATTTTTCATAAGAAAATTTTAAAATTCCATAAAATAAATTTTCTAGTAAAATAATTTCGTGATATTAATTTATTTTTCAGATATTTTCAAACTTGCAATCAAATGCATCCTAAACTATTTCACTCATTGTCTTTCAAACTGAACGAAAAAAATTTCCCCCTCCATCAAAACCCACATTCTCCTTCTCCTCTCCTCATCTTCTCCTCCTCCACCTCATATTTTTCTTCTCCACCGACAGCCAAGGCTCTGGTCTTCTTCTCGTCGGCGAACGAAGCCGACAATAGCAGGAGTTGCAGAGCTGCCGCATACGTACCCCTTCCCCCAGCCTCCCTCGCGTGTCATTTCCTCCCGCCGTAGATCATCCATCACCGGGGATAAGGCCTCCACCATCAGCGACAAGATTTGCCGTAATTTATTCCATTATTTTCATAATTTTCCCTAATTACAGATGAATGGCCAAGGAAGCTTCCATGTTTTGCTGGATATTGAGGTATGTAATGGATTGTATTCAATTGTGGCATTTTTTAGTTTTTTCATTGAGACTGACGAGAGTTTGTCATGGATCCTTGGCAAATTTCTTTTACCACAGCGTATTATGTTGCATCGTTACGACCTCCCTCCTCGACTTGTCGCCGCACCGCCCATCCCCTTCAAGGCCCTCCAATTTGTATGCTTTCCAGGTGTTTGAATTAACGCCTAGCTCATTTTTAAATCTTCTTTTGTTTCATTTGTTTATATTTGACACACCATCAACTTTTCTGTGTGTTCCAAATGTTTGTATTAATGCTCAAAGTTTAATCTTTTTGGTGTTTGCTTTGTTCATGTTGATATTGCTCGGATGAGTTCTCGTGGATTATGGATTATGAGCTATCGTCATCGAGTAACCCTCGTCTACTTTAGGTACCGTCTCAGGCATATTTTTCAATTCTATGATTTTTAATTCCATGAATCCTATCAACTCATAGAAAGATCACAAAATATATCCTACACTAATATTTCATAAACCAGAATAATTTATGTTAATTTGTTTCCTAGAATTTGAAATTATATTTCTACATGGGAAATTTAATTCAATAAAAAGTTTTCTACTTCCTAGCTTATTGCAACTTACAGTGAAGGTTATTTAGTTAAATTCCTTTACAGTTCAATCACCCAAACTCAAAGTAGTACAAAATACCAGTATATGAGGTCACTAGAGTTATCATCAAACATATAACCTCTTACTTGTAGCTAATGTAGTGCCTTAACATAAATACTGTAAACATGCCCCTAGTTATGTATCTAACATTAAGCACTATAGTTATATTGCAAATATGTATCGAGTTGTGCATCATGAACATTTGTCAAATTTGTTTCACACAACAATTTAGGGGTTGGGGGTGGTGTATCTACAGTTCAAGGTTTTACGACAGACCACATATAGAAACACTAGACTAACACATGAAACAAAATACATACACAGATATTGTAGCGTACTTGCAGCCTAGAGTTGGTTAAACTAATTAGAATGCTTTCACTTGCATCCTGAAGTAGGTGAGACTAACATTATCCTTTCTAGAGGCTTTTGTTCTAGTATTTGGAAATGTTACCAACTTCTTGCCACTAAAAGGGTTTTGTGATTCTTCAGTACAACTTTAATTTGTGAGCTGTATTTTGCCTTCCATAAA
Organism: Iris pallida; assembly: GCA_029216955.1. NCBI lineage: Eukaryota > Viridiplantae > Streptophyta > Magnoliopsida > Asparagales > Iridaceae > Iris > Iris pallida. The sequence continues at coordinate 19,989 of JANAVB010038451.1, forward strand.
CCCAACACGTTCCACCTCTATAATCTAGATTATTAAATATAGTTGGAAATATGTGCTATGATTATATAAAAACATTCCTCATATTTATATTTTTCTTTCTTTCTAATTTATATCGGGAGTGCAGTTCCGTCCAGAAAGTGTCATAATGATAGAAGGTTTGACAATGGTTGCTAATTTTATCAAAAAAATGGAGAGACTGGAAGCCATCAAATGCAGAACTGATGTTTCTTAGGCCTCGTTTGGTACGCTGGGAGATCTGAATTTCCTTGTCAATTCATCATTTATTTGCTCAGAACACCAATAAATTCTTTTTAATTTTTATCCCTGGGTTATTTAAGATAATTTGTATAAAATATTTTGTGTTACTCTGAACTTCTTTGCTAAATCCAGTATTAACGTAATACAAAAACAAAATGTGTGATATATGACAATATATCCCAAGTAATTAAAGTGGCTACCACGTATAGTTGTAAAGAAAATGTTTGATGACCATTTGCTTTGAAATCTTACCTACAGATCACTTGATTATACTGGTCCATGCGAATCACCGATAGGGATGATATAGTTTAATTCCGCAACTGCATGATTGTCATGTATAAGAACTGGTTAGTGAAGAGTACTCTCTGAACATTTTTTGCTTGGTGTGTGTGTAGGAACATATGGCGAGATCTCGAATGCCTGTTCTACCTCTTTTGTTCTTGTTGTCCTCGCTCTTAGCATCGACCGGGGAAGCAGAGTATCTCAAGTACAAAGATCCAAAGCAGCCCCTAAATGCAAGGATCAGGGACTTGATGAAACGGATGACAGGAGATCGGGCAGATGACCTAGATCGAACGGAGTGTTGCAAGCACCCAAGTAATAAGAGTATTTCATAGGTAAAGGAAGAAACTTAAGCAATCACAATCGCATTATTAACTTTTTCATTCTAATTTTTGTCGCTTTGCCATCCCAATTCTTTCCAGATGTTCTCTCAGGAATTAGCTAATTCCACAATTCTGCACCCAAACAATGCCTTAGAATGAAGGTGCTTATGTAGTCTTATCATAACTTTGTAAACTACTAACAAATGAACTGCCTATATTTTAATCTCTTTCCTTACTGTTAAGACATTCATGAAACATATTTAATGCAATATGTGTACATTTTATATTTCTGGTCATGTTTTAGAATATATATTATAATGTGCTAATTACTATAATATTAAATTGAGGTAGATCTTCTATTCAATAGATCACAGTTATCCTCATTAGATCACAATTTATGTTTTTATTACTTCCGTAAGGGCCAACTCACCTCCGTAAGGTTCTCTGTTGGTGTCTTTCGCTAGGTGTAAAGCTAACTCTGTTGGTGGAGGATCCTTCTCTTTCCGTTAGAATTGTATGTATTTTCTATCTATTACATCTAGTTAGCTTTAGTTGATAATGTGGTTGTTTTTTATTAGCCTCTCTCTGACTCGATATGTCTTGACTTGATATATTCAAGAACTAAGACACTCATTATCCTCAAACTATGGTTTTGCTCGATAGGTTTTTTAAATACATAGTTTGGGAAAGTTGGTGGAGAGAAGTGGAAGTCTCTTTCTAAATCTGTAATTAGAGTTCTATAAGATCGAGACAATGGCTTAACTAGCTATGCATATGTAGGGATCTGTAAGTGTAGGGTGTTGGAATAGGACACCATCAACTTGGCATACTATTTTGAGGTGCTCAAACCCTCATTTATTTCTCTTCCACCAATCAATTTTTTTTCTTCTATTTAATTGCAATTCATAATGTCATTGTTAAAATTTAACTGTTGAAAGCTACTTGAGTAAATTCTTTGGGGATAATTGAACAAAGTAGTCATCTCTTCCCTCTAGTTTAATATTTATAATCATACCATCCACGCAAGTATATTAATTTTGAAGAGACTCGGGTAATTAAGTAAGTAATATGAATGTTTAACTTAAGTCAATTTTGCTATATTTATAAATAAGGTTGTTGAATAATACATTTTTTTTCATATTGAGTATATGTACATTTGTGGTAATGTCAATTTTTCTTGCTTATTATTTCAGGTTAGTACCAATAGCTTCTTTATTTCTTGAGGATGGTAGCAGCTTAAGCAGATGCCTTTTCTAGTGATGCACTTCATAGCTAGTGATAATGTGACTATGTGAGTAGCCCATCATATTCTTCCATCACTATTGTTCATGTAATAAGTTTAGTTGGAATTCAATTGGATTTTAAAATGTAGACTGTTCTCTTTGTTAGCCTTTCCTCCAAACTTACTCTCCTTTCTAGTTTCTCAGCGTGTCACAACCTTCCACAATTAACACCCAACATGGCATTGATCCTAACACCATCATACGCTCAATATACACCTACACATCCACAGTAAAGTGATGGAGATCCATTTCTCGTCGACATGCGTGGATCGTGGTATCGTCAAGTTTCATATTAGTTAGCTCATGTTTATTTAAGTTTAATTTGTTTATATACAGTTGGGACTATTTTAATCTATTTAGGTCAAAGTTTAGCTGAGTCACAGTTTAGTTTGTTTATCAGGTTCACTTTCTTTAGGTAGTCCTTTAAAAATTTCCAGTACCCAAAGTCCATAAATAAAGTTGTAATCAGAACTTCATTGCTAATTTATGAATGAATGAGATTTTGGACTAATGTCTATTGTAGCATCTATCCTTACTATAGAGAGAGAACATTTTGACGCCGGCCTCAATTTTTGTTTACAATTTTGCCTTTCTTGAATATACACAATATTAATCCTAAAAGATATGTGTATGGATAAATAGGTAATTTACGTTTAAAGAAACTAATTTGCCTGTGAAACACACGTCTCTTCACCAATAGTTACCTCCAGAAATAAAACATAAACTAATATGGTTTACTACTGCTTATCAGGGCTGTTTTTGCGTATTCTTTGAGAAGTAGCAGTAAAAGCTGTTTGGTAACACTCTTAGTTCATTTCATGGTGTCAAATGTTTCTATCTTATTTTAGATATAATAATGTGTTTTCTTCTCAATTTTGTGTAGGTTGGCGTATAAATTTTTGATGGTTGTGGATAGCTAGAAGGAAAGAGGCGATGGAGCTATTTTTTGGCCTACAAATATTTGTAAATGGAATGGTTTATTTTGGATTATAGATATTTTATAAATGGAGTGGTTATGTTGGCGTACAACTACTTTTTGGACATCTTGAATGTTTTAATGATAACTACTTTTTGTACATCTTGAATCTTTTAATGAAACATGTTCATATTTTGGCAAACCTTTCCTATATCTTGATTGATCGAGATGGAAGTTGCGATTGAAATTGTTGAAATCAAACTTCCGATTTAGCATGAATTTTTATGGTTATTTGTATGTGATACAAAAGAGGTTATGAAATATAAAATTCTGTAGCAGATTTATAGCACTCAAAACATATAAATGGCCGTTATCACGATAGCATATGACGAACGCTATAATAAATCAAACCATCTATAGCGTTCATGAACTATCAATTCATTAAACGCTATAAAGGATCCACAGCATTCACAAATGCTATAAATAATCCACAGCACTCACGAACGCTATAAACCATCTACAGCATTCTAGAACGCTATAAAGCATTCACAGCATTCAGAAACGCTATACACCATCAACAGCATACACGAAAGCTATAATCCATCTACAGCATTCAAGAACCCTATAATGTTATAGCGTTCACATGTCTTGACATACTATAGCGTGGGCAATTATAGCAGACAAAATATGCTATAGAAGGCTTTCTATAGCGTTTTGCGCATGCTATTGTAGGCCATATTTGTTGTAGTGTTTGAGGAAGTCTTCTTGTATGGTTTCTTATAACGGCTGCTCTTCTTTAAGTATGGACAGTCTTTCCGGACATGTCCCGTCTTCTTGCAACCGTAGCAGGTTGGCTCTTCTTCGTCGTCTTCTTGTGGTTCCTTCTTTCTTCGGTTGAAGTGAAGGAACTTCTTGAAGTTGCGGACAAGGAGAGCTTGATCATCACCTTCCGAGTTGTCGTCATCCGTCTCATCGGGGTCAGCCCTCCGTCGGTGAGCTTTGAGGGCGATCTCCTTAGCCTTAGGAGCAGGCTCTTCGAAGTCCTTGAGGTCAAGCTCATGAGTCATCAGCTTTCCCATCAAGTTCTCCATGGATATGGTTCTGAGATCATTTCCTTCTATGATGGCTGTCACCTTAGGGTTCCAAATCTTTGGTAGCCCCCTAAGTAGCTTGCGAATCTTCTCGTGATTTGAATATTGCTTGCCAAGCGAAGACAGGGGATTGATGATGTCGAGGAATCTTGTGATCATTTGCGTGATCGTCTCATTTGGCTTCATCTTGAAAGCCTCATATTCTTGAGTGAGACGGCTTATATTTGATTCCTTGACTTGGGTGGTTCCTTCATGTGTCACTTCTAGAAGTCTCCATACTTCGTGAGAGGTGGTGGATGTAGAGACCCTGTTGAACTCATTCCTGTCTATAGCACAGAATAAAGCATTAATAGCTCTCGCGTCTAGACTTGCCTGTTTCTTCTCTTCGTCAGAATATTTGTCATATGATTTCGCAACGAGATCACCATTGACAACTATCCTAGCGGGCTTTTTGTAACCGTCAGTGACGATAGTCCACAGGTCAAAGTCTAGTGACTTGAGATAAAAGCTCATCCTTGTTTTCTAATATGTGTAGTTAGTTCCATCAAATAGGAGAGGCCTATGAGTGGACTGCTCTTCACCGTGATTGGAAATCAAGGATTGTGTGGTTGCCATGGATCAGCTCTAGGATGTTAGTCCTTGTAGGGAGAACAGAGCTCTGATACCAATTGAAGAACAGATGGCAACTCTAGAGGGGGGTGAATAGAGTTTATAGCGATAATAGTCAATTAAAAATTAAACTCTTTCACAAGCTAAAATTAATCAGAGTAAATGTGAAAATAAATAAGGAGCAAGAAAGCATACGCAAACACAGCCGATTTTAACCTGGTTTCCCTTGTGGAGGACTAGTCCAGGCCTGAGAACTCTAGCTCAGGATTAAATCCACTATTTGTGAAATAGTAGTAAAACCCCGTACCTTTTCTTCAGAAGAGCACGTCAACTTCTTACAAAAGATCGCAGTGGCGATGCTTGGAATTTTCCAAGCGACTTCATGAACTCTTGTACAAACTCCTAACTGAGAGATGCTGAGCACTTGAGGCTTAGGGAGCTTGTGGCTAGTAGATGAAGAAGGGTATGGCTTATATTGAGCTTTAGAGAGAAGAGAAGAGAAGATTTGATGAATGAAAATGAGAGAATTCATGGCCTATTTATAGGATACTAGTAGGCAGAATTCGGCCAGAATTCTGGTAGAAATTTTCAAATATTTGGCCGTTGGACAACTAGCAACCAGCCAGCCCTAAAAATTAGGGTGCTGATTTTTAGGGGACAGAGTTCGGCCCGAACTCTGTGTGGAGGCAGAGTTCGGCCCGAACTCCGTCTCCAGAGCACATAATAGGTCTTATGGTCCAATGGGCTTATTTGGATGTGTGGAGCTTATGAATTTTGGGTAGGTTATAGGTTAAGTCTCAAGAGCTCATCATAACTCAGCTTACATCAGTCTAGACTTAATAAGTTTATAAAATACAGACTCAAAAATGACTTGCATTGCAAAAACTGAGCTATCGTCTGACTTGAGCTGGATGTAGTCGTCGTGTGTCGTATTGAATTATTACAAGTATTATTTAGTCAATGTTATCAATATTTGGTTGACTGTGACTTTGTGTCAACATCCTTTATAACCCCCATCTTCTTCTTCCTCCTCTTCACCTTCATCTAGTCTCCTTCAAACTCCTTCCATTCTTCCATGGCCACCCACAAGCATCCTCTCTCTTCCACCGCTGCCAATCCATTCACGTCCGTGCCTTTCCCCCATGGCTATGACCAGAAGACCTTCACTTTTGCCTTGGCTGCCGACGCGTGGTTCCAGCATTTCGTGAACCACAATGTCTGTAATGCCCTAGTCCTAAAATACGTAGGACTAGGAACGTAAACATGCCAGCTGTATATATACGAAGTACATGGGCCTCGTATGAATACATAAGCTGTAAAATATAGTAAACCATAACTAACTAATCTCATCCACAAAATATAAGAATAAAAGATATCATATAATTAACTATGAATTGTCATTGGTACATGTAGTTGGGCAGAGACAAATCTACTACCAACTATGAAAAGAAATACATGATATACAAAAGAATAATTTTGGCGAGCGAAGCGAAGACGATCCAAGTACAATCATCCTCGAAGAAATAGAGAGGATCACGGCTAGAGTTAGAATACCTGCGAAAGACAAGAGCACACACCTGAAGAGATAACCAGGTCCTCAGAGGGACGTAACAAGACACATAATATCATGTCATATAAATTGAATAAATATTGCTCAAATAAATAAGTCAATTGAATTATAACATGGTCCAATACACACCTATTGAACTAGCTTACCATCTCCCCAACTAAACAAGGACAGGAGATGGTAAACTAATTCACGGTGACGTATCTTTCCATGCTATGAATCCAATATGGTATCCGGACTCCGACAATGATCAATACCTTCTCATCGAAGTAGTAAGTCACACCTACAACCAAACAAGGACAAGATGTGGCAAACTAGTCCGCAATAAGTTATTGTTCCAAGCCACAGTCAGATACAAGTACCCAAACCAAAAGTACTCGTACCTAACGGATAAGGTAGCCTAACCGTTCTAAGTAAAATGTAGTTAAGAACAATCCTTCCTTCGCATGGGCCCTGGCTGAAATAGGATCGGCATAGTCCCCCCTTGGGGCACCAGAGGGCCAATCAATAAGAGCATAACGTTCTGCAGAACGTCAGTGGCCGTCAGTAATCATGGGTCATCAACCCCGTATCTCCAGCGGAGCTTCCGGGTCACAAGGGAAAGTGCATCGAAGCCCATACGCTAAAGAATTGTCCTTCCCGCCCAATGCCTACTATGTTCACTACAACAAATAGGGCCTACAATAGCAGTTTTTCTATAGCGTTCAAGTGTCTCTGCTATAGAATATTATCAACAATAGGTTCTTTCTGCAATGTTATAAAAATATCTATCTATAGCTTTTTCTGAATGCTGTAGAATCTATAACATTCATCTATTGATTTTTTTCTCTTAAAAAATTGTCTACAACAGCTAGTTTTTGCCAATTTTTTGCCGGCCAGACCAACAGCTCTCCACAAAAATTTGGGGCCAAAAAATTTGGGGATAAAAATTTTGCTTTCCCTCTCTAAGTTGGCGGTCACAGCAACCTCCCTCTTTTATTCTCCTATTCTGTCTCTCTCTCTCTCTTATTCTCCCATTTCCCTTTCTCTTTTCTACTCTCCCTCTCTAAGTTGGCGGTCACAGCAAAGGGGACATTCTCTCTCTATATTTTTCTAGGGTTCTTCGACTTTTCCCCAATCTCCGTCGTCGGTATTGCTCTCTAATCCCCTAATTCTCACTGCTACTTCGCTTAAAGTTCTCATTTGGATAGGGTTTGCTCGATTTATCTCTTCCTCTCTACGAAAAATATAATGTTTAGAGGTTTTATGCTTATTTAGCGGCAGATTCTTCTCGATTTATGAAAATTATTATATGAAATCGAGTTTCGAGTAAAAAAATATTGTGTTTGAACAAAAACCTAGCCATGTATGAAGTGAATATAGAAACTAAATGTTTATTCTAGGAGGCGTTTGGTGCAAAAAGTACTTTTTTTGGTGATTGATTGATTACTTTGTTGTCATAGTCCTCTAGACAAGTTAATTTACTGTATAATGCCAGAATTTTTATGTGCTCGTAATTTTATTTGGAAAAAAGGGATTTAAGATAATAGTATTTGGGATTTGCTCGCTTTATTTTCTATCTGTAAGGAAACTACAATTTTAGGAGAGTTTTTGGGTGTTTGACGGTCGATTCTTCCTGATTGGGTCTGAGTGGAATGTCTATTAGAGAAATTACTTTTTCAAAATTCCAATTTGAGGTAAAATATTGTGCTTGAACTAAGAAAGTAAAAGTTTAATCTAGGAGTGTTTAGTGCACAAAGCACTTTTTTGGTTATTAATTGATTTTTTTTATCATAGTTCACTGGGTAATGGCCAATCTGGCAACGTCATAATCAATTGACACGTGCTTAGAACTTTTATAAAGAAATCGAGGATTTAATCTAATATTTGGTGTGAGAAACATTGTTTAGAAGCCTTCCAAAGGTCATTACGACTGAGTAATAGTTGGTTGGTAAGTGCATCCACTCCAAGTAATTTATTTGGAGTGTTCTTAATGATGATCTTTGTTGTTTATACATGAATTCAACCCAAACCATATTTATACGGCGAAATGGACGAGATACCTATTTTGGTGTCTCCTAGTGTATTTTGGATCCATATCATGATAAATATGTCTCCAGTATGACATGACATGGCAACGATCTTTGGAGTGTCGACCTTCGTGTTTCCTAGTTGGATATGATTAAAAAGTAAGGGTCATGCAGAAAATTCAATTTTTTATAACTACGAAATCATACAAGGTATAGTAATGGTCATGTTTGCTTCTAACAAACTCCTAAAAATGTTTACTCAAGAAAGTATCAAATTTAGATTTCAGAGTATACCCTAGACATCAAGTAGGGGCATCATGCAATTATAAGTAGTGATTTAAATGTGGGAAAAATATTTTATGTCATATAGACATGGCAAGCAATATACAAAACACCAACTAGATAGTCAAATTATACATCAAATGCTGAAGAAAATTGGATATTTATTGATTACTTGGCCCTTCTTGAAGTTAAAGAACTTTGTTGATAACTTGACCAAGACTAAGTCAAGTACCAGTGTATTGACATAACTAAGTTCTACTTAAATGATTATGACTCGTGGGGTTATTATATTTTCTTCATTGTATCTTGAAATATTACAAGGTCTCATGAATAAATGGTCTTTTCTATACAAAATCAGTCAAATTGGTTATATTTTATTTAATAATTTTAATTATGGGTGTGACGCACATGATCCCCTCAAGGTTTGCAAAATAAACAAAACTCCCTCGTTGTTATGATGTTATCTTTATGAAAGTTAGGGACACGTTAGGTCTTGAGTTGTCCCTCGGAACTACTAATGAGGTGCCTACGTCATACTCTCGAAAGGGATGACCTAAATAATTTTATTAAATTATATATATTTAGGAAGCTTCTAAGATTGCAAATGATTCCGTAACATTTTTGAAATGATATGATTCTAATGTAAGTTTCTACCGATTCCAATCTTCTTCCTTATCCCTCCTATAAATTGATAGTCAACACCGCCACCCATCAATTGTAGTCATTGTTACCACCTACTTCTTCAAACTCTAATACTAATCATGTCCTTTTTCTCCTCTTTCTCTATCTAAGTCACGTGTGAATCACACGAGTCCAATGTTAACGGGTTTGACACTTTGGTGGCTGCAGAAGGTAGAAGCTAACTTTCAACACCGCCACCCATCAATTGTAGTCATTGTTACCACGTACTTCTTCAAACTCTAATACTAATCATGTCCTTTTTCTCCTCTTTCTCTATCTAAGTGACGTGTGAATCACACGAGTCCAATGTTAACGGGTTTGACACTTTGGTGGCTGCAGAAGGTAGAAGCTAACTTTCATAAAGGTGACACAAGGGGCTTTCCATTTTTAAGGGGATTGAGGCTGTTTCTTCCAATCTACCTTTGTTTCCTTAGTATATGATAGAACCGCCATCTTCTCCAATCGTTGCTTATGACAAAGTTGTGATATCCTTTTTTGCAGGCTCTTGTATCATATACACGCAGCAACAAGTGATGTGATACTATTAGAATTACAACAGTATGCTACTCGGTTCCTGGAAGTATAGTATTTAATACATTATCAGTGGAGTTCTTTACTAGTTATCTTATGGGTCAAGAGTATATATATAATTTTCACACAGAAAAACTCATGTTTTTGTTGTTTTCTCAAGTTTGACTAGTCCAACTAATACATCACGTTACACACTGTGTAATCTTGATAAATTCATCTGCATAGACAGTATCAAGAGGAATTTGCTATCTTAATTGCCTTTCCAGGAATTCTAGTATGCAAATTTTTATGTATTCTGTTAGAATATCTTGTAGGAATATCTTGTAGGAATATCTTTTAGGCCTCGTTCGACCAATTGTGCTATTCATGTTAAGGCTTATGCATCTAAGTTATAATTTACCCTTATTTCTAACTTTAGAAAGCCTTTTTTCCTTTCCTTTTAATTCAAGATCCGAGAAAGGAAGGAATCTGTGATGGTTATTTTTTCCCTCTCCTTTTGATACTGAACACTGAAGAGTATGCATGATACCTGGATCCTATACCATGTAAACAAACTGAGACTTTTCGTTAATATATTCAATTTGTATGCTTTATTTGTATATAAACGATATGAGTTTTAGATAATCTAATATTGATGAAATGTTGCTTCAAAAGTGAAGTGGTTGTTTATATGAAATGTTACTCCTTACAGGTATTATATGGTACAGAACTGGGCATTTTATGGTTTCAGGGTTGTGTTGGTCTCAGAGGACCAATACTCTACATTTTATGGTACAGAACTGGGAAACAATACTTTTGTGAGGTATCGTTCCTAAATTTGATGAAAAAACAGATAAAATTCTTTGAGAAATTCAATATAACATCATGCAAAAACAACCATCAGAACCACACTAGTTCTATTTGCAGATGTTAAAGCATATTCTTCCGTCTTTATCAGCTTGTCTACTACTATGCGAGTTCAGGACCAGCTGTTGTGTCCTTTTATGGAAAAATGAAACTAGAAAATGTTTATAGAGGCTCTTCATGTTTTAACATTCTCTACATGCTTGTGTTACTTACGATCTGCTTCTGAATGTTGGATTATATTGGTACAAGCAAATATGACATGTTCTTATGCCGAGTATATTGGTGCTTCTGTTTGTAGGTGCCTATAAAGTGGCCAAAAAGTCGAGATGAAGTTTGGAAAGCAAACATACCACACACACACCTTGCACATGAGAAGTCTGACCAGAACTGGATGATTGATGCAGGCAAAAATATTAAATTTCCAGGTGGAGGCACTCATTTCCATTATGGAGCTGATAAATATATAGCCTCACTTGCGAGAGTAAGTTTTGGTTGATAATTGCTCCTAGGCTAACTTTTGGTTGACAAATGAGTCTCTTTAGGACTTTTCAACAACTCATTTACCAAATGGAATTATGCGGATAAGGAAAATGAGCTACCTTTGTTTCCCATAATCTCTTACATCTTCTCTTTTTATTTCTGGATTCAAAGTAGGCCCGACAAATGGAAATACTCGTTTGCCTTTTCAATCTACAGATGCTCAACTTCACCGACAGTATTTTAAACAATGAGGGAAGGCTTGGCACAGTCATGGACGTTGGTTTTGGAGTTGCAAGCTTTGGAGGATATCTTCTTTCATCTAATATCATAGCTATGTCATTGGCACCGAATGATGTGCAACAGAACCAGATGACACCGATCATATGGAATGTTGATCAGAAGACAATATCAGCAATTTTCTCTGAGGTATCCTAGTACAGACGATTTTATGCCAATTCTATTATTAACTGCTATCTAAGTAACGATTATAAACTTAAGTCTTTATGCTCACCTGAAAATAGTGTCTAGATAAGTACAAAAGACAAGCTGGCCTTTTGTTTTTACAATTTTAATTTCAATTGTTCTATATGAAAATCTGTTCTTAGAATGCATGAATACACATATTTTGCACGTGGCTTAGTTTTGCATGATGTGAAATTGAAAATGTTTCCCACTTATTAAAATCATAAGCTATTTACTGTTGAATGAGTTGGGATATCATAGTTGTGGACATCGAATAAACTACAATATGTTATTATGCGAACTAACATTACTGACAATGTCTTTCCTTGTACCTCTCTGGCTTAATGTCTTATAAATGAGTGCAATTTCGAATAGCAAAGCGTATAAGTTTAGCTCTTCATTTTGAATTTTTTCTGGTTCTAGAGGAACGTGGTGGGGGTGCGCCTTTGTTGCATAAGCCCACCGGCATGGCAAAAAACCTTTAGGTCTACTCAGTTATGGATATGTTGGATATTGCTACTGCTGTTATGCCTTGTTTTGGTGTTAATTATATCCAGTTATTCGCTTCTTCTTTTTAACCAGTTTAATTATGTCTAATATTTGAATTTGCTTTGATGAATGTGTATCGTTGCACTTATGAAATCAATGTTTGGATGAATGTGTTTCAGTTTTCATGCCTTCAGAGAGTGGCTAGAGGTCAAGACCCTCCTTCTCATGTAGAGGTAGTTTTGATAATATATTTCACATTTCCATTCTTCTTGGTCTCCATGCTACCTTTCATGCTTAATAAAATAATATACTGGTATTTATGTCGTGGACAACTGAAGATTAAAGTTTCAACGCATCCTTACATGCTGATTTCATTCTCAACTATCCCTTTTTTGCCAAATTGGAAATCTTAGAGCACAAGAGAAATATTGAGCACTCCAATCTTAGTTCTCTCATATATGCATCCATGCATGTTAGTTTGCATTATGTATGAAAACGTATATGTTGAGTCATACATAAATTTTCTCTAAACCCTTAGCATGCATGAGAGTTTTTTTGAAGTGGAACAACTTTAATATCATACTGGAGCAACCAGGTACAAGTTGTGAGGCAAGTACACATTTTTACTGAAATATAGGAAAAACAAATAATTTTAATTACTCTCATTGTTAGTAATTCTAAAATTATTTTTTTCCCATTTTTAAAATATACTAACGTCCTAATCCTGTTAGTATTATATTCTAACATTTTTTTCTTCATATTTTAAAAATATACTAACGGTCATAGCTAGCCCGTTAGAATTCTTATCTACATATATTTATATGCATGGTAGAAAAATAATTACTAATGGCTATAGCCGTTAGAACAGTTGAAATACTAACGGACATGTCCGTTAGAATGGTAGTTAGAAATATTATCCACGCCTATATACTCACATAATTTACCCATTAGAATTAATTTTTGTAACATGTTTAGACCGTTAGAATGTAGATGCTTTGGTGTAGTGTATTTTTTTAATATAATAATGTGTTTTCTTTTCAATTTTGTGTAGGTTGGCGTGTAAATTTTTGATGGTTGTGGATATCTAGAAGGAAAGAGACGATCGAACTGCATTTTGGCCTACAGACATTTTTTATTATTTTGGACTACTAGGCGTACAACAACTTTTTGTACATCTTGAATGTTTTAATGACAACTACTTTTGTAAATCTTGAATGTTTTAATGAAAAATGTTCATATTTTGGCAAACCTTTTCTACATCTTGATTGATCAAAATGGAAGTTGCGATTGAAATTGTTGAAATCAAAATTGCGATTCAGCATGAATTTCTATGGTTAATTGTATGTGATACAGAACAGGTTATTCAGATATGAAATTATATAGCAAATTTATAGCATTCAAAACGTCTAAATGCAATAGCATTCCAAAACTGTTGGCTGCTGTCACGGTAGCATACGACGAATGCTATAATAAATCAAACCATCTACAACATTCAAGAACGCTATAAAGCATTCACGGCATTCACAAACGCTATAAACAATGCACAGCATTCACGAACGCTATAATCCATCTACAGCATTCAAGAACGCTATAAAGTTATAGCATTCACAAGCGTTCACATACTATAGCGGGGGCAATTATAGTGAACGAAATACACTATAGAAGGCTTTTTATAGCGTTCTGCGCATGCTATTATAGGCCATATTTGTTGTAGTAGTTGTATCCACCACAGTAAACCTCTATAACCGCTAAGTCAAACTAGCATGCAATTCTATTAGCGGTTAATCCTATCGCACGGCTTGTACATACTGGTGGCCAGCCAATTACGCATGTCCGTGTTTTACATGCGATACACAACTTCGTGGTACGACGTGTCAAGGCCAATGAATGCAACACACAAGGTGGTCCCTTAAATCTAGGTATAATGTGTAAGAAAATAATACATAGCAGGAAATATAACTGGACAGTAAGTTCTAACAGGTTATGCCATGTATCATAGTTTATTTTGCATAAAGAAAATAATGAATAATGCATAAAATATGAGCTAAAATAAATAAACAGCAAATGGCAAGGTGTCTTGCCTGGTAGTATGCATGATGTGCTGCAATGATCAATGTGGCACGAACTACGACTTCGGGTAACAACTACACATGGTGACCTCTGAGGGTGGCAAAGACAGTTCTATTGGGTCCAGAAGGGTCAAATTAGTTAGGGTCAATAGGTGGAAGGAAAGAATTGGCAAGGGATAGAAAGATTGGTTACGGACAGGAGAAAAATCAAAGAAATAATGGATAGATATTATATATACGAATTTTAAAAAATATTTATAATTCCTAAAAATTAGTTTTTATGAGTCTAAATATTTATAGGAAAAATACTTAAAAATACTTAAAGTCAAGAAAATCGTTTTCGGAAAAAACTCTAAGTTTGTAAAAATACGACTTTAGATAGAAGAATGTATATATTTCTAGATAACTACCTTGAAAATCTAGAAAAGAAAATCGTTTTAGGCTACATTATAATTTATAAGTCATAAACTATTTCTCAATTAAATAGAAAATCTGTAAGATTATTTAAAAATATTTTTATGAGCCAAAATATTTATAGATAAATACCTTGAAAATCTATAAATTAGTTTAGGGCTAAGAACCTAATTTGAAATTATATGTAGGGTTAAGTCCCCAAAATTTTATATATTGCTTTACAAAGTATATCATAAAAATTTATATACATAATCACTATACTGTTTTTACTCCAATAATGATAACAATAATAATAATAATAATAATAATAATAATAATAATAATAATAATAATAATAATAAATAATAGTTAACAAAAAAATAAAAAAATAAAAAATAAAATCAAAGCAATGTAATGTGGTTCTCAGGAGAACCAATTCTTTATACAGAAAACGAAGATAGAGAGAGAAAGAGATTTCGAAAGGGGGAGAGGGAGAGGAAGGAGCTCTGGAGAGTGATCTCGTCGGCTGGGGTCGGCAAGGTGGGACGGAGTGTGGCGGAGCCGGAGGCACGGAGATGAGGTTCGGGGGCTGGGCTCGGCGCGCGGAGGCTTAGGCGGTCGGGGCAGCAGTCGATAGGAAGGGCTCGGAGAGTGGAGGCACGACGACGAGGAGGCACTGGGAGGCGGCGCTCGTACGGTGGCCAGAGAAGGAGGAAGAGCGCGAAAGATCGGAGGGCAAGAGAAGAAGAGAAAAGAAGGGGGCGGAGTCGCCGGCCGCGGAGGAGGGGTGGGGCGGCTCTCGCTGTGGTGCTCCGGCGCTGCAGGGAGGAGGACCCGGTCGTCAACTCGCCACAGCGGAGGATCGGCGCGCGGCCAGATCTGGAAAAGCGGGGTGCGGTGGAGGACGGCCGGGCTCGTGGCACCAGAGGGTGGCGGCAGCTGCACGGATTTGGTAAGTGCTGGTGGTGGTGATGTATTTAATTTAGGGTTTTTGGTGGCTTTTGGTAGTGGCACCGGCGATGGCCGTGGTGGCGATGGTGGTTTGGGTGGTGTTGGTCGGGTGGTGCACGGGATAGGAAGGTCGGCCGGAGTGGCCGATGGCATTGACAGTGGTGGTGATGACTGGCGGTGGCGGTGGCGGTGTAGGTGACAGCGGTCGGGATGGTCGCGATGACGGTGGCGGTGGTAATTGTTTGGCCCGGGACTCACGAGTGCCGGGATGGGCGTGGTGAAGATGATGGTGGAGGAGACGAGTGGGGGTTTTGTCGGTGGCGGCTGGCCACGTCGTCGTTGGTCGGGGGTCACCGCGGTGGTGGTGGGGTTATACTGTTGGTGGTGACATCGATGAGCGGTAGGGGTTTGTGGAAGTCAGGGGGTCGGGTGAGGTGAGAATAGGTGGCTGTGATGATAGTCGAGGCGAGGAACAGATGGGCAACCGGGGGATGGCCGGTTTAGGTTTAGGTTTATGGAAATTTTGGTTCGTGTCGGGGGTTTATGTCCGGCATGTCGGACACGAAGGGGTTGATGTATTTGTATCAAATTTTGACATATTGGAAGACACCCGGGGTTGGACCCGAGGCCGTCACGGCAGACACGGAAAGGAATGGACACCGACACGATGCACTCACTTTTGTGGTAGAAATTTATGGAGAAAATAATGTGGATGAGTACCTCTCCTTATATAGGAGGTGTGAATTTCCAGTTGGATATGGATTAGGATTTATTTAAACCCAATTAGATAATTCAATAATTTCAAATCCAAATCCAAATCAATTTAAATCTAATTAAATTCCATCTTTTAGTTTAAAATCAAATAAGATAAATCAAATTTCAAATATAGATATTAATTTAACTATTTAAATAAATCCATAAAATCAAATCAAGATTTAAATTGCCATAATAATTTCAAAATATGTTTTCCAGAAATACTAATAATAATAATTTCAAAAATTACATTATTATTTAAAAATAAACTAATAAATAATTATGAAATATATATGTATGCACAAATAATATTTACATAAATATACTTTTCTAGTATACCATTTTATAAGAATATCATTTATTATTATAACTGTATAAATGAAAGGCTTTTCGTAAATAAAATCATAAACTTGGAAATTTTGGTACGATAGCTAAAATAATTATTATATATATTATTTTGAAACTATAAAATAGAAAAATATTTTTCAAAAAAATATGTATGCTCGCACATATTCGCACTCGTCGAGCAATTACAAAAAATAAAATTTCGTGCGCAACGTACAATGCAACTACGCGACGTACAAATACAAAATCAATAAAAAAATCAGTACTAAAAAACTAGTAGAAATTTAGGGGTTTTACATCCTACTCAAATTAAAAGAATTTCGTCCTCGAAATTAAGAATTTGTAGGGGTGAGAAGGCACAAGGGGGTATTGATGAGGAACAATCATTCATAACGTTCAACAAAACATGCATTAGAAAATCGCAATTTCAATAATGGCGAGGATAATCATGGGTTAGCGCAAGAAGGAAAATGAATAAGGGTTAAGGTTAAAACAAGATTAACAGGCAATAAAGAATATTATGGTAACAAGAAAAAATAAATTAGAGACATTAAAGGTATGGTTTCTTGAGAGTAGGTTGAGGGCACGATTAGGAGAACGATTAGATTCACTCCTAACTTAAGTGATTAGGAGGTTGTAATAGTAAATATAGGGCCGAGGAAAAGAACGAGCAGTTTAGGACGAAGGTATAGCAACTTTGAGTGGTACTGGTCCTAATCGATTGGAAGGCTAGAGAAAGTTCTAGCACAACGCCTTTGTCCTTCTAAAATAGGTGAAGGCGAAAGCAATATAGAGTTCGAAGGAGGCGTTATCGAATAAGAATACGTGGTTCAAAGGCGACCGAATAATTCAAAAGGAGTTGCTAAGGCAGTCGCGGATGGGACTCTAGAGGGCAAGTTTTGCTATGTCCCCATCCACGTAGAACGATAGATAAAAGCGAACCAAAGTGCACTAGGTGGATCAGACCATCATGCACCGGTTCTGAGTAGACAATACGTTAGTGGAGACCTCCAATATACATATGTCAAGAACAAGCTTGATAAAGAATTTAGCTTGCAAAAACTAGGCTACATTAGCATCATTAGTCTAGATAGTAAAAATATAGGCACGTGAGATTAAGATTGAAATAAAGTAGAATTAGTTCAAACTCCATAAGACTCTAAGTTATATCCTATGTTGGTCTCTATACATTCGTCCTATAGTCTTCTTGTCCAAGTCCTTGGTTGGCTAAATGGGTTAGGGTCCTCTAAATTCTAGAATCTAAGTAAACTTGCTCATATAGGTCACAAGGACAAAGGGATTGCTAGGCCATAAGGCATTCTACCCAACTTAAAAAATTAAACTAATGGTGTTTTGGGACAAGAAAACACGTCTAACTAGTAGGGTCACCTTCCTAACCTCTAGCAAGCACGAAGGGGAGAGAATAATGATAGAAGGAATCAAACAAGATGCAAATCAATGAGTCAAACGGTAGATAAAACCTAGAAAAGAGGTCAAGTATGTGGATGAGATCCTAGACTCTAATCCTATACGCAGGCTTGCTTGGTACGGTAAAGTAACCAAATAATTTATCTTGACCTACATGGGCCACCACAAAAACATGTAACGCCCCAGTCCCAAAATACGTAGGAGTAGGAACGTAAACATGCCAGCTGTATACATACAAAGTACATGGGCCTCGTATGAATACATAAGCTGTAAAATACAGTAAACCATAACTAACTAATCTCATCCACAAAATATAAGAATAAAAGATATCATATAATTAACTATGAATTATCATTGGTACATGTAGTTGGGCGGAGACAAATCTACTACCAACTATGAAAAGAAATACATGATATACAAAAGAATGATTTTGGCGAGCGAAGCGAAGACGATCCAAGTGCAATCAACCTCGAAGAAATAGAGAGGATCACGGCTAGAGTTAGAATACCTGCGAAAGACAAGAGCACACACCTGGAGAGATAACCAGGTCCTCAGAGGGACGTAACAAGACACATAATATCATGCCATATAAACTGAATAAATATTGCTCAAATAAATAAGTCAATTGAATTATAACATGGTCCAATACAGACCAATTGAACTAGCTTACCATCTCTCCAACTAAATAAGGACAGAAGATGGTAAACTAATTCACGGTGACGTATCTTTCCATGCTATGAATCCAATATGGTATCCGGACCCCGATAATGATCAATACCTTCTCATCGAAGTAGTAAGTCACACCTACAACCAAACAAGGACAAGATGTGGCAAACTAGTCTGCAACAAGTTATTGTTCCAAGCCACAGTCAGATACAAGTACCCAAACCAAAAGTACTCGTACCTAACGGATAAGGTAGCCTAACCGTTCTAAGTGAAATGTAGTTAAGAACAATCCTTTCTTCGCATGGGCTATGGCTGAAATGGGATCGACATAGTCCCCCTTGGGGCACCAGAGGCCCAATCAATAAGAGCATAACGTTCTGCAGAACGTCAGTGGCCGTCAGTAATCATGGGTTATCAACCTCGTATCTCCAACGGAGCTTCCGGGTCACAAGGGAAAGTGCATCGAAGCCCATACGCTAAGGAATTGTCCTTCCCGTCCAATGCCTACTATGTTGTATCCACAACAATAAACCTCTATAACCGCTAAGTCAAACTAGCATGCAATTCTATTAGCGGTTAATCCTATCGCACGGCTTGTACATACTGGTGGCCAGCCAATCACGCACGTCCGTGTTCTATATGCGACACACAACTTCGTGGTACGACGTGTCAAGGCCAATGAATACAACACACAAGGTGGTCCCTTAAATCTATGTTTAATGTGTAAGAAAATAATACATAGCAGGAAATATAACTGAACAATAAGTTCTAACAAGTTATGCCATGTATCACAGTTTATTTTGCATAAAAAAATAATGAATAATGCATGAAATATGAGCTAAAATAAATAAACTACAAATGGCAAGGTGTCTTGCCTGGTAGTATGCAAGGTGTGCTGCAATGATCAATGTGGCACGAACTGCGACTTCGGGTAACAACTACACATGGTGACCACTGAGGGTGCACGGACAGTTCTATTCGGTCCAGAAGGATCAAATTAGTTAGGGTCAATAGGTGGAAGGAAAAAATTGGCAAGGGATAGAAAGATTGGTTACGGATAGGAGAAAAATCAAAGAAATAATGTATAAATATTATATATACAAATTTTAGAAAATATTTATAATTCCTAAAAATTAGTTTTTATGAGTCTAAATATTTGTAGGAAAAATACTTAGAAATACTTAAAGTCAAGAAAATCGTATTTTCGGCAAAAAAACTCTAAGTTTGTAAAAATACGACTTTAGATAGAAGAATATATATATTTTTAGATAACTACCTTGAAAATCTAGAAAAGAAAATCGTTTTAGGCTACATTATAATTTATAAGTCATAAACTATTTCTTAATTAAATAGAAAATCTGCAACATTATTTAAAAATATTTTTATGAGCCAAAATATTTATAGATAAATACCTTAAAAATCTATAAAATAGTTTAGGGCTAAGAACCTAATTTGAAATTATATGTAGGGTTAAGTCCCCAAAATTTTATATATTGCTTTACAAAGTATATCATAAAAATTTATATACATAATCACTATACTATTTTTACTCCAATAATGATAATAATAATAATAATAATAATAATAATAATAATAATAATAATAATATTTAACAAAAAATAAAATAAAATAAAATAATAAAATCAAAGCAATATAATGTGGTTCTCAGGAGAACCAATTCTTTATACAGAAAACTAAGATAGAGAGATAAAAAGATTTAGAGAGGGGGAGAGGGAGAGGAAGGAGCTCGAGAGAGGGATCTCGTCGGCTGGGGTCGGCAAGGTGGGGCGGAGTGCGACGGAGCCGGAGGCACGGAGAGGAGGTTCGGGGGCTGGGCTCGGCGCGCAGAGGCTTAGGCGGTCGGGGCAGCAGTCGATAGGAAGGGCTCGGAGACTGGAGGCATGACGACAAGGAGGCACTGGGAGGCGGCGCTCGTACGGCGGCCGGAGAAGGAGGAAGAGCGCGAAAGAGCGGAGGGCGAGAGAAAAAGAGGGAAGAAGGGGGCGGAGTCGTCGGCCGCGGAGGAGTGGGACGACTCTGGCTGTGGTGCTCCGGCGCTGCAAGAAGGAGGACCCGGTCGTCGACTCACCACAGCGGAGGATCGACGCACAGCCAGATCTATGAAAGCGGTGTACGGTGGAGGACGGCCGGACTCGCGGCACCAGAGGGAGGCAGCGGCCGCACGGATTTGGTAAGTGCTGGTGGTAGTGATGTGTTTAATTTAGGGTTTTTGGTAGCTTTTGGTGGTGGCGCCGGCGATGGCCGTGGTGGCGATGGTTGTTTGGGTGGTATTGGTCGGGTGGTACACGAGATAGGGAGGTCGGCCGGAGTGGCCGATGGCAGTGACGGTGGTGGTGATGACTTGCGGTGGCGGTGTAGGTGACAGCGATCGGGATGGACGCGATGACGGTGGCGGTGGTGATTGTTTGGTCCGGGACTCACGGGTGCCGGAATGGGCGTGGTGAAGGTGATGGTGGCGGAGATGAGAGGGGGTTTTATCGGTGGCGGCTGGCCACGTCATCGCTGGCCGGGGGTCACCGTGGCGGTGGTGGAGTTATACTGTTGGTGGTGACATCGATAAGCGGTAGGGGTTTGTAGAAGTCAGGGGGTCGGGTGAGGTGAGATTAGGTCGCTGTGATGATAGTCGAGGCGAGGAAGAGATGGGCAGCCGGGGGATGGTCTGGTTAGGTTTAGGTCTATAGAAATTTTGGTTCGTGTCGGGGGTTTGTGTCCGACATGTCGGACACGAAGGGGTTGATATATTTGTATCAAATTTTGACATATTGGAAGACACCCGGGGTCGGACTCGAGCCCGTCACGGCAGACACGGGAAGGAATGTACACCGACACGATGCACTCACTTTTATGGTGGAAATTTGTGGAGGAAATAATGTGGATGAGTACCTCTCCTTATATAGGAGGTAAAAATTGCCAGTTGGATATAGATTAGGATTTATTTAAACCTAATTAGATAATTCAATTTAATTCAATAATTTTAAATGCAAATCCAAATCAATTTAAATATAATTAAATTCTATCTTTTAGTTTAAAATCAAATAAAATAAATCAAATTTCAAATATAGATATTAATTTAACTATTTAAATAAATCCATGAAAATTACATTATTATTAAAAAATAAACTAATAAATAATTATGAAATATATATATATATATATGCACAAATAATATTTACATAAATATACTTTTCTAGTATACCATTTTATAAGAATATTATTTATTATTATAACTGTATAAATGAAAGGCTTTTCATAAATAAAATCATAAACTTAGAAATTTTGGTATGATAGCTAAAATAATTATTATATATATTATTTTGAAACTATAAAATAGAAAAATATTTTTCAAAAAAATATGTATGCTCGCACATATTCGCACTCGTCGAGCAATTACGAAAATCAAAATTTCATGCGCAACGTACAATACAACTACGCGACGTACAAATACAAAATAAATAAAAAAATTAGTACAAAAAAATAGTAGAAATTTAGGAGTTTTACAACGTCTACAAAGGCCGCGCCATCAACTGGAATATTTTTTCCGGCCATCTCTCTCTCTTTGAGGAGGTCGGTCTCTCTACTCTCCTTCGGTGTCAGGTGCCTGTCTACCCCGCTGCGGTGCGCTTGTTCTACTGCAACATAGTTCCTGACTTCCAGAACGGTGCCATTGAGACGATGGTGAACGATCGCCACTTTCGCCTGACGGCTCGCGACATCGCTGGCATTCTTGGAGTCCCTGACAAAGGCGATGCTCTGCCGGCCTTGGCTGCTTTCTATCCTACGACCGAGGTCTCCTTTGACGAGTTCTGCGCAATCATCTGCAAGGGACCCAATCCTTCGGCCATCCCGGCCCTTTTCTCGCAGTTGGAGCCGTTCTATTACGAGCTCCATCGGATCGTCTGCCACACCATCTACCCCAAGGACGGTAACTACGATGCCATCACCGCTGATGCCCTGGTTTGTATGTACTATCTCTATTCGAAAGGTCTTGGTCCTTCCCCAAGACTCTTCTCAATGCCTTTTTTGGTGTCCTGCCCGCGGGGAAGCAGTCTCTCTACTATGACTCCTTCATCACCCTCATCTTGGAAGCGAAGGGCGTGGATCTATCCCTCTGTTAGTCGGACGGCGTCCCATCCTACCTTGCTCTTTCTCGTTCCATCCTTGGTGGCACCACATCTCGTGCCTCCTCCTCCCAAGAGCCGTAGGCCACTGCTCCTGTCGTGCCCACATCTACTCCTCCTGAATCCGGGTGCTTCATACCGCTGACCTATCAGCATTTTGACATGCGCATGGCTCAGGCAGAGGAGCAGATGCGGGCCAATTCTCGTGGCCTCGGGACCCTTATCCAGAGCCGCTTCCATGACCAGGCCTACTTCATTCAGCGTACTCTCCAGGACCGGGATGCATATCTGGATCTCAATCTTCAGGATCCTATGTACCAAGCCTCCCGCTTCTCTGATCCCAATGCCTACTGATTCATGTACCCGGACGGCATGGATCCTTTTGGAGCTTTTCGTCGGGCTCAGGATGGGGACGATGATCCGGCTGATGACTAGGTTGTGGCTTCCTTGTGTTGGTGGTGTCGAATAATGGTTGTCTTTTTAGTGCATCTTTTGAGGTCCTTCGGGGACCAGTATTTTTGTTGGCTTATTGTGTGCAGTCCTACGGGGATTACTTATATGTCTTCTTATTGTCTTGCTAACTCTCATGGAGGAGAGTTTTTATCAGGTCTTATGTAGTGTTTTATGAAATGTCAAGCATGTACCCAATTCCCTACTTTTATCTATATAAGCATGCTTTTGTCTATGATACTGTGTTTCCTTTTAAATGCTATATTTCTTTTATTTCCCATCTTTGACTAAGTGACAAAGGGGGAGAAAATGTATTGAGGGGGAGTTGTCTACCTACGGGGGAGTCACTCCCTGAAGATGCTATCTCTCTATTTTGTCAATTATCAAAATGGGGGAGATTGTTGGCACAGTTTATTTTGATAACCTTAACAGCATCTTCGTAGTCTAGTTTTCTTTGTTTTCAGATTGATATCATTTCAGAAGCTCTACTACATAAAGTCTGTCCATTCAAGACTAGTCATCAAAGCCTTGAAGACTGAAACAAAGACCGGCGTTCCTTGGAAGACGACTCTCAACCCTTCAAGATTTCGAGTCTGTATAAGGTCTAGGTCTTTCTGTAAACACTTAAGGTTGGATGACAAAACTAAAAGCTTTCTAACTCTTCAGGCAAAAATCAATATCTTAAAGAACGGCATACCGACGATATACTACGGTATACCGACGGTATACCGTTTTATTGGCCACAAAACGTTCTGTGACAAATGTCGACATAACGACGGTATGCTCGGCATACCGACGGTATGCTTCGGCATACCGACGGTATACCGTTTTGTTTGCCTCAAAAACGTTCTGTGAGAAATATCGGAATACCGACGGTATACTACGGCATACCATTTTGTGAGCCATAAAACGTTCTGTGACAAACATCGGCATACCGACGGTATACCGTTCTGTCTATCACAAAATGTTTTGTGACAAACATCGGTATACCGCGGCATACCGACGGTATACCGGTTGACAAATTTTGATTTTTGAATGAACGAATACTAGCATTAATTGCTAGCATTAAATGCTTCCAACGGATATAATTATGACCGTTACTGTTCAGAACGACATACCGACGGCATGCCGGTCCATACCGACGGTATGCTGGCTGGACTGTATCCAGGAGCATTAAATGCTACCTACTCTTGGTTTCTTTATAAATGGAAGCCTCTCTCTCATGAAGGTTCATCCACTTAAGCCATAAATTTTCCAAACAACCAAGAGCTCCTCCATGAATACTCTACCCAAGCTTTTAATTGTCATCCATTTCCAAAGTGCTAGAGTATTCAAGAGTTGTATTTTTCGATCTTCAAGTGTTAGAAGATCAATAAGTTCTCTTCCTTTCGTTTTGAAGTTGGCGAGCCTTCGTAAGAAAACTCATGTGTAAGAAGTTGGCGAGTTCTTCGGATCCAAACTCGTGTTGAAGTTGGCAAGTTCTTCAGATCCAAACTCGTGTGTACTATTTTACTAAATAGTGGATTTAAGCAGGAAAGAGTTCCGAGACTGGATTGCCTCTAGCGAGGATACCAGGATACATCGCGTGTTTGATCTTCTTACTCTATCTCTTTATTTGAAGAATATTGCTTCTTATGTTTAAATTATTTTATTTTCCTATTCAACCTCCAGGGTTCTATATATATTATTGAAGAGGTCTCAAACTTTAGCTCAATCTACTTTGATACTCATGTCAGGACAAACTGGAATAGTGTACCAAGAAATGATGAAGGTGAGGTCGATGCACCGAATAGTTGAATCTGCACTATCTTCAATATTGGTGGTTAGCCTACAAGTGCTTCTAAGTTACGGTGGTTGGAGGATGATGAGTTTGAAGCCGCTCATCAGTATACCTGCCTAAATAGTGGTATGGAGGAGATGAAAGATATAGAGAAGTACATAATTTTGCTACATAATCCAATTTTGCTATATACTTGTAAAAAGTTCTCTAACTTTTCTCGTTATTATCATAGTATTTTTAGAGCTGATAAAAATGGAGAGACCTAGCATTGATGATGATGATCTTGCTAGAGAGGTCGACAGAAATTTTTTATCGTAGTTCCATTATGTAAGGATTAAAATCATTTAACTATTCTAAATTCAATTGAACGATGAAAGAGTTTTGTCCTAATGACGTTATGATGTAATGTTTTAGGTTTTTCGTCTTGGTACACAATTGACCGACGAAAGACTTCGAGCACTAGCTATCGGACCAAGTAATAGGGCAAAATTTTGGGATGGATATACCATCAATGGCTTAAAATTTAGAACCACTGATAAGCCTATCAATCACTCATTTGTCGATGAGGAGGCTAATTACACAAAGAATTTTGGAATTTGTGTAAGGGGTTCAGTCTACGATACCGATCTAGAATTTGACTATTTGGTGTTGTCACTACCACATTTTAGGTTTGAGGGTATTTGGTCATTTTGACATTTTGGTGATTTTGAATTTTTCATTAATTAAATATGTGCTAATTGTTAAGTTGAGACTTGACCTAGAAACTTAGCCTAATCTAGATTAGCCTTGATTGATTAGGTTAACTTAGTCATGTCATGATTATTAATATCTAGATATTTATAGGTAAGATATTAACTCTTAAGATATTTGTATAAAGGTAGCCTATGACAAGTTGAACCAATAGGAAGGCCTAGAATTGGGTGTACAACTCCTAGCCACTCATGTAGACCTAAAACCTAACCCTAATCCATCTAATGGCAGCCACAATTGATCCCCCCCTTCCTAAAAAATATCCTTAACAAAAACCTTTGTCTCTTTTTATAACTTCTTAGAACCCTAATAGTTCCTCCCCAAATTTCCTTCCCTAATATCCAAATCAAGCCCAAATTGGTTCTAATCAATTGCAACATCACCCTCTACCATAGTAGAAACTAGTAGGGGCTTGCTAGCTAGGGTTTGAAGTGCTTTGGTGAATTGGAGTTCAAGAAGAAACCTCATCATTACCCTTTTTCATTGAGATTCAATCTCAATAGGTAAATCCCATGAAACCCTTCTAAAATTATGTTTTATTTCCATAGATGCATGCATATAGGTATACCCTAGCTGTAGGAATAGTTTGGTGCTAGGTAGTGTCCATTTCGTGTCCGTATCGGACACGTATCAATGATTTTAACTAAGTGTTCGATAAATGCTTGTGAGAAATTAATTGTGTTAATTTCAAAAACAAAATAAACAAAAAATTAGGTTATTATATATATAACAATAATTCATGTGACTGAGTCGAAGAAATTGTGTTTTTATGTCCAAAACGGACACGCATACACGCACGCAGGCACGGTAGCAGTGCCCTGCTACCCGAGTGTCACTGTGGACACGACACGCCACGTGGCGGCCTGCCACTTGGCACAGACCAAGGGGCAGTGACTGACATCACACCCCTTGAGTCTTGAGTCGTCTCGTGTCGTATTGGACACGCAATTCCACGTGTACGCATTTTGTACTGTCACAGGCATGTGGAATTTCTCTACTGATACAGCTTCCGTATCGGACACTGACACGACTTAGA
>JANAVB010038452.1:0-7500 GCA_029216955.1 Iris pallida
TCTTACTTCTCTATATCTTCCATCTCCTCTAACTCATCGTCCTCCAACCATATAGCAAAATTGGAGTATGTAACAAATTGGAGTATGTAGTAAAATTGGAGTATGTAGCAAAATTTAGGCAGATATACCGATGAGCGGCTTCAAACTCATCGTCCTCCAACCACCATAACTTAAAAGCACTTGTAGGCTTGCTACCAACATTAAAGATAGTACGGATTCCACGATTCGGTTCATCGACCTCACCTTCCTCATTTTTTTGGTGCTCTATTCTAGTTTGTTCTGACATGAGTATCGAAGTAGATTGAGCAGAAGTTTGAGACCTCCTCAATAATATATGCTTCGCATATCGAAGCTTCTACATGAGCCTTATTGCCCACATTCTTCTTCAGGTGATGTAGATATCTACAAATAATATATTCAATATTACTGTTTGAATAAAATAATTATTAGTACTAGATAATTAAATATTTTATACCTCTCAAATGGATACATCTATCGATAGTGGACGGGAGCACCGATACGTGCTTCGTATGCAAGATGAATCGACAAATGTTCTATACTATCAAAAAAGCCTGGAGAAACACCTTCTCTAACTTGCACATTGTCAATACAATCTTCTTTTCAAGTTCAAACATATGTTGTACCGTCAACTTACTTGAACACAAATCTCTAAAGAATATAGATAACTCGGCCACCGGACCCCATACTTGAGAAGGCAGCATCTCTCTCAGAGCGATAGAAAGTAAATGCTCCATGAACACGTGGCAATCAGGACTCTTCATCCCTATCAGCTTGCGTTCATTGAAAAAGACACATCTTGCCAGATTCGACATGTAACCGTCAGGGAATCTCAACTTTGTAATCCAATTGTATATTATCAATTTATCATCCCTACTCAACGTAAATGGTGCCGAGGGCTTGACCCAGTTACCATTGGATCTTCGTGTTAGATGTAACTCTGGACGCCCGTAAATAACTTTCAAGTCCTTTCTTGCTTTGGGATTGTCTTTCGTTTTTTCCTTGATATCCATTATTGTATTGAAGATGTTGTCGAATATATTTTTCTCAATATGCATGACATCAAGATTGTGTCTTATGAGATTGTCCTTCCAATAAGGTAAGTCCCAAAAGATACTCTGCTTCGTCCAATTGTGGCTATGTCCGAATCCTTCTAAGTGATGGCCCGATCTCGGATCTTCCTTTACAGTCGACAAATCCTCTACCTCTGTCCAAACGATATCTCCAGTCAATCTCAACGGAGGAGGAGTTAGTTCCTGTTTACCAACTCTAAAGTCATCCATGTTCCTTCTCCATGGATGCGACCTAGGAAGGAACTGACGATGGCAATCAAAAAAAAAAAAGCTTTTCCTCCATTCTGAAGGCGGAATGCCTTACTCTTTTCCATACATATTGGATAAGACATAATACCATGAGTACTCAATCCAGATAACATTCCTATGCAGGGAAATTATTGATGGTCCACATTAACACGCTCTTATCTGAAAGTTTTGCTCCATCGATATATCATACGTCTGAATGCCGAACTGCCACAATTGTTTCAACTCGTCCACCAACGGCTGCAAGTAGATATCGATGTTCTTCTTTAGATTTTTTGGACCGGGTATGATAATTGTCAAGAACATATAAGGAGTCTTCATGCACATCCACGGTGGTAGATTGTAAGGGGTCAAAATTATCGGCCAACAAGAGTACAGAGCCTCCGGCTATCCGAACAGAGTAAATCCATCAGAACATAAAGCCAGTCGAACATTCCTAGGCTCCGCAGCAAATCCAGGATGACATCGATCAAAATGCTTCCATGCCTCTCCATCAAATGGATGAGATAATTCTCCTTCATCCATCTTTCGCTCTTTGCTATGCCATGTCATGTGTTCTGCAGTATTTGAGGACATATACATTCTCTATAGCCTCTTTGTGATCGGCAAAAACTGTATGTATTTGTAGGGGCACAACCTTGCTCGTACAATTGATTTTTTTTGCCCCGAATGGACTTGTATTGGTCCTTGTGACAGAAAATACATTTGTCTTTATCATTGTTCTCCTTGTAGTACAACATGCAGCCGTTTTGGCAACAATCTATCTTTTTGTAGCCTAATCCGAGTTTTCGTGATCATCATCTTCGACTTGTAAAAGTTTTCAGGTAATTCTCATTCACTCCTTTTGGCAGCAACTCTCTAACAAACTGAATTATCCGGTTGCAGCATTCCTACGTTAAGTTAAAATCAGACTTGAGGTTCAACAGTCGCATCACCACCGACAGGACAGAATGAGTATCACAACTCGGATATAATGGAGTATCGACATGGTTGAACATATCATAGAACTCCTTTGCAGCAGGATTCGGATCCTCCGGATCAAAACTTGGACCAGCACAAGCCGCATCAAATAACCAACTCACGTGCCAAGTTTTGATGCATATATTGGAAGTGGTCTCCAAGAGTGGGGTCTCCCACCTTCGTATTGAAGGAGGACTGATATTGCGAAACCAAAGGTTCTCCTTGAGCCGTCAACTCATTGTAGTTCGGTACGAAATCCTTCTTGTAGAGGTGCTCTCTCACGAGATCTACCTTTTTGAATGGTATATTATGATAATTGACACAAGGGCACTTTATGAGCCTTCCGTCCATGAAATAAGGTTGGCTACTGGCGTATCTCAGAAATTCCTCGACGCTCGCCTTGAAATCATCCGTCAAAGCAATCTTGCTCTCATGTCGCTGATTGTACATCCACGAACGGTCAACTAAGTATCGACTCATTGCTCAAACCAATTCTGTACCAAGTGCCATATATGTTGTAAATACAAGTAAAAATTAATTTAGTCCTAATTATAATAACCAAGGTTAACAGTATCAGTATCGAAATTGGTATCAGACCACTCCTTTGAGTATCGATATCGAAATCGATATCAGACCATTCCTATGAGTATCGATATCGAAATCGGTAATATCAACCATTCCTATGAGTATCGATATCGAAATTGGTATCAGACCATTCCTATAAGTATCGATATCAAAATCAGTAATATCGAAATTGGTACCATTCCTATGAGTATCGAGAAGGAATCTAGAGAGAGAGGGGTGTGTGTGTGTGTGTTTGTACGTATACTTGAATGAGCTCCATGAGGAAGTGGACATCCTTGGTGTAGAGCTCCATGAGGAATGAATAAAGAAGATGTTTTGAATATGAAGCTCTACTTCACGTTTTGTTCTTATTAGTATCGACCGTATCGGATTAGTATCGGCCTATCGGTTCGGTATCGGCCATATCGGATTGGTATTGGAATCGGATATCCTATCGGTATCGGCCGTATCCTTATATCGTATCATATCGGTATTGGCCTAATTATCGAAATTGGCCTAATTATCGATATTGAAATCGATATCATACCATTCCTATGAGTTTCAATATTGAAATCGGTATCAGACCATTCCTATGAGTATCAATATCGAAATTGGTATCAGACCATTCCTATGAGTATCGATATCAAAATCGGTATCAGACCATTCATATGACTCAATTGGGAGCCGTGTTTTGCGATTAAATACGATTTCAGAAATTTAGGGTTTAGCTAAAGCAAATTATAGATCAAATACATGTTGGAAAAATACAGATATTTAAACCTCAACCTTCCTCATAATTTAGAGTTTTCGTCAATAGTTGGAAACATAACGAGATATTGAGCAATCTAGATTCCATTAATCATCCGACAAGTATTTTAAGCGAATTTTGTAAAACTGTACCAAATTATAAAAACCAACTCTTTGTCCATCTACATAGGAACTCATGTTGGAATAATATAGATATTTAAGCTTTAACCTCACAACTATAGAGTTTTGATACAACACTAAGAACTTTAAAATGTGCACCCCAAGATGAGGGGGACTTTCTATATGTGCTCAACATCTATGACAGGGCTAAGTGTGACTGAGGGCTCCCAGATTTTGATTTTTTTGTTCTCTAAGTCTTAGTTTATCGGGTCTTTTTTTTTCAATGATCAAATACGGTTTATGAATGAAAATAAGATCGGATTAATAATCTATGTATAAAAAGGAGACTTTTTGAAAGAAAAAACTGAAACTAGATCGTAGAGTTGCTAAGTTATAAAGACATGAATAGTCACTCGATCTAGAAAATTGGACAAGTAGATCACCCTAGTGAGAAATCAACACTTTATAGTGTTCAATGCACATCCAAACAATTAATATATCGTGTTCGATACCAATATATCCAATTTATCGTGTCCAAGTCCAACGTGCTCGTGTCCAAGTCCAATGTATCGTGTTCGATAACAATATATAATGCATTTGTGTCCAAGTCCAATGTATCGTGTCTATACGTGTCCAACACCAAACTCTAAATTTATATTGCCCTCCCTCCCCCCCCCCCCCAAAAAAAAATCATAAATACAATAACTTTAAAAAATAGCAATGTGGGATAGGGTTTACCTTCCACGGATGAAAAGGGTCTGACCGGAGTAGGAGGAGAGGGCGTCTGCTCGATGTAGGAGGAGGAGGGGGCGTTTATTCGCTATAGGGGGGACGGAGAGGGGGGCTGTAGGGGGTCGACGGAGAGGAGGGAGGCTGTAAGGGTGCGGAGGGGGGACTGTAGGGGGGCGAGGGTTGGGGGTCGGCGGAGAGGAGGGGGGCTGTAGGGGGGCGGAGGGGGCTGTAGAAGGGGGCGGAGGGGGGGTTGTAGAGGAGGGGGTCATGAGGAGGATGCCGGAGGACGAGAGGGGGTCGGGAGGAGGAGGACGCCAGAAGAGGAGGCCGGAGGACGAGAGGGGTCGAAAAATTTTTGATTGGGGGAAAATTTTCGTTTGGGTGAAAATTTGAGAATTAAGAAGGAGGGTGCTGTGTAAGTTTTACAGTAGCTCAGCAACGGAATTTTCCGTCGCTAAGTGGTCGCTAGTACATTAGCGACGGACTACCGACGAAATTAGCGACGTTTAGTTATACTGTATTTTAGATAATAAATCAGTAGCTAGTTAGTCGGTAATCCGTCGGTAAATAGCGACTATTTTATTTTTGTCGGTAAGATCAGTCGGTAAAATACAGTATTTTTGTAGTAAATTATGAATACCCGAAAAAATATTTTACCCACAAAATACGGAAATACTAACCCTTAAGAATATGCAGAGTTTTTTTTTTGTCCGAACAATTTTTTCCATTTTTTTTCTTCAAAAAATTTGCTTCAACGGTATAAATTTTAATAAAATTGGCTAAAAGATAAGAAGTTTTGATAAATTGAGAATGGAAATGCATTCGCCATACCGTTTGGAAGAAATTTGGCATGTTCAATTTTCGCCATACCGTCTGGCGAAAATAGAGCATTTGAATTTTTTATTTGGTTTAGTTTGGTTTGGTCTATCGTTTAGCATGATTTAGTTTAAACATTTAGTCTATTTTAATCTATTAGTTAATTTGTTATTATCTATACTATAGATAATAACAAAATATATTAGTTAATCTTTTTTATTTATTTTTTCTGTTTTTTGTCGTTTTTGATTTTTTTTGTCGTTTTGTATTTTTTTCTTTTGTTATTTTTTGTCTTTTTTTGTTGTTTTGTCGCTTTTTTGTCTTTTTTTTGTTTTTTTAATTTTTTTGTCGTTTTTTTCGCTACTTCGAGAAAGGGAGCTCACCTCTGGAGACAGACAGGACTTGCCTTAAAACTAGCAATTGTTCTATGCAAATGGAAAAGAAACGAAGAGATATATTACCATTAAAGGTGATTGTAAGTGCTTAATCGATACTATCTATTCAAAGGACAGGAATACTATCCGGAGATCTCGCTAGGTCTTAGAAGAACGCCGAGAAGCACAATTCAGCAGCAAAGGAATCTCATTCATTACCATGAATGAAATACATTTTGGAGGTACATATAGCATTACTTTATTTCAATATCCATACTTCCTCTATAAACCACTGTTCTGTTAATCTATATATTTATTTCATTGCTATCCACACAAAAAAAATACAGGGAATTTTAGTTGTACATCTACTTTATCATACATGTCAACGGTGCAAAAAAAAAAGTACAAATAACTGGTGCATGACAAGCGTGCGTGAAATGTAAATTGAGAGTATATAATTTTATATATTTCATGCAAACACCGTGCATGATATATAAATCCAAAAAAATAAAATAAAATTGGTTAATGTACTTATTGACATTATTTTCTTATTTAACCAAGTCAAATTAGGGATAGGAACCTCCTTTAAAAGCATACTTTGTTCTCTTAATTAGACATTCCAAGTAGCAAAGTTGCACCATGGAGTTCCAACTCCCCTCCTTAGGCCTCATTCTCGGTTTCATCCTCTTCCTCTTCGTGTCCGTGTCCAAATTAAGACACAGAGGCAAACAACTAAACCTGAAGTATCCACCCCCTCCCGGCCCATGGAAGCTCCCGATCATCGGAAGTGCCCACCACATGGTGGGCGGACATCCCCATCGAGTTTTACGCGACCTGTCCAAGAAATACGGGTATGTGATGGGGCTGAAGATGGGCGAGATCGACGTCGTCGTGGTCTCTTCCCCGGAAGCCGCAGCGGAGGTGATGGGCACCAACGACCTCAACTTTGCGTGTCGCCCCAAGTCCGTCACCGGCAAGATCTGCAACTTCTCCAGGGCCATGGACATCGCCAACGCCCCCTACGGCGACCACTGGAGGCAGATCCGGAAGATCATCAGCCTCGAGCTGCTGAGCGGCAGCCGGGTGAGGTCCCTCTCCTGGCTAAGGGACGACGAGATGTCGAAGCTCGTCCGACACATCTCTTCCTCCTCCTCCTGCGAGCATCACGGCTCTCCGATAAACCTGTCGGAGAAGCTCCTCGCCCTGTCCAATAGGATCGTCTTCAGAGCGGTCTTCGACAGGGACGGCATGCACCAGGAGAGGCTCTCGGCTGCGTTCGTGGACCTTCTCGTGTCGTCTACCATGTTCGGATTTGTCGAACTCTACCCGTCGGTAGGACTGCTACCTACCGTAACTGGACTGAAAAGCTTGCTACTGCGGAAGTTCCGTCGTGTGGATGCCATCCTCGACGAAATTATTTTGGACCGTCAGAAAAGCGACAAGGCTCGGAAAGAGAATGCAGAGAATGAAGCTTTCTTGATGTTCTTTTACGAATGATAGATCGAGGAGACCTAGAAGTTCCTCTCGACATCAACAACGTCAAGGCTGTGACCACTGTAAGTATAGCCTAGCCTAGCTTGGGAAAATGATATATGGCGCGCTTGCAGGCCAGACAGCACGCCTGCTGGCATGCCACTGGGCGGCCGCCAGCTGCGCAAGCAGGCCATGCAGCAGCGTTGCCTAGCTTGATCCACGTAGGTTTAATTCGTGGTGCGTGAATGCATGCATGCATATACAAAGTTTCACAGTAGGGCGTTGCTATCTTGCCTGTAGGCCGTACGCGGGCCGCCACATGATGTCGTTTCATTGGCAGGTCAACCGGCATGAGATCCATGCAAATAGTGGGGGAG
>JANAVB010038452.1:12500-97500 GCA_029216955.1 Iris pallida
TTCTCTGATAATATTTCTGTTTTATGATATCGTCTTTGTTTCTAGTATTTAGTGTAGATTATCCTTGTTCTCTTGACACATTGTTCACACGGATTGATATTTGTCTGGATCCCGTCATAAGATGTTATTTCTCTTATATATGGTATACACTGGGCAAGCCTTCATTGTTTATTGTTCATTGTATAGATACGATTCCTGCGTAGGCTCGCGACCTCCTCAGAGAATACGTATCATGACGTGTCATGACTGGATCCACTATATTAGTCAGGGATGGGGGTGTTAGCGTAGATATGTGATCAATACCCCATAGTATTATATTGTATCATCATTGTATCACTATAATATTCTCATTGTATAGTGTTAATCATACACTCACGTATGATTAGCTAGGCCAAACATTGTATCAAGTTCTAGGCCGATCACATGTTGAAACTAATACTAAACTCACATAGATATAGTTCCAGATTGTTGTACATGATTTATACTGTTTTCCTGTTCTTACATTCAGATTACAGCCTTGACATGCCTTACCATGATTCATGTACACATTATTTACTTCGTAGATTCTCTCTATTTACTGCTACATTTTCAATATCGTCTAACTAGAATTGTTATTTGAGATTTGTGCTCGTTCCATACTGACTGGATATGTTGACAAAATTTTATAGATTATGGCGAGGAGGATTGTCCTACCTACTATGGTCCGGTTGACGTAGTGGGCGTAGACTTGGAGACCTTGGTTCAGTAGGACTTAGCTCCGCCCGACGAGCCTCTAGCTTAGTTTAGTTAGACTAGACATTTTGGACTGGACCTTGTCTCCAGCTTGCTACTTATGTTATTATATTATATCTTGGATTGTATTAGAGACTTGGACTTAGACTTGTATATTATTTGTGATGGACTTGACAGGTTATATTTTATAGTCTTGTTGTCTTTATCTTTCAGTCTTTACTTATTATCTTAGAGTTGTGATTGAGTACTCATATATATTCATTGCTTGTCCTCCGTTCGGAGTTGACCATATTCTCGACAGGCTTTGATATATATATATAAACTATTTAGAGTAGAAAACCTACAGCGTTCCACGCCATTTTTACGGTGAGGACTGGGCGTTGTCACGTGTACGTACCCTTATAGCGGGTGCGGGTCGTGACACATTTTAGTGGTGGCCCACGCAGGTCCTGAAGTCGCAATTAGTGCGATGTCGTAGTGGCACTCGACTTAGAGTGCTATTATGAGCCTGCGGTACGTATCTAGGATCAGCTATAGGCTAAGAGTACTCAATCACAGTAGGATCTTTCCTTGCTTATCTTGCTCACCATCTTTGATATTGATTTACTGCATTCTGGCTGTCCTCCTTTGATATTGCCTTCATGTGCCATATTGATATCTTCTTTTCAATTTGTCTCAAGGATAGTTATGACTCATTCTCCGGGTGAGGAGCACGGGGAGACGGAGAGGTCCGCTACCTCTGGCGGACAGGCTCTGGTCACTTCTCCTGCAGATGGGACTTCTGTTGGGGTTCTCGGGGGTACTCCTCCAGCGCTCTCGATGACCGTCCCTGGGGTCACTACGGGTGCTCTTCCTGCAGTGCCGGGGGCCGCGACAGGAGCTGTCGGGGGCGTTCTTCCCCCTCCTCCTCAGCAGGAGACTCCTCCGCCGGTGATGGGAGCTGTTCTTCCACCTCTACCTCCCCTGTCTACAGATATGGGGCAGATGCTTACTTTCCTCCAGCAGATACTGGAGACTCAGAGAGCCCAGGCCGAGGCTCAGCAGAGACAGACAGACGCGATGCGTCAGGGCATGGAGGATGCCCATCAGTTGGCCCTTGCAGCCGTGGAGCAGAGGGCTCCGCATCATGGGACGCGACCGAGGTATGGAGATATCCAGGACTTCAAGAAGCTCGGGCCCCGTGACTTTAGTGGGACCGAGGGTGTGGTCTATGCAGATGATTGGCTCGAGGATATCGAGCGGCAGATGAGGGCCTCCCGCCTGGCAGACGACCTAAAGGTCGAGGCGGTAGGGTTGCAGTTGCTAGACATTGCACGCACCTGGTTCAAAAACGAGCCAGCCCTAGCTGGAGAGGGCCGTACTTGGGCAGAGTTCAAGCTCCTCTTCAAGGAGAAGTTCTTTTCCCCCAGGGACAAGATCAACCTGGTGCGGTAGTTCCAGGATCTGCAGTAGGGCAGTTTATCTGTGGAGGAGTATGCCGCAGAGTTCGGTCGTCTGAGCCGATACGCGGAGTACATGGTTCGTAAGTCGGAGATCAGGGCGAGCCGTTTCAGAGAGGGGCTGATCTGGGACATCAAGATCCTCATTCCCTTCTTTTATGAGACTTATACCCAGATCTATGCGGAGGCCCGCAAGGTAGAGCAGGAGTGGGGCCTGAAGCCCAAGAGGGACCGTAATCTGTTTTCGGGGACTACTAGCAGCGCGAGGGCTGCTAAGCGTCCTCAACTCCAGCATCATTCTATTCCGCAACGCTCGCAGCAGATTCCTGCTCCGATTAGGGCACCAGTTCAGTAGGTGCCCCGGTAGCAGCAGCAGGGACCGACGCAGCAGGCACCTACTTGCCACTACTGTAAGAGGTCCGGACATCTCTGGGAGGTTTGCAGGAGCCGTTTGGGTGTGTGCCTATACTGTGGCACCGAGGGACATCAGGCGAGGGATTGTCCTTCGAACCATCGTCGTGCAGCTCAGGGAGCACAGGGTAGGCCACCTATGGTACCGCATCACGCCCCCCACCAGCAGCGGGATATACCCCGCCAGGGCAGGGCTTTTGCGATGACAATTGAGGATCCTGCAGGCATTGGACTAGGAGGTAGGATCTTGCTCTTTCTTTTTACCTGTTCTTTCCGTCCATTGATTGATAATTGCTTTCTTAGTACCTTTAGTTTGCATATGTGATGATCATGCTAGAATAAATAGAAAACCTCTCAATGAAGACTGCAATAACATGATACTGTAGAGATTTAAAACCATGCATGTGTTCTGATTTCCTGGATTACATGTTATATAAGTTAGGATAAAATTTAGTAGACCTTGATTGTTGGGTGCTTGACCTAGAGAAGAGTACGACCGTATTGAATTTCGAGGACGAAATTATTCTAAGGGGGGTAGACTTGTAACTGCATGTTTTCAAATTTTAGGGTAAAATGGTCATTTTTGCATTTGTAGGAATTTTAGAAATTTTTATTTAATTATATTGTTATTTGGGGATTTTTAGAGTCGGGTTCGAATTTCAGCTCATTCCGACTTGTATCGGGGACCCGGGGTAGCTTAGACTCTGATCGGGACCCAAACTTAAGTTAGATATGGCCCAAAAAATCCCACAAATTAGTCTGGTACCTTTAAACAATTTTCCCGTGACTTAATCGGTCAATTTGCAGATTTTAACTTGGTTTTTCCGACCCCAAAAAATTGTTTAAGTCAATTTTGACCTAGAGGAGGCTTGGAGGGCATTTTGGACATTTGCCAAATGCCCCAAGCCCCCCCTACATGGCCGGCCACAGCAGCAAACATCCTCCATTGTTCTCATTGCAAGAAAAATTCTCTCTCTCTTCCTTTCTCTCATTCTACAAGGATCCATTTCCTTTCCCTTTGGATTTTAGACTCAAAAGTAAGTCAAATCTCTTCCAATCTCTTCCATTTCTCTAGATCTCTCTCTAATCTTGGTGCTAACCCTTGTTTATCTCTTATTTGTGATTTTTATCTAAGTAGAACCTAGCATGGAGGGGTTGGAGGCTTAGATTTGGCTCTTGACCAAAAAAGAACCAATTTTGGGGCTTTTCCTTGGGATTCCAACTCCCAAGAGGTAAACCCTAACTCTAACTCTTGTAATTACTCCTAATTAATGTTATTTGCATATTAGAGGATACCCGAGGCGTAGGACAACCCATTAGAAGAGGTTTGGAACCCATTGGACTCAATTCGGGACTTTCGGGCTAGGTTTAGTGCCAATTTTGGAGAAAATCCTAAATTGACATGTTTGGGTGTTACCCCTAACCTAATTAGACCTAATTAGATTAGTTTGGGTGAGATGAGGCTAGGTACGTGTCCATATTTGGATACGTGGGGTCGTTTCGCAAGAAATCATAAAAATAGACTTTTTCGGGGTTTTCGGGTTCCAACACACGGGTG
This sequence comes from Iris pallida, assembly GCA_029216955.1. Taxonomy (NCBI): domain Eukaryota; kingdom Viridiplantae; phylum Streptophyta; class Magnoliopsida; order Asparagales; family Iridaceae; genus Iris; species Iris pallida. The sequence goes on from JANAVB010038452.1 coordinate 16,641, forward strand.
ACTTTTTGCACCGACACTAGAATCGGCAAGCTAGTACTTAGAATAGGTTCTAATTATTATTTAGAACTCGTGGGTAGAGTTTGGGTCGAATCCGGATAAGTTTGGTGTCCGTATCACGCGGTATCGCGAATCGGACACCCCGAAGTCGCCAAAATGGCCATTTGGCCATTCGGGCCTCGTTTCTCGTTTTCGCTCATGTGCGTGAGTTAGATTTCTTGTGTGGGGCACGTGTCTAGGCCCTAGAGGGTAGAATTGTAAGAATTGGGTATTCGGATAAGGTTTTGGGTCGTTTAGGAGTATATGTGTGTGTGGTGGTAGTGGTGGTGTTGGTAGTGTGTGTGTGTCCATATATATAGATATCCATATGTGTGTGTGTCTATGTATATATATATATATATATTTTTAATATATATATATATATATATATATATATATATATATATATATATATATGTTGTAACACCCAGTTTTTTGAAATTGGGATATTTTAAAATTTTATTATTTTTATTATTAAATAATGGTGATTTAGTCATGTTATGAATTTTGGTGATTTTTAGTTAGATTAAAACTATTTTCTAAGTCATGGCTTATGACTTTGTGATTTTACTAGTATAACCCTAGTGTAAACCCTAGAGATTTCATAACCTAGAGACTAACCATGACCATATAAGCCTAACCATGTGATTAGGATATCAAATTACCACTTTTTAGTCAAAAGGGTATTTTGGTAATTTATTAGAAATTATTTGGATTTATGTAGTTTATTATTCTTTAATTAGTTGATTAGTGCCATGATTAGTCCCTAACCTAGTTTACCCTAATCTAGAGATTAGTCACTAACCTAGGAGGCTAATGTTAGATGTTAACTTATGTGTAAATATCTTAGGTTGGAAATATCTAAGATATTACTTTCTTAGATATTTAGAAAACCTAGAAATATCTATCTACCTAGTCAAAGTCTTAGGAGCTAAGTTAGCAAGGTAGATGAACCCTAAATATCTAACCCTACCCCCCCCCCCCCCCCATGGCAGCCCAACCCTACCCCCTCTATATAATCAAACCCCCCCTCCATTCAAGCCTCATTTACATACACCTAAAACCTAGTTTTTTCCTACAACTTCACACCCTCACCATTCAATCAATTTAGCTCCAAATTGAGCCTAGTTTCTTGCATTAGACTCCCCTACACTAGAGGATACCAATTGTGGCTTGCTAGCAAGGATTTGTGAAGCTTTGGACATTAGGAATTGAAGGAGGATTTTATTCAAATAGGCCTATATTTGAGGATTTTGCACTCATAGGTAAATATCCCTAAACCTAGTTAATATTGGGTTTTCTCTTCGTAATTGCATGCATATAGTAAACCCTAACTGTGGGTCAAGTTTGGTAGGATATGGATTGGGTTTGGTGTCCGTATCGGACATGTATCTGTGTGTTTAATTAAGTGTTTGGTAAAATGTCACTATGGTTTGAAAGTTATTGTTTTCCAAAACAAATTATACATTTGGGTAGCCCTTAGCATGCTAGACATGAAACACTAGGACTGAGCACGATATCGTGTCGTGTCCGTGTCCAAAATGGACACGAACACGCTGTGCACACACTGTGCACTGTCCCTGAAACCCGACACTGTTTTCTCCACGAATTGGACACATGGACACGTGCCACTTGGCACAGAGGTGGGGGCACCCTCTGACAAGCCCCCCCTCGAGTTTCGTGACACTTTGTGTCGTGTCGAGTGAGAAATTTGACACGCACTGACCGTGCACTTCACTGCACACAGTGTTAAACACATACTGACACGGCCTTCGTGTCGTGTCTAGACACGACGTGGATACAAAGTGTCAGGCCTAAACCCTAGCCCTAGACCTAGGCTACACCCTGACACAAGCACGACACGTATCGATGTGTGTGTCGTGTCCACGAGGCTCTGTCCTCGCTGCACGAGACTGCGCCACGCACGTGTTCAGTCCCCTGCTGTTCGGGACTCATGTAGGACACGACACGTGGAGGTGTGACACTTGGTGGACACGAGGGGGCAATGTCTGCGAACGTGCCCTCCAAGTTTCGTGTCTTCTAGTGCAGTGTCGGACACGAATTCGTGTGTGCATTGAATTTGCACTGACAGCACACACGTGGGAATTGGGCTCTGATACGGGCTCGGACACGACACTGTGTGACACTTGGACACGTATCAGGCTGTGGGACACCTAGACCTACCATAGGCGAACCTACACACGTGTGCACGAGACACATGGACACGTGTGTCGTGTCCTACACGCGTGTGCACCTTAGCACGACACTGTGCACTGTCAATTTACCCGATTTGGGTTTTTGACCACTGGACACGCCGTGTCGTGTCATGGTGGACTCCTATGGACACACACGACACGTGTACACATGGGGACACGATTACCAACCCTTGGTTTTGGGTATTAGCTAGGTTTTTGCATCGAATTTGGTTTTCACCCCACTGTTCAGTTATGAACAGTATTTACTATTTTTTTCAGTATTTTAAAATGAAATTCAAATTGACATTTATGTATGTATATACGTATTTTTGGGTGTATATATATTGTATACATATGTATATATGTATATGTGTGTGTATGTGAGTATGTGAGTGTATATATGTGTGTGTAGGTATAGATATAGGTATGTATGTATATATGTATATATATGCATATATGTATGTGTGAGTTTGGTCCCCCTATCTCAGATTTCTGAGATTTAAACCCCCTTGCTGTCATGACACTCACTCTAGTACACACACACATGTTCACACACATGACACCCTCACACTCTCACTCTCCTTTCACTCTCTCTCTCTCTACCTATATATGTATATATGTTATGTATATATAGTGGTATATATATATATGTTATATATATATATAAGGGTATTATATATATGTGAATGGGTATATATATATATATATATATATATATATATATATTTAGTTGGTTATGTATATAGATATTGGCATATGTATAGTTGGGTATATATGGTATTATATAAGTTGGGTATATGGTGTATTCATTGTAGATATGTATATATGTATGAGATGGCCTATGTATATATATTGTATAGATATGAGTATATATCTAAGATACCTATATATATGTGGTAGTGTCCTAGATATACTAGCCTATGGTTAGTAGCAAGTTAGGATTGACCAATAGGTCTAGTAGACCTAATTTGACTAGATAATTGACCATTGTTGACCAAAGTCAACTATAGGTCAAACCTTGACCAAATTGACCTAGAAATGACTTTGATAAACATAGAAGGACTATTTGACTAAGGTTTGACTAAACCCTAACTAGATGATTAGGTTAACCATATGGATTATGAGGGTAATCCTATATAGATGAAGATATGTATGGGGTTAAGTTAAATACTTAGAGTTGAGTCATGACTTGAGTTAGAGTATGGAATTAGCTTGATTACAGGATTAAGGTTGGTATTGTACTATATATATTTTGTGTGATATACTTGTATAGATGATTGGTTATACCTTAACATTGTGGTATAGTATCTTAGGTATCCTAAGACATGTTAGCCTATGTTTGGTTTTGAGTTAGCCTTATAGAGTTGACCATTGACCTAATTACCTTATTGACTAGTCTGTGATTAACCAAAACCTTAGTTAGTCTAAGATTGACCTAGCTTGACCATGTTGACTAGTATTGACTAACCTGACCATTATTGACTAAACCCTAGATAACTTGACTAGTTTGGCTAGAATATTTGACCAAGAGTTGACTTTAACCTAGATTAGACTTGTTTAACTTTGTTTGACCTTGTATGACTTAGTTTAACTTCTTGTGACCTAATATGACTTGATTTGACTTAGTTTGACTGTAGTGTTGACCTAGTTTGACTTTGACCTAGATTGGCTTAGAATTCATATAGATTGTATTGTAGTTTTCATTTACCTTCATATTAGACATGTCATAACTGTATTGCTCTATTTTAGGACATTGTGACCCTGGTACAGACATCTGATATTACACTACTCTTTCCAGAGTATCAGGCGAGTACATTCTCTGATAGTTCTCTCATTTATTTGTCGATTACTGTATTTCAGTTCTAGTTAGTTCTATGTGATTCTCTGTATCAACACGTATGGATATTTCTGGATTCATGTATCGACACATACTTTACTTGCTAGCCTCTATTACTGGAGTCATTGGTATCATTCCGAAATCATTTCTGGAATCATCATGTATTGGCAAGACTCATCTCGATTCTTTTATCGATTTTGGATTCACTTGCTGGACGGAAAAATATTAAGTAAGACATGTAGACATACCCCAAATCCGGAATCTCCCACTGGAATCTACCGGAAGCATAGCCATCTCTTGCCCGATCAGTGAGAGATGTGCCTGATACCTACAGCCGTTTGCATGTCGACCTCGGTATTTTAAAACACACTGTTAGATCATAGTTGGACTCACCCTGGTTTCATTGATCACTGTTGGAATCGTCTTGTACTGGAAATCATCTGGTATCGGATTATATGGACTGGACTCACACTGGGATTATATTAGACTTATATCGTACTGTCTGGACTCATACATGTTATTCTAGTTCAGTTAGCTTTTATTACAGTCTTTATTGCCATGATTCTTCTCTTGTTTTAGTTACCTTTCTTTTCTTGTATCTTACTGTTTCTCTATGCTATCATTACCTGTATAAAACTGTCATGTTCATCAATAAAACTGTCTATAACTGCTTTATAGTTCTTTGTCATTTACTTGGGTTTTTCTAGATGAGTTGTACTCATTCCCGTCCTGATTGGACCTGTTGAAAATATTACAGATGATAATCCTGAGGACACATGCCCTACTTCCCATAGACCTGGCGAAGGATTAGCTACCTTTGGTTCCGAATCTCAAGAGTGATTCAGGAGATTAGCTAGTAGACTACTTTAGCTTTCATGTTCTGACTTGTTGTATTAAAGTTAAGTTATTGAGTTTGTATTAAGTTGGTTTGAGACATTGTTGTATTATTTTAGAAGTTAGTTGTTGTCTTTAATTCCTTAGGTATAACTTCTGTGTTATCTTTTCGTGTTTTAGACTGTGATTGAGTATATCCTATCCTTTACTTGTCCTCCATTCGGAGCTGATATCTGGACAAGTATATTTTATTCACTGCATGAGATTAGTTAGCAAACTAGGACAGCTTACTACCGCCGACACTGCGGCGTAGGCTGGACGTACCCACTTCTCGTGCTCCTATACAGGGTGCGAGTCGTGACACGTTTTTAGTGGTGGCCCATGCAGGTCTCGAGACTAAATTGTTTGGTTACGTTATTGTACCAAGCATGCCTGCAATTAGGAACTTAAGGTAATTAGACAACATTAGGAATGCCGCTTAGAACACCTAGAGGAATACTAGGATTGCAACATAGGAAATACATCACATGCTTGCTATTATAATTAGATTTTCTTGTCTATGATTGTTTTGCTTTAAAGAGTCCTTATAAGTCCTTTTTATTGTAATTAGATGGTGCCTACTCGTTCATCCCGGCATGTCACACCTGAGAATGGCACGCTCCCCATCCAGTCAGCTGACCAGTTGACTGATACACCTCCACCTACCATATTCCCCCACTCCACAGATCCATAAACCCAGATGCCTCCACCACCTTCCACCTCACAGGCCCAGCAGGACCCAATACTTCCACCACCCCCTATCACTATACCTACCCAGGCTTCCGTCACACTCGATGGGAACCAACTGCTCACTCTGATCCAGGTGCTCCTAGCAACCCATCAGGAGCAGACCACCCTACTTCGCCAGAGCATGGAGCATTCTGAGGAACGTACCGTGGTCCCACCACCTGTAGAGCCGCGACAGAGAGCGGGGACGATCAAGGACTTCATGGGTCTGAATCCCAAGGAGTTCTTAGGGACTGAGGGCATAGTAGTAGCAGATGACTGGTTAGATTCGGTAGAGAGGAAGCTCCTTAGAGTTAGGATGCCGGATGACCTCCAGGTCGAGGCAGCGAGATTTCTGCTGATAGACTTGGCAGGAGTCTGGTTCCGGAATGAGCCGTTATTTGCGAGAGGGAGGGCCACTTGGGATCAGTTCAAGACCCAGTTCAAGAAGAAATTCTTCTCGACCACTGCTAGAGTAGCCATGGGGCTACAATTCCAGAACATCCAGCAGGGAAACCGTTATGTCGACGAGTATACGGCAGAGTTTAGTCGCCTGAGCCGTTTCGCTCCTAGTTTGGCTGCAGATCCAGAGGAGATGACGCGTAGGTTTTGCCATGGTCTAGTTCCAGACATTGGCATTCTTATAGTGGCGAACGGTATGACTGACTACTACCAGAGCTTTGAGTTAGCCCGGAGTATCGAGGAGCGTCTTCTGTCTTGCAAGAGGCCGGCTTCTGAACACATTGAGGGACCCACCAAGCGTCAGGCTTTCCAGCAGAAAGTGCCGACGCTACACCAGCAGACATATCGTCCTCCCACACCACATCATTTGACCCCGCCAGTTAGAGCCCTGGGACCCCGGCAGCAGAGGCCATTTCAGCAGGTATAGCATCAGTATCGGGGTCAGGACCCGAAGACGATCAGTTGTTCATACTGCAGGAAGCAGGGACACAACATGGAGCAGTGTAGGAAGAGGCTGAAGGTTTGCTATACCTGTGGGTCTGATACTCACCAGAGGATGGATTGTCCTATTGCACCTCCTTATAAGGGTGCTAGGCCACCTGTAGCTCAGCACCAGAGGGGTGGAGCTTTTGCGATGACGGTCGAGGAGACCAACGCTGCAGGTGACGGGTTAGCAGGTTTGTCCTTCATGTCCTTCCTTTCCCATCTTGTTGTATGATTCCATTAGTACCTGTCAGGATATGCTTGTGATGTGCTAGATAGTGTAGTTACCCTGTTCAAGACTGTGGAATCACGACCAGTAGGACTATGATTGCATGTTATCTTTTTGACTTTGATTGACTGGGGGTTTGACCTAGGAGGAGTACGACTATCTTAATTTCGAGGACGAAATTTCTCTAAGGAGGGTAGACTTGTAATACCCAATTTTCTAAAATTGGGATATTTTGAAATTTTATTATTTTTATTATTAAATAATGGTGATTTAGTCATGTTATGAATTTTGGTGATTTTTAGTTAGATTAAAACTATTTTCTAAGTCATGGCTTATGACTTTATGATTTTACTAGTATAACCCTAGTGTAAACCCTAGAGATTTCATAACCTAGAGACTAACCATGACCATGTAAGCCTAACCATGTGATTAGGATATCAAATTACCACTTTTTAGTCAAATGGGTATTTTGGTAATTTATTAGAAATTATTTGGATTTATGTAGTTTATTATTCTTTAGTTAGTTGATTAGTGCCATGATTAGTCCCTAACCTAGTTTACCATAATCTAGAGATTAGTCACTAACCTAGGAGGCTAATGTTAGATGTTAACTTATGTGTAAATATCTTAGGTTGGAAATATCTAAGATATTACTTTCTTAGATATTTAGAAAACCTAGAAATATCTATCTACCTAGTCAAAGCCTTAGGAGCTAAGTTAGCAAGGTGGATGAACCCTAAATATCTAACCCTACCCCCCCCCCCCCCCCATGGCAGCCCAACCCTACCCCCTCTATATAATCAAACCCCCCTCCATTCAAGCCTCATTTACATACACCTAAAACCTAGTTTTTTTCCTACAACTTCACACCCACACCATTCAATCAATTTAGCTCCAAATTGAGCCTAGTTTCTTGCATTAGACTCCCCTACACTACAGGATACCAATTGTGGCTTGCTAGCAAGGATTTGTGAAGCTTTGGACATTAGGAGTTGAAGGAGGATTTCATTCAAATAGGCCTATATTAGAGGATTTTGCACTCATAGGTAAATATCCCTAAACCTAGTTAATATTGTGTTTTTTCTTCGTAATTGCATGCATATAGGTAAACCCTAACTGTGGGTCAAGTTTGGTAGGATATGGATTGGGTTTGGTGTCCGTATCGGACACGTATCTGTGTGTTTAATTAAGTGTTTGGTGAAATGTCACTATGGTTTGAAAGTTGTTGTTTTCCAAAACAAATTACACATTTGGGTAGCCCTTAGCATGCTAGACACGAAACCCTAGGACTGAGCACGATATCGTGTCGTGTCCGTGTCCAAAATAGACACGAACACGCTGTGCACACACTGTGCACTGTCCCTGAAACTCGATACTGTTTTCTCCACGAATTGGACACGTGGACACGTGCCACTTGGCACAGAGGTGGGGGCACCCTCTGACAAGCCCCCCTTCAAGTTTCGTGACACTTCGTGTCGTGTCGAGTGAGAAATTCGACACGCACTGACCGTGCACTACACTGCACACAGTGTTAAATACACACTGACATGGCCTTCGTGTCGTGTCTAGACACGACGTGGACACAAAGTGTCAGGCCTAAACCCTAGCCATAGACCTAGGCTACACCCTGACACAAGCACGACACATATCGATGTGTGTGTCGTGTCCACGAGGCTCTGTCCTTGCTGCACGAGACTGCGCCACGCGCGTGTTCAGTCCCCTGCTGTTCGGGACTCACGTAGGACACGACACGACACGTGGAGGTATGACACTTGGTGGACACAAGGAGGCAATGTCTGCGAACATGCCCCCCAAGTTTCGTGTCTTCTAGTACAGTGTCGAACACGAATTCGTGTGTGCATTGAATTTGCACTGACAGCACACACGTGGAATTGGGCTCTGATACGGGCTCGAACACGACACTATGTGACACTTGGACACGTATCAGGCTGTGGGACACCTAGACCTACCCTAGGCGAACCTACACACGTGTGCACGAGACACATGGACACGTGTGTCGTGTCCTACACGCGTGTGCACCTTAGCACGACACTGTACACTGTCAATTTACCCGATTTGGGTTTTTGACCACTGGACACGCCATGTCGTGTCGTGGTGGACTCCCATGGACACACATGACACGTGTACACATGGGGACACGATTACCAACCCTTGGTTTTGGGTATTAGCTAGGTTTTTGCATCAAATTTGGTTTTCCCCCCACTATTCAGTTATGAACAGTATTTACTATTTTTTTTAGTATTTTAAAATGAAATTCAAATTGATTTTTATGTATGTATATACGTATTTTTGGGTGTATATATATTATATACATATGTATATATGTATATGTGTGTGTATGTGAGTATGTGAGTGTATATATGTGTGTGTAGGTATAGATATAGGTATGTATGTATATATATATATAATATATATATATATATATATATATATATATATATATATATATATGCATATATGTATGTGTGAGTTTGGTCCCCTATCTCAGATTTCTGAGATTTAAACCCCCTTGCTGTCATGACACTCACTCTAGTACACACACACACATGTTCACACACATGACACCCTCACACTCTCACTCTCCTTTCACTCTCTCTCTACCTATATATGTATATATGTTATGTATATATAGTGGTATATATATATATATATATATATATATATATATATATATATATATATATATATATTATATATATATATATATATATGGGTATATATATATATATTTAGTTGGTTATGTATATAGATATTGGCATATGTATAGTTGGGTATATATGGTATTATATAAGTTGGGTATATGGTGTATTCATTGTAGATATGTATATATGTATGAGATGGCCTAAGTATATATATATTGTATAGATATGAGTATATATCTAAGATACCTATATATATGTGGTAGTGTCCTAGATATACTAGCCTATGGTTAGTAGCAAGTTAGGATTGACCAATAGGTCTAGTAGACCTAGTTTGACTAGATAATTGACCATTGTTGACCAAAGTCAACTATAGGTCAAACCTTGACCAAATTGACCTAGAAATGACTTTGATAAACATAGAAGGACTATTTGACTAAGGTTTGACTAAACCCTAACTAGATGATTAGGTTAACCATATGGATTATGAGGGTAATCCTATATAGATGAAGATATGTATGGGGTTAAGTTAAATACTTAGAGTTGAGTCATGACTTGAGTTGGAGTATGGAATTAGCTTGATTATAGGATTAAGGTTGGTATTGTACTATATATATTTTGTGTGATATACTTGTATAGATGATTGGTTATACCTTAACATTGTGGTATAGTATCTTAGGTATCCTAAGACATGTTAGCCTATGTTTGGTTTTGAGTTAGCCTTATAGAGTTAACCATTGACCTAATTACCTTATTGACTAGTCTGTGATTAACCAAAATCTTAGTTAGTCTAAGATTGACCTAGCTTGACCATGTTGACTAGTATTGACTAACCTGACCATTATTGACTAAACCCTAGATAACTTGACTAGTTTGGCTAGAATATTTGACCAAGAGTTGACTTTAACCTAGATTAGACTTGTTTAACTTTGTTTGACCTTGTATGACTTAGTTTAACTTCTTGTGACCTAATATGACTTGATTTGACTTAGTTTGACTGTAGTGTTGACCTAGTTTGACTTTGACCTAGATTGACTTAGAATTCATATAGATTGTATTGTAGTTTTCATTTACCTTCATATTAGACATGTCATAACTGTATTGCTCTATTTTAGGACATTGTGATCCTGGTACAGACATCTGATATTACACTACTCTTTCCAGAGTATCAGACGAGTACATTCTCTGATAGTTCTCTCATTTATTTGTCGATTACTGTATTTCAGTTCTAGTTAGTTCTATGTGATTCTCTGTATCAACACGTATGGATATTTCTGGATTCATGTATCGACACATACTTTACTTGCTGGCCTCTATTACTGGAGTCATTGGTATCATTTCAGATTCATTTCTGGAATCATCATGTATTGGCCAGACTCATCTCGATTCTTTTGTCGATTTTGGATTCACTTGCTGGGCGGGGAAATATTGAGTAAGACATGTAGACATACCCCAAATCCGAAATCTCCTACTGGAATCTACCGGAAGCATAGCCATCTCTTGCCCGATCAGTGAGAGATGTGCCTGATACCTACAGCCGTTTGCATGTCGACCTCGGTATTTTAAAACACACTGTTAGATCATAGTTGGACTCACCCTGGTTTCATTGATCACTGTTGGACTCGTCTTATACTGGAAATCATCTGGTATCGGATTATATGGACTGGACTCACACTGGGATTATATTAGACTTATATCGTACTGTCTGGACTCATACATGTTATTCTAGTTCAGTTAGCTTTTATTACAGTCTTCATTGCCATGATTTTTCTCTTGTTTTAGTTGCCTTTCTTTTCTTGTATCTTACTGTTTCTCTATGCCATCATTACCTGTATAAAACTGCCATGTTCATCAATAAAACTGTCTATAACTGCTTTATAGTTCTTTGTCATTTACTTGAATTTTTCTAGATGTGTTGTACTCGTTCCCGTCCTGATTGGACCTGTTGAAAATATTACAGATGATAATCCTGAGGACACATGTCCTACTTCCCATGGACCTGGTGAAGGATTAGCTAGCTTTGGTTCTGACTCTCAGGAGTGATTCAGGAGATTAGCTAGTAGACTACTTTAGCTTTCATGTTTTGACTTGTTGTATTAAAGTTAAGTTATTGAGTTTGTATTAAGTTGGTTTGAGACATTGTTGTATTATTTTAGAAGTTAGTTGTTGTCTTTAATTCCTTAGATATAATTTCTGTGTTATCTTTTCGTATTTTAGACTGTGATTGAGTATATCCTATCCTTTACTTGTCCTCCATTCGGAGCTGATATCTGGACAAGTATATTTTATTCACTGCATGAGATTAGTTAGCAAACTAGGACAGCTTACTACCGCCGACACTGCGGCGTAGGCTGGACGTACCCACTTCTCGTGCCCCTATACAGGGTGCGGGTCGTGACATATGTGTATGTGTGTGTGTGTCTATATAAGTATGTATGTATCCATGAATGTGAGTGTGTGTGTATATATATGTAGATATGTATGTGTGTCTATATATATATATAGATAGATAAGTGTGAGAGAGTTAAGAGATATTAGAGAGTGAGAGGAAGAGTTTAGAAGGAGAAATTGGAGGAGGAAATGAAGAGATTTGAGGAGGAGTTATAGAGGGGAAATAGAAGAGAATAGAGAGGGAGAAGGAAGAGCGACAACAGCAGCTAGGGGGGAGTTTGGGGCTGCTCTTCCCCCCAAAAACAGTAGCTATAGCAGCAGTAGCAGCAGCAAAAACAGCAGCCATAGCAGCAGCAATAGCAGCAGCAAAAGCAACAAATAAGCCCCCTTTGACCCCCATTTAACCCCTATATATACCCCAATATATACCTCTATATATACCCCTATATATACCCATATATATACCATATATAAACCTATATATATCCCCTAAATAACCCCCAACTAGTCCTATGTAGAGTGAGAGTTTGAGTGAGTGTGGGTGAATGGAATTTAGTTAGAGGGTGAGTGAAAGGGTGATTTTGAGTTCCGAGTGTCGGAACGCGTCCAAATTTGAGATGGGACTTAGATATATGAAATAGAGTTTGCGGGTAGGCTCCTAAGTTAAAATCGGAGTTTTGTTGGAGATTAGGAGAAGGGTATCTCAAGATACCATTGAGTATCTCGCGATACTCAAGATACTGGGATTTTACCCGTTTCGACTTTTGGAAATCAAGATACCGTGATACGGTATCGAGGTTCTAGGAGAGGGTTTAAATACCATAATAGAGGGTGGAGGAAAGCTTAGGATGAAGCGAGGAAGCCTAGTGTGGGAGTTAGAACCTAAAGAGGGATTATTACCAAGATAACGGGTAAATCGATAACATATGCCGTAAGATGGACTGGATGTCCACTTTACCTAGGTATCTTGGTAGGTAACGTATGTATAGGCTAGTATCCTACTACCCTAGGGAGCACGGGTCAAAATACCAAGCGTAGGTAGGCTAACTTGATATTCACCTAGGCTAGAAATTTACCTTAGAAAAGGGTAAATTAGGATATTGGCCTACGGCCAAGATTTGAGTTTCGAAGTCCAAGATGGACTTGGATATGGGTTGTAAGGGTTGGTAATGATTAGAATTAGTCGCCTAGACCTAGTCTTGACCTCGGTTGACCACGGTTGACTTTTTAGACCAAAAGTCAACTATGGGTCAACACTTTACCCAATTTAGTCCCAAATTCCATTAAACTTGGACAGTTGACCAAAAGTCAAGTATTAGTCACCATTGAACTAGGATTAACCTAGGGTTGACCTAGAGTTGACCAGAGTTGACTAGTTGACCAAAAGTCAACTGTAAGTCAACCGTTGACTTAAATCGACCTAGATTAATTTCGTTTGACTTGCATTGACCCAGTTTGACCTAGCTAGGCCTAATATTACTTAAATTGTTCCTGTACAATCTAGTTTGACCTCGTTTGACCTAGATGACTTAGTTTGCCGTGTCTTGACCTATTTTGACTCAGTATGACTTAATTTCACTTCCAAACCATTATATTGATACAGTATTCCATCTATAGGTCCTCGAGGCACTGATCTTGGACTCAGTCAACTTATCCATCACAGTACAGACGAGTACATTCTCTGATAATATTTCTGTTTTATGATATCATCTTTGTTTCTAGTATTTAGTGTAGATTATCTTTGTTCTCTTGACACATTGTTCACACGGATTGATATTTGTCTGGATCCCGTCATAAGATGTTATTTCTCTTATATATGGTATACACTGGGCAAGCCTTCATTGTTTATTGTTCATTGTATAGATACGATTCCTGCGTAGGCTCGCGACCTCCTCAGAGAATACGTATCATGACATGTCATGACTGGATCCACTATATTAGTCAGGGATGAGGGTGTTAGCGTAGATATGTGATCAATACCCCATAGTATTATATTGTATCATCATTGTATCACTATAGTATTCTCATTGTATAGTGTTAATCATACACTCACGTATGATTAGCCAGGCCAAACATTGTATCAAGTTCTAAGCCGATCACATGTTGAAACTAATACTAAACTCACATAGATATAGTTCCAGATTGTTGTACATGATTTATACTATTTTCCTGTTCTTACATTCAGATTATAGCCTTGACATGCCTTACCATGATTCATGTACACATTATTTACTTCGTAGATTCTCTCTATTTACTGCGACATTTTCAATATCGTCTAACTAGAATTGTTATTTGAGATTTGTGCTCGTTCCATCCTGACTGGATATGTTGACAAAATTTTACAGATTATTGCGAGGAGGATTGTCCTACCTACTACGGTCCGGTTGACGTAGTGGGCGTAGACTTGGAGACCTTGGTTCAGCAGGGCTTAGCTCCGCCCGACGAGCCTCTAGCTTAGTTTAGTTAGACTAGACATTTTGGACTGGACCTTGTCTCCAGCTTGCTACTTATGTTATTATATTATATCTTGGATTGTATTAGAGACTTGGACTTAGACTTGTATATTGTTTGTGATGGACTTGACAGGTTATATTTTATAGTCTTGTTGTCTTTATCTTTCAGTCTTTACTTATTATCTTAGAGTTGTGATTGAGTACTCATATATATGCATTGCTTGTCCTCCGTTCGGAGTTGACCATATTCTCGACAGGTTTTGATATATATATAAACTGTTTAGAGTAGAAAACCTACAGTGTTCTACGCCATTTTTACGGTGAGGGCTGGGCGTTGTCACGTGCACGTACCCTTATAGCGGGTGCGGGTCGTGACAGTGGTAAAAACTACCCCGAACATGTAGCAACCGCCCAGAACGTGCAAACGCACGTTCTGCTGCAAGTTGCGCCAACTGCGCACACCCCGCACTCCTTCCACTCTGCGCAACAGAGCGCGTACTGAACTGCACATACTGCACGCTCTGCACGCACTGCGCACACGGCGCACGCATCGCAACCAGCGCGCCAGCATAACCCGAGCAACCCGCGCAACTCAGCGCAACCCAACGCAACCCGTGCAACTCAGCTCAACCTGAGCACAACCTGGACGCGCACCTGGACAGCGCAATTGGGCTTGCGCAACTGGACATGCGCACCTGAGCAGTGCAACTGGACTTGAGCAACGTGGCAGCGCAAGTGGTAGCGCATGTGGCTCGCACAACGAGCGCAACTAAAGCGCACTATGTGCCTAGCGACGATGCTGACGTACTAAGTGCAAAGTGTGCCAACAAAACGCCACATTACGCCTTATGAGCCCATGAGCCCGAGTCCGAGTTCGAGTCCGAGTCCGAGTCAGAGTCCGAGTCGCTAAGCCCCTACGGGGCTTAGCTCCCATGGAAATAAATTTTCCAAAAGCAAAAAGCATGAATGCTTTAATTATTGATTTTAGCCTTTTTTCCATTAGAAAAATAACCCCACATGGCAAACCCATGTGCACCTCCATACTACATGTGTATCTCCAATAATAGCAAAGCTAATATATAGAGATACAATCTCTTTGTTTTTTCCGATGTGGGACTAAAGCTTTCTAAAGGAAAAACCAAAACTCCAACAATCCCCCACATATCTCTATATATAAGGGTATAAGTGTTCCCCACAGTAACTGTCCATCATGCATTAGGAGAGATGTCGCTGACGACTTGAATCTTCCCGAATGGATCAAAAATCAGACTATAATACAAGAATGGACTAAGCCTTGAATTCTGCATCATAGCTGAATTTCTTTCCACTCACATAATGTAGTTACATGTGCTTCTGGCTACACATTAAAGGTCCTGTACCAGCCTGGTTTCAGTGTATAATTTTGGGCGTCTACAAGTTTACCCTCAAGAGACGGCCTGATATCTCTTTGTCCATACACTATAGGTGAGTTCATTATAAAGAGACATGGCATGAAGCGCTTTGCGCTTCCCTTGCGGTGCTACGCCGCCATGATATGGCTTAAAGCCGAGGCCTTATCCAGTACCAGAAACCTCATCGTAGTGTCATACTACTGTAGCATGAGGCAATCGCCTCTTTGTAGTGCCAAACTATCCAGCATGAAGCCTTAGGCTCCCTTGCGGTGTTATGCCGTAACGACATGGCTTGCAAGGCCGAGGCTTTATCCCTAACTGGGTACCTCATCGTGGTGTCGTGCCACTGTAACATGAGGAACTCCTCCTCTTTGTAGTGCTGACTACACCCCTCTTTATTTTTAACATACAGCATTAGGCTAACTGCCTATTTGCGGTGCTACGCCACTGTGACTTGGCCTGCAAAGCCGAGGCTTTATCCTATTACTGGGCAGCACCCCACATATAGGAACCTCATTGTGGAGTCACCCCACTGTAGCATGGAGTTTCACTCCTTGTAGTGCTGCTCTACCGTGCCTCCTGTAAAGCACACCAGGCATTCACTCTGCCTGAGAACTCATTAAGGCAATTAAGCCAACCTTCCCACAGGAACCATTTTCAACAGAAAACAACAGTAGACAACAGTGGTTATAGGTCCGTAACCTCTCCATGCCCATTAGAACATGTACCCACTGTTCCTGATATTCTTTCGATTAGTGTCCTCCCTTGAACCAAAAGCTAGATGCCTAGTAGATAAATCTTTGAACTAATAGCATAAAACTTTATGGTAGGAATACAATAATACAATATCAGAATGCCTTCAAGCCCATTTTACAAGCTGTGTCATCGACCAGTTGGCGCTTGAGGTCCTTGGTGAACGGATCCACCAGGTTCTCCTGACTCCGAACATCAATAACTGCAATAACACCTCTCTTGATAAGATCGTGTACTGCCCTGTGCTTCAACCGCACAGTCCTCTTCTTTCCGTTGAAGAGGTCATTTGATGCCACCGCCGCAGTTGCCTGGTTGTCGCAGTATATCGGTATCGTCGGTATTTGCGCCCCAACCATTGGAAGATCATACATGAGCTCCCAAAGCCATTCTGCTTCCTCGGCTGCGGTATCAAGTGCAAAGAACTCAGATTCCATGGATGACCGCGAGAGCATAGTCTGCTTCTTCGACTTCCATGATATAGCAGCTCTACCCATTGTGAAAATGAATCCACCTGTGGACCTCTCGCTCTCTACCTCTGAGCACCAGCTGGCATCACTGAAGCCTTCCACTACCGGCGGATCTCCGCTGTAGTACAGTGCATATGTTTGAGTCTTCTTGAGATATCTCATAACCCGTTTCACAGCTTTCCAGTGTTCAGCACCTGGGTTGCTCATGAAACGACTCAGCATTCCTACGGCGAAAGCTATGTCAGGCCTTGTGGCATTAGTAGCATACATCAAACTTCCGATTACGCTTGCATACTCCAGCTGCCTGACGCTTTCCCCTGAATTAGGCTTCATCTTCAGATCATACCTGTACGGCGTATCGATCCCTGGAAGATCCCGATACCCATAACGAGTGATCATTTTCTCAATATAATAAGACTGTGACAGCACTAGTCCAGTGTCTGTCCGGATGATCTTGATCCCTAAGATCACATCAGCTTCCCCCAAGTCCTTCATACTGAACTTGCTTGAGATAAATTTTTTTGTCTCCGTGACACAGCTAATATCCGTACCCAGGATAAGCATGTCGTCCACGTACAGACAAACGATCACACCTCTTCCATCAGCGAACTTCGTGTAAACATACTTGTCCGTATCTCTGACCATGTAGCCATTTGACCTTATAACTTTGTCAAATTTCTCATGCCACATCTTGAGAGCTTGTTTAAGACCGTACAAGGATTTTACCAACTTGCAGACTTTGTTTTTAAGACCCCTGATGACAAATCCCTCTGGCTGTTGCATGTAAATCTCTTCGGTCAGCTCGCCATTTAGGAAAGCTATATTCACATCCATCTGATGTATCACCATCTTATGTATTGCTGCGAGAGCAATCAACATTTTGATGGTGGTCATCCGGGCTACTGGAGCATACGTGTCAAAATAGTCAATCTCCTGCTTCTGAGAAAATCCCTTGGCTACCAACCTAGCCTTGAAGTTGTCAATAATTCCATCTGCTTTCATCTTCTTCTTGAAGATCCATTTGCATCTGATGGGTTTCACTCCTTCAGGAAGATCAACCAACACCCAAGTGTTATTTGAGGTGATAGAATCAAATTCATTGTCAATCGCCTCCTTCCAGAAAACTGCGTCTCTGGTCTTCATCGCCTCATCATAGGTAAGCGGATCTGCTTCCACATGATAGGTGACAAAGTCACTTCCGAACTCCTTAGGCCTCCTCACTCGCTTCGTTGATGGCACAGCGAGATCTGGTTCAACCGTTGTTTCAACAACAATATCTTCTTGGACTACATCTTCATTGAAGACCTGCGCACCCTCATTGTTCTCCGGAATATCCGCAAGAACAATATTCTTGTGCCTTGTAAATTTGTCTTCAAAATATTCTGCGTCGCGAGATTCAATGATATGATTTGACTCAATATCAAGAAATCTTCGAACATCACTCTTCTCGACATACCCCAAGAAGATCGTCTTAGTAGTCCTTGTCCCAAGCTTCTGAATCTTCAGATCTGGAAGCTTGACATATGCCAGACACCCCCACACTCGAATGACATTCAAGTTAGGTCTGACCTTGAACCAGAGTTCATGAGGAGTAACGTCTGAAGTTGCATGAGGCACTCTATTTAGAATAAAAGTGGCCGTCAATGCAGCTTCTCTCCAGTAGCACTTAGAAAGACTAGCAGTCAACAACATAAAGTTAATCATTTCTGTTAACGTTCTGTTCTTCCTCTCTGCTACTTCCGTTTGATTGAGGAGAGTACGGAGCCGTAGTCTCATTGACAATTCTATGTTCTTTGCAGAACGATACAAATTCATGAGACCTATACTCTCCACCTCGATCACTTCTTATCCTTTTGAGTTGTTGTCCAGTCTGCCGTTCAGCTTCGGCTATGAACTCCTTGAACTTCTCGAATGCTTCGTCTTTAGCCTTCAGCAAGTAGACGAACGCATACTTTGAGAAGTCATCGATAAAGGTTATGAAATACTTCATCCTGGCCTTTGTAGAGAACTATTTGAAGTCACATATATCGGAGTGTACCAACTCCAGAAGATCTGTACTTCGATTAACCCGAGGAAAGGGTTTCCTTGTGATCTTTGTTTGAGCACAAACTTCACATTTCTCTACCTTACCCCCACACTTAGAGATAAGTCCTAGACTAGACATTCTGTTTATTCGTTTACAATGAACATGTCCTAGCCTATTATGCCACAACTCAAGAGTAAAAGCAGAAGGAGTGATTTCATTAATCACATTAATTACATTGGACTGATTTACAAGCTGAATTTTGAACATTCCTTCGGTATAAAAAGCTTTCCCGAAATATGTTCCCTTGATAGACATCACCATCTGGCCAGCATTGATGTCCATCCTGAGGCCTGCTTTGCAGAATAGGCCTCCTGAGATCAGGTTCTTGGTGATAGCAGGTACGTGCTTCACGCCTTGAAGCGTCAGAGACTTCCCTGAAGTCAGCTTCAATACCACCGTCCCGATCCTAAACACTTCAGCTTGTGCCTGGTTCGCCATCATAACCACTTCAGAAGCAGGTGTATAGGTGGTGAACCACTCCTTACTGGAGCAGACATGGCAGGAGGCTCCAGTGTCTACCCACCAGTCAGAGTCAGTCCTTACCGCATCAATCTGCGCAATCATAGCAACAATGTCAGTGATCATAGATACCTTACTAGGCTCTCCTTACTCTGATTGCTTGGTTTTTGCTTTGCACTCATTCTTAAAGTGGCCCTTCTTGCCACACTTGAATCAAGGCATTTGAGACTTTGGCTTCTTTTTCTTGATAGAAGTTCCCTTGACTTTTAGATTGTCAGGGTCCTTCTTCTTGCTGTAGGAAGCCGCCTGCTTTCCTCTTGGATCCTTGGTATGAACCACATTGGCGTTAGCCAATTGCTTGGACAGTGTGTCCACCTTCAGTTGAGCCCGCATCTGGTCCTCAACATAGATTTCCTGCAGGAGATCTTCAAGGGTGATCTCCAGCTTCTTCCTATGCATGTTTGCATAGAACTTGCTCCACCCAGCGGGGAGCTTTGAGATAATCCCTCCAACAACAAACTTGTCGGAGAGGGGCATCGCCTCATCTTCTGTAATGCCTGTTGTTCGTATTACGTATTTAAGAATACGTGTACGTATTTTATCTCGTATTGGCCATGATTCATCTTGGTTTGGGTTGGCTTGGGTTGGTTCGGCTAGGCTTGATTAGCCTTGGTTCATCATGAACCAAGGGTGAACCCCCTACCTACCACAACCGACCCCATTTATTAACCTCTTCCCATTCTCTCTCCTCATTATTTCCTTTCTTCTTCATTAGTCTCCACCACCAACCAAGAAAACCCTAGCCTAGGCAAGTGCAATCTTGCTTCATGAAGAAACCCACCATTTTTATTGTTCTAATCTCTTCTTTGCAACTTTCTAATCCACATTAGAACTTGTCATTTTTTATTTTGAAGCTTGGATTTTTGTAGATCTAGAATTTAGTCATTTTTGGATTTTCATGGTTTTGATCTATTAAATTCCCTTATTTTTAAGTTTTGATGGTTCCATGTGGTAGAGAATTTCCTTCTACCCAATTTTGACCTTTAGAAAGTTGGATTTGGACTTGTTTTGACCAAGTTATGGACTTTGGAAGCTTAGGGTTCAACCATGGAGTTCCTGCTGTTTGGAGAAGACGGTGAGCAGTGCACGAGCTTTTTAGCTTGCGTCACTGAGCTGTGCGCGCTCTTTAGCGCAGCACAGTAGACCCCATACGCTACCTTTTGGAAGCGTATGACTCGCATACGCTCGCTTGCTTGACAAGGAGTCGTATGGAGTCCATACACTGCCTTTTTGGAGCGTATGACTTACATACGCTCACTTGGATAGCCATGAGTCGTATGGAGTCCCTACGCTGCCTTTTGGAGGCGTATACGCTCGCTTGTGTGACAAGAAGTCGTATGAAGTTCATACGCTGCCTTTTTGGAGCGTATGTCTTGTATACGCTCACTTGTGTGACAAGGGGTCGTATGGACCTCATACGCTGCCCTTTGTGAGCGTAGGCTTACCTGAGCGTAGGCTTACCTGAGCGTAGCCTGACCTGAGCGTATGACTTTTGTACTGAGCGTATGGCCTTGGCTGACTTGGTCTTATGTCAGCATGTCACTTTGGTTTTATTTTCCTTAAGCTTGGCTCTTCTATAGCCCTGTATATTGATATTTTATTAGATATTTTACGCCCATTTTATATCCTTACGCCTTTTGACATGAACTTGATAATCATGAATTTATTTAATAGGTTTGTTAATAATAATTGAACACGGCATGGCAGGACAAGCATACCTGACTTGATTATCTCGAATTGCTGTTGCGACGGCTAACGTGACATGACCTGACAAGAATGACTAACCTGGGCACCGTGGATGATTGCGTTTGTACACTAAACCAGTATTGTCTTGCATCATGTCTAGGATGGGATCCCTGAGTACCACGGTCAGGGATACCTACTGTAATTAACTAAGAGTAATAAACTAGAATAACTCAGTAGACATGAAGAGATTCCCAGCTATAGGCAATCCCGTTATCTGGACGCATTAAGTGGACTTGTAGCCTACCGACGAGTAGGGCACACTTCCAGCACACAGTCATGTGGTGCATCCTCCATAAATGGACATTCGACCTGGATAACTTGGATGGTCTGCAGGACTTGTGGCTGTTGAAATAATCTCATTGCAACTTGCTAGTAACTATGCCTGTGATAACCCTAGCTAGTTAAAGTATCAAGCCGTACTTTTGATTGGCCGTGATTGATTGGATGAAGTTATTCCAGCTTAGTCTTATCCTGATCCTGTGCAAGATCGTGACAAGACACGATTATTGATGCTTGCCTTAACAATAACGATCGGGGGACCAGTTCTGTTCAGGCGAAGGGTTACAACCCCGGTCCTTGTTTGGTTTAAGGGTTGTAACCTGGCTCCCGGAGCAGTTCTGTGTCTTCCCTTCGGTTATTGTCTTATTTGTACTCCGTGCCATGCTTGTCATGTTCTATCTTACTTCAGCAACATGATTATCTATAATGGCCTTAACAATAAAGATCAGGAGTCCAGTTCTGTTCAGGCGAAGGGTTATAACCCCGGCCCTTATTTGGTTTAAGGGTTGTAACCTGGCTCCCGGAGCAGTTCTGTGTCTTCTCTTCGTTTATTGTCTTATTACCTTATCCATAGTATTTGAGACGGATTTCCATTCAGGTGAAGGATTGCAATCCCGGTCCTTGTTTGGTTTAAGGGTTGTAGTCTGGCTACTTGAATGGCTTCCTCGTACTCAATTATTGTTGTTATTTCTGATAATTTAACTTTAATGTTCCTTACTATATGCTGGTTTTAGTTTCTAAGTGAAGCCTCCTTTGTGGCACTTGCTCTTTCTGGGGTCTGACCCAGCTGGTTTTGTGTGGCCAGATATCGGAGCAGCTCCCGAGGATCCACCGATCTTCCAGCCAGATGGTGACCACTAGACGGAACCCTGGCAACGAGTGGGTTTCTTTTTGTCCTCCCACTTATTTGTAAAAATTATTCTTTTGAGGCGTTTAGCCGGCGAGCACATGTTAGCTCGATTGCATCTTTATTTACTGTCTGCCTACGGGCTGTAACATGATTGACAGATCCTAGGGTTGATCATGTATGACTAAACTCTTGCTAGTCCTGGCATTTTGTACGACTAGCTTCATGATCATCCAATATGTAATGTATGGGACGCCTTGCTATTATATATTTGGTGCTCTGATATCTTGTAATTACTATTGCTTGCTTGTGATTGAGACAATAGGCTTGTTCATGACCTTAGGAGACTACTGGCTTGTAGTTAAACCCTCATGTATCTAGACAGCCGTGACCGTATAGTGAGATGGATTCCATTTCATATACGTAGCTGGCTATGTCTGCCCCCGCTCTCCAGTATTCTGGTTCTGGGGCGTGACATCTTCCAACTTCTGTCGCAGTTTCAGGAACTCCTTCACCTGCGGCAGCATAGACTTTTCGTCCTCAAAGAATCACTTGTGATATTTTTCAACCACAAATATTTTACTGCGGTTCTTGTCTTCTTCGTAGAGTTTTTCTAGAGACTCCCATATGTCTCTAGCGATATTCTTTTTAGAATAGGATTCTGCAAGGAAATCTTCCATAGCATTCAGGATAAGCAGCCTGCAAATACTATTTTACCTTCTCCATTTTGCTTGCAGTTTAGTAGCCGCGGTGATTGCGGCAGCAGACCCAACATCTGGAATAGTAGGTTCTTCCTCCAGAAGCACGTGATCTACGTCTTTGAGTTGAAGGGTGAGATATACCTTCCTCTTGCAGACTTGGTAATGTTCTCCATCAAACATTTTTAACTTACAAAAGTCATAATTGAAGAGTGAAACATTAACGTTTTCCATCGTAGCAATAAAGCTTTGAGATTATTAGTGCTGGGACACAATTTTTCGATGGAAAACTGAGAAAATGAAACAATTGTAAAAATAATATTTCAAATCAACACTTCAAGGAAGGTGATTCTGAATAACGAGAATCTAAAAAGATTTCATAATCAACAGCAATCAGATCGTAGTACTTCTAAAAAGAAGATACAATCAAAATTACTGGCAGCAACGAAGAAGGTGACTGGCGAAAGATGGAAGAACTCCTGCTGGGGTGAATAATCACCGTTGCTCAAAGCTTTATTCGCCCTACACGAACAGCTTCCAGGAACCAGCAAGTTCGTCGGAGAACTTGGAACACTCCTGCTCTTCTGACTCCTCGGATGGACACGAACTCCCATACAAAAGCAACGCTGGTGCGGCGCCTTTCCTCTCTCTCTCGAAGGCTACTGGAAGATCAGAACTTTGTTAAAGAACACGTCTGAAATCTCTGTTTACTTGTGTTAAAAAATACTTCGTAAACTTTCTGTGGTGGCTTCTCTTTTTCTTCTGTAATCAGCCTTGAGAGAGAGAGAGAGAGAGGATGCCTTATATAGGCCCTGCAACAACTGTTCGGTTGCCACAAAGTTAGGGATGTGGTAAAAACCACCCCGAACATGTAGCAACCGTCCAGAACGTGCAAACGCACGTTCTGCTGCAACTTGCGCCAACTGCGCACACCCCGCGCTCCTTGCACTCTGCGCGACAGAGCGCGCAGCAAAGTGCGCCAACAAAACGCCACATTATGCCTCATGAGCCCGAGTCTGAGTCTGAGTCTGAGTCCGAGTCCGAGTCCGAGTCCGAGTCCGAGTCCGAGTCTGAGTCCGAGTTCGAGTCCGAGTCGCTAAGCCCCTACGGGGCTTAGCTCCCATGGAAATAAATTTTCCAAGAGCAAAAAACATGAATGCTTTAATTGTTGATTTTAGCCTTTTTTCCATTAGAAAAATAACCCCACATGGCAAACCCATGTGCACCTCCACACCATATGTGCATCTCCAATAATAGCAAAGCTAATATATAGAAATAGAATCTCTTTGTTTTTTCCGATGTGGGACTAAAGCTTTCTAAAGGAAAAACAAAACTCCAACAATATTTTCAAGTTTTGAAGGCCGGATTAAAGGGATCCATATGTTGGTTTGTTTTATAACATATTACATTTGTGTGTGTTTGTTTGTTTTTTTCCCTTCCAATTTTTAAATGTTTAATTGCATGACAAATTTATTTTATAATAGTATAAAATATTTTAAAGTAAATTTATTTTTAAAATGGTAAATATTAATTGTAATGGAAACTGTGTGATTATTAGTGGTTAGTAATTATGTTAGTGGGAATGCGTACAATTTATATATTTTATTTCTAGTTATTCTAGAGCATATTTTGATATAAATAAGGTTCAAAAATGTCTCTTTTGGAATATATAAGTTTTCACGATGAAACCTTTTTTTAATTATTATATATAAAATTTAATTTGCAGCTTTGCAGCTAAACGTAAGAAAACAACATTATTAATTGTCATGGAATGTCATCCCAATTTGATTCGATTTTTATTGGATATTAGAATTTTAATGTTTTCCGCAACCATAATCCGAAGCAATGTTTTGAAAACCGTTCGAATCAATGAGTCGTTCAAATACATCGTTCACTGTCTAATTTGTTCAATCGGTTGGACAATCGGTCCAATTATTATGAGTACACTATAAATATAGGTTAGTACTATAAATCTCTCAAATTGTTCCTTTAAATTATTTTTTCTTATATAACAGTTGAAGTGACATTTAACATGACAAATTTTAAAAATTAAAATTAACATTAAAAAAAAATAGCATTAATATTAAAAAATTTAATGATAATTTTTTTAATTTAAAATTTATCATGTTAGCTATCATGTTAGATGTTACATCAGTTGTTATATAAGAAATGATAGTCCGAAGAAACATTTTAGAAAGACTAATGGCATTAGTCATAAGTATATTAATTAATTAAATATAACTTTAACATGTTCTGGTTGTCATATATTCTTTTCCTTCCTACTGGTGCTCAAATAACTTTACGTTCTATACTGCCTCGTTTGGTTGGCGGAACAGAAGGGAAAGGAAATCAATTCCTGGTTATTTCCTTTCCTTTGAAAAACTTTAATTCTTATTAATTTTTCTAAGAATTTGTAAAGGAAAGTGAATACTTTAATGTAAAAAATTGATTAATTGCTTGGATGGATGGAATCATTTTTCTTTCTAATTTTCTTTTCATTGGGAATCATTTTCATTTACTCCTCAATTTCTTGGACATCCAAACATAGGAAAGTAATCACTTTTCTTTTTCAACCCGGAGATTCCACGAACCAAACGGTTCGCGGAATGGAAGGGAAAGGAAATCAATTCCTTGTCATTTCCTTTCCTTTGGAAAACTTTAATTTCTATTGATTTTCCTTTTCGATGTTTGGCAATGCCAAGAAATTTGGAAAGGAAAGTGAATACTTCAATGTGGGAAAGTAATTCTTTCCTTGGATGGATGGAATCACTTTCCCCTCTAATTTTTCTTCCATTGGAAATTACTGTTGGTGTTTTTGCCTTTGGACTAGAAAAGATAGTCCCACATCGGCTACACCAAATGGTGAGTATCTCAATATAATGCATTGCTTGTGTTGAGGTGTGCACATGAGGTGTAGTGGGGCACAAGTTTGTGCCATGTGAAAGTATTTTCCTAGAAGGAAAAAGGATTAAATCCAACAAGGATGCAAGTTAATTTTTGTTGTGCGGACTCGGACTCGGACGCGGACTCCAAGATGTCTCGTGCATGCACAGGAGGGTTCGAGGGGTAGGCGTGGACTGGCACACTTCTATGCTGATTGTGGGATGATCTAAAATATCAAACTCTATTTTTGAGTATTGGTATTTTAGTCCCACATCGGATAGGAGAAGAGGTGAAGTCTCAACTCCACTCTATAAATAGAGCCCCTTGGCCTTCTTTGAAAGATGCACCAAGAAGAGAGTTGAGGGAGTCTGTTAAGTCCAGGAAGCCCGTTCAAGTCTCAAATATTGACTTACGAGCATTCCAGAAGTTCTCCTGAACTTGCTGGTTCCTGGGAGCTTATCCGTACTGCGGGTATAGCTTTGAGCGCCGGTGTTCAACACCCCAGCGAGATCCGCTCTTCTTCTTCCTTCCTCTTTCTGTTGCCTTCGAGAATCTGAGACTCAACTGTTGTTGATCATCTCTTGTTGCCTTCGAGAAACCGCTATTGCAAACGCGATTCGATTTTTTTAATCGTTTAGGCTACGCAATCAGCATTATTTGCATCTCTTTTTTAGGGATTGCAACTGCATTATTTGCATCTCTTTTTTAGGGATTGCAACTGCATTCTTTGCATCTCTTCTTAGGGATTGCAACTGAGTTTTTCCATCGATTGTTTGCAAATAGACTAACAATCTCAAAGCTATACGATTCGATGGAAAACACTCGTGCTTCGCTTGTCGATACCGGCTTTAACAAGTTGGAGAAATTCGACGGCGAATACTTCCAGATCTGGAAGCGAAAGGTGACTCTGAACCTTCAACTCGTGGATGTTGATCACGTGTTGGATGAGGAAGAACCAATCGTTCCAGCAACAGGATCTGCTGCTGTTCTGGCCGCTGCTACGAGCAAGCAGACGAAGTGGAAAAAGGATAACAGCATATGCAGGCTGCTGATCCTGAATTCCATGGAAGACTCTCTGGCCGAGTCCTACACAAAGAGGACTTCTGCCAAAGAGATCTGGGAGTCCGTAGGGAAGCTGTATGACGACGACGAGGCCCGGTCGAAGATGTTCATGGTTGAAAAATACCACAAATGGGTCTTTGAAGACGAGAAGACCATGCTGCCCCAAGTGAAAGAGTTCCTGAAGCTGCGCCAGAAACTGGAGGACGATAGCATGCCCCTCGTCGACAAGTTCGTCGTTGGAGGGATCGTGGCAAAACTTCCTCCAGGATGGAGCAACATCTATGCAAGGATGCATAGGAAGAAGATGGAGATTAGCCTGGATAATCTCCTCAGCGAGATTCATGTTGAGGACGAGATGCGCTCTCAACAGAAGTTGGACACCCTGTCCAAGCAACTAGCAACGGCGAATCTGGTTCAAGCCACCAGAGAGAACAAAGGGAAGCAGGCGGCTTCTCACCACAAGAAGAAGGACTTCTCGAATCTGAAAGTGAAGGGTCCAGGATTCAAGCAACAGAAGTCCAAGTCCCATGTGACTTGCTTCAACTGTGGCAAGAAGGGTCACTATAAAAGTGAATGCAAGTCCAAGCCCAAAGAGCAAGGTGAGCCTAACAAGGTTTCTTTGGTTACTAATCAGGTTGCCATGATAGCACAGGTTGCAACTGTGGGGGCAGACTTGGACTGGTGGATAGACACTGGCGCGACATGTCATGTCTGTTCAGACAAGGACTGGTTCGTCTCCTATGAGCCTACTTCCGAGAAAGTCATGATGGCGAACCAGGCACAAGCTGAAGTACTGGAGATCGGGACGGTGGAGCTGAAGCTTACATCGGGGAACATTCTGACGCTTCAAGGTGTGAAGCATGTTCCTGCAATCGCAAAGAACCTGATCTCTGGGAGCCTGCTCTGCAACGCAGGCTTGAGGATGGACATCAATGCTGGCCAAATGGTGATGTCCAAGAAGGGTACTTTCTTCGGGAAAGCTTTTCAGACTGAAGGAATGTACAAAATTCAGCTTGTTGTAACCCAGCATAATAATGTCAATGCTATCACTAGTTTGAATTACTCTCTTGAGTTGTGGCATAATAGACTAGGACATGTTCATTGTAAGCGAATAAACAAAATATCTAGTCTAGGACTTATCTCCAAGTGTGGGGGTAAGGTAGAGAAATGTGAGATATGTGCTCAGACGAAGATCACTAGGAAACCCTTCCACAGGGTCCATCGAAGCACAGATCTTCTGGAGTTGGTTCACTCAGATATCTGTGACTTCAAACAATTCTCTACAAAGGCCGGGATGAAGTATTTCATTACTTTCATCGATGACTTCTCCAAGTATGCCTTCGTCTATTTACTCAAATCTAAAGACGAAGCATTCGAGAAGTTCAAGGAGTTCAGAGCCGAGGCTGAACGGCAAACTGGACAACAACTCAAGAGGCTGAGGAGTGATCGAGGTGGGGAATATAGGTCTCATGAATTCTCATCATTCTGCAAAGAACATGGAATCATCAACGAGACGACGGCTCCGTATTCTCCACAATCCAACGGAGTAGCAGAAAGGAAGAACAGAACGTTGACAGAGATGATGAATTCTATGCTGTTGACTGCGGGTCTCCCAAAGTGCTATTGGGGAGAAGCTGCATTAACGGCCACTTTCATTCTGAACAGAGTGCCGTATGTAACTTCCGACATAACTCCTCATGAACTCTGGTTCAAAGTCAGACCCAACCTGAATGTCATTCGAGTGTGGGGGTGCCTGGCTTATGTGAAGCTCCCGGATCTAAAGATTCAAAAGCTGGGGACAAGGACTACTAAGGCGATCTTCCTGGGGTATGCCGAGAAGAGTGATGCTCGGAGATTCCTTGATATCGAGTCAAATCATATCATCGAATCTCGCGATGCTGAATATTTTGAAGAAAAGTTTGCAAGGCACAAGAACATTGTTCTCGCGGACATTCCGGAGAATAATGAGGGTGCGGAGCAGACAGAGATCTTTATCGAACTAGTAGTCCAAGATGGAGTTGTTGTCGAGGAGACACCAGCTGAACCAGAACTCGCTGAGCCGTCAACTAAGCGAGCGAGGAGGCCGAAAGACTTCGGAGATGACTTCGTCACCTATCATGTGGAAGCAGATCCGCTTACCTATGATGAGGCGATGAAGACCAGAGATGCTATATTCTGGAAGGAGGCGATTGACAACGAGATTGACTCAATCACCTCCAATAACACATGGGTATTGGTCGACCTACCAGAAGGAGCAAGACCCATCGGATGCAAATGGATCTTCAAGAAGAAGATGAAAGCAGATGGAACCATTGACAAGTTCAAGGCCAGGCTAGTGGCCAAGGGGTTTGCTCAGAAGCAGGGGATCGACTACTTTGACACTTATGCTCCAGTAGCTCGGATGACAACTATCAGATTGTTAATTGCTTTAGCAGCAATACACAAGCTGGTGATACATCAGATGGATGTAAAAACGGCATTCCTTAATGGCGAGCTGACCGAAGAGATCTACATGCAACAACCAGAAGGTTTTGTCGTCAGAGGTCTGGAAGACAAAGTCTGCAAGTTGATGAAGTCTCTGTATGGTTTGAAGCAAGCTCCCAAAATGTGGCATGAGAAGTTTGACAAGGTGATAAGGTCAAATGGCTACAGGGTCAGTGAAACAGACAAGTGTGTCTATACGAAGTTTGCTGACGGAAGAGGAGTAATCGTTTGTCTATACGTGGACGACATGCTAATCCTAGGTACGGATTTAAGCTGCGTCACAGAGACAAAGAAATTCCTCTCGACCAAGTTCAGTATGAAGGACTTGGGGGATGCCGACGTAATCTTGGGGCTCAAGATCATCCGGACAGGCACTGGAATAGCGCTGTCACAGTCTCATTACATTGAGAAGATGCTCTCTCGCTACGGGTATCAAGATCTTCCTATTATTGATACACCGTACAGGAGTGATCTGAAACTGGAGCCAAATTCGAAGGAGAGCGTCAGGCAGTTGGAGTACGCTAGCGTCATCGGAAGTTTGATGTACGCTACTACTGCCACAAGGCCTGACATAGCCTTTGCAGTGGGAATATTGAGTCGATTTACGAGCAATCCAGGCGTAAAGTATTGGAAAGCTGTGAAGCGTGTTATGAGATATCTCAAGAAGACTCAGACATATGCACTATACTACAGCGGAGATCCGTCAGTAGTGGAAGGCTTCAGTGATGCTAGCTGGTGTTCAGAGGTGGAGAGCGAATATTCCACAGGTGGATATGTGTTCGCCATGGGTGGAGCTGCTATATCGTGGAAGTCGAAGAAGCAGACTATGTTATCTCGCTCCTCCATGGAATCTGAATTCTTTGCATTGGACGTTGCAGCAGATGAAGCAGAGTGGCTTCGGGAGCTCATGTATGACCTTCCAATGGTTGGGGCTCAGATACCGGCGATTCCGATATACTGTGACAACCAGGCGGCAGCAGCAGTGGCATCAAATGAACTCTTCAACGGGAAGAAGAGGACTGTGCGGTTGAAGCACAGAGCAGTGAACGATCTCATAAAAAGGGGCGTCATTGCAGTGATCGATGTTCGGAGTCAGGAAAACCTGGCGGATCCGTTCACGAAGGGTCTCAAGCGTCAGCTGGTCGAGGATACAGCAAGGAAGATGGGCTTGAAGGCATTCTAATATTGTGTCATTATAATCCTATCAATAAATTTTATGTTATTGGTTCAAAGAGAAATCTACCAGATATCTAATTTTTTGATTCAAGGGAGGACTATTGACTGGAAAAATATTAGTTAACAGTGGGCACTTGTTCTGCGGAACATGTAAGGGTTTCGGACCCAGAACCACTGTTGTCTACTATGAATTTTCTACGGAAAATTGATCCTGTGAGAAGGATGGCATAATGCCTTAATGAGTTCTCAGACTGAGTGAAGGTCTGTTATGCTTTACAGGAAGCATGGTGGAGCAACAACCACAAAGGAGTGTTACAACTCCATGCTACAGTGGGGTGACTCCACCATGAGGTTCCCAGGTGGGGGTAATGCCTCGGCTTTGTTAGCCAAGTTACAGGCGGCGTAGCACCGCATATAGGCAGGTAGCCTAATGTTGCATAATCGTAATAAAGAGATGTAGGCAGCACTACAAAGAGGCTGGTGTCCTCATGTTACAGTGGCATGACACCACGATGAGGTACCCAGGTAGGGGTAAAGCCTCGGCTTTGCAAGCCATGTCATAGTGGCGTAACACCACAAGGGAGCGCAAGGCTTCATGCTGGGTAGTTTGGCACTACAAAGAGGCTTGAGACCTCATGCTACAGTAGTATGACACTACGATGAGGTTCCCAGGTAGGGGTAATGCCTTGGCTTTGTCAGCCATGTCATAGCGGCGTAGCACCGCAAAGAAGCGCAATGCTTCATGCCAATGACTCTTTATATAGAACTCACCTATAGTGTATGGACAGAGATATCAGGCCGTCTCTTGAGGGTAAACTTGTAGACGCCCAAAAATTATACACTGAAACCAGGCTGGCACAAGGCCTTCAATGTGCAGCCAGAAGCACAGTTGATGTCACTATGTGAGTAGGAAGAATTGCAGTTATGGTGCAGAATTCAAGGCTTAGTCCATTCTTGTATCATGCTGTTATTTAACCTATGCGGGAAGATTCAAGTTGTAGCGACATCTCTCCTAATGCATGATGGACAATCACTGTGGGGAACGCTCAACCCATATATTGAGATATGTGGGGGATTGTTGGTGTTTTTGCCTTTGGACTAGAAAAGATAGTCCCACATCGGCTACACCAAATGGTGAGTATCTCAATATAATGTATTGCTTGTGTTGAGGTGTGCACATGTGGTGTAGTGGGGCACAAGTTTGTGCCATGTGGAAGTATTTTTCTAGAAGGAAAAATGATTAAATCCAACAAGGATGCAAGTTAATTTTTGTTGTGCGGACTCGGACTCGGACGCGGACTCCAAGATGTCTCGTGCATGCACGGGAGGGTTCGAGGGGTAGGCGTGGACTGGCACACTTCTATGCTGATTGTGGGATGATCTAAAATATCAAACTCTATTTTTGAGTATTGGTATTTTAGTCCCACATCGGATAGGAGAAGAGGTGAAGTCTCAACTCCACTCTATAAATAGAGCCCCTTGGCCTCCTTTGAAAGATGCACCAAGAAGAGAGTTGAGGGAGTCTGTTAAGTCCAGGAAGCCCGTTCAAGTCTCAAATATTGACTTACGAGCGTTCCAGAAGTTCTCCTGAACTTGCTGGTTCCTGGGAGCTTATCCGTACTGCGGGTATAGCTTTGAGTGCCGGTGTTCAACACCCCAGCGAGATCCGCTCTTCTTCTTCCTTCCTCTTTCTGTTGCCTTCGAGAATCTGAGACTCAACTGTTGTTGATCATCTCTTGTTGCCTTCGAGAAACCGCTATTGCAAACGCGATTCGATTTTTTTAATCGTTTAGGCTACGCAATCAGCATTATTTGCATATCTTCTTAGGGATTGCAACTGAGTTTTTCCATCGATTGTTTGCAAATAGACTAACAATTACTTTCCTTTCCTCCTCAATTCCTTGAACGTCCAAACATAGGAAAGTAATCACTTTCCTTTTCCAACCGGGAGATTCCGCCAACCAAACGAGGCCTAAGAGTAAAGAAGTCCTCATCTCTAATTTCGTATAATTAGTTGATGTTCCCATAGCCCATGAACAATCAAAATAAATGGAATGATACCAATTTCTATTAAGTTGTAATTTTCTCTCATTGAATAATAGTGATGTTGCTCTGGGCTCGGAGAATATTCAGATATGTTAGAGTTATTTGTGTCTAAAAAGCTTAAGGAGGCTACGCCGACATAGTTGGGGCTGGTATCAGAGCAGAAGGAGTTGCTTAGGGAGTATCAAAGACGTCGGTATAGCACCGAAATATCAACGGTATAGTGTTGTGCAAGCAATTGTATTTTCGGTCTTCCTGAGAGAAGACAGATTTCGAGCGGCACACGTCACTAAGGGTGAGCATTATTTGATTTTGGACCGAAAATCGAACAGAATCGAATAAGAAATTCGGTTCGGTTTAAAAAAAATTCGGTACGGATTTGCTTTTGAAAATATTTAAATTTTTTATTTGGTTTCGATTCAAAACCGAAAACTGAATAAGAAATATATATATATATATATATATATATATATATATATATATATATATATATAATGATTTCTAGCCTAGTGGTTAAGAGAGATGCATGCGGCCCAAGTGGTCAGGAGTTCGAGCCTCAGTGGAGGAGAGTTCGTCACAATTACTCATTGCTTCACATATATATATATATATATAGGTAGATACTAAATATATCTAGGTATATTTAGTTACTATATATATTATACATTAACAAAAAAAGGTGCAAATAAATCGAATAAACCGAAAACCGAACCGATTTAATTCGGTTCGGTTTAATTCGGTTATGGACAAATTCGGTTCGGTTTCGGTTTTTGCTTATTCGGTTTTCGGTCGAATTCGGTTTTCAGTTATTCGGTTCGTTTGGAACCGAATTAACCGAATGTTCACCCCTACACGTCATCGGCATACTAGTTAATCTTGATTGAGCTGAAGTTGATCGGGTCTGGAATTAGTGTTTTGACCAGAGTTTAACAATAATTCGAGATTAAAAAGGAATATGTATTTGTTCCTTATCTATTTTAGAATATATTATTAAAAGAATTCACGAAGGAGGCATGCAACCACAACATATATTAGCGCGCCTAAAAACGTTGCTAATATGCAAAAAAAAAGGTCACTAAAAATTTAGCGACGTAACTAACGACTTCTTTATTGTCGCATTTTTCATGGTCGCTGACCAGAAAAAAAAAAGCGTCGCTATTCGTTACTATAGCGAGTACTTTAACGACGAGGCCACGTCGTCGATTATTTTGCCAATAACGACGTTTAGAGATATGACGTTGCTAAACCAGCGACGTCCTATGTCGTTGCTAAACGTCGCCAAAGTAGCAACACTATCAGCAACATTTTGCTACAACAATGCGACAAATTTGTC
This sequence comes from Iris pallida, assembly GCA_029216955.1. Taxonomy (NCBI): domain Eukaryota; kingdom Viridiplantae; phylum Streptophyta; class Magnoliopsida; order Asparagales; family Iridaceae; genus Iris; species Iris pallida. Next base: position 50,753 of record JANAVB010038452.1, read on the forward strand.
ATGTTAGTTTGGTAGCGACGTATAGCAACGTCTTGATAGACTTTAACAACGCTCATTATATATGTTAGCGACATTTGGATACAAGTTAGTAGTGTAATATTATGTTGCAAAACGTCACTGAATATCGCTTTACTGAAAAAAACACAGCAAGCAGTTTGTACAACATTTTTCTAACAAAAATCTGCCTGCAGTTATAAATCACAGTTTATAAAAAAAGTATATATGGAGCAAACCTCCGTTGAATTCTTGGGTTTGCCGACCTCTTCGGTGGAACACTCAACATCAGTAAAAGCATATACAGTTAATATAAATAATAATGGAAACTCACATACAATTAAAAAAAGCTACAAATGTCACATGACATCAAATAATGTCATTAAAAGTATAAAATAAATACATCAAGACGCAAGAATGGGCCAATTCACAAACAATGAAAAATCTGTCCAATATCAAGGACCAGGAGGAGGAACATCGTCGCGTATCTGGGATAGAAGGAAGTCATACTTCTCCTGTCAAAGCGTTATTGATGTCGATGAAGGAGGTCGTATAATTGATGGATTCGGTGTCGATGCCGGAGGACCAGGAGGATGTAACTGCTCCAATGCTAGCAGTCGAGTAATGTATGAATACATAGCAGATACCAGCCCCGATCTGCTCTAAGCTACTAAATTCTGCATCATCACCAGTCATTACCAGAATAGGCTGAATTAGCGACGTCCAAAAATGTCGCTAATAAGTAAAAAGACGTCGCTACATATATTTAGCGACGTAATTAGCGACAAAAAAATAGGTCGTCGAAAAGCTAGTCCTAGAACAAAAGTTCGTCGCCAATCGTCGCTGTTGCGACGAATTTGTCTACGATGCTAAAACGTCGCAAACTTAGCGACGTTCGGCAACATTTACAGCACGTCGCCAACTTAGCGACGTCTATTCGTCATATGAAGTGACATGGCAAGGTTTGCCACGTCAGCACATTGAGCGATGTTTAGCAACGGGCCGTCGCAGTTAGCGACGTACCGATACATCTTTGCGACGTACTTCCGCATCGCAAAACCGTCGCAAAACGTCGCAAACCGTCGCTAATATGCTAGAAAATTAAAAAAATATAATGCAGTTTTCAAATCCTGCACACTGCACTTTACATACAGTTTAAACACTAATATGGAAATGGAAGATGATAAAAATGTATTCAAATCCTGCACACTGCACACTGCACTTTATACTTTATAGTGCACTTTATATCATCACAAACATAAATATATTCAAATCCTGCATATTGTACTTCACAGACACACATCATCACAAACATCCAATAGAGTCAAATAAAAATGGAAAATGATAGAAAGTCTCCCACCAAGTGTATAAACAAAAGTGTACCAATAAATAATTTGCCCATAGGGCCAATACATATAACTCATAAAAAAATCAATGAAATCACTGAGGACCCCTGCTGCGCATCTGAGATAGCATGAACTCATACTGCTCCTGTGTGAGCTGCACCATAGGGGCAGTAGGAGGCAGTGCAACGTCTGGAGTCGGCGCCGTCGATGGACCGGGAGGACGCATCTGCTCTAGCTTTCGTAGTCGCTCAGCATGCGCAGCAAGGGTACTCACCATCCTCTGAAAACTCTCCTCAATCGAAGTATGTATCTGAGTGAGTGCAGACATGGTCCTCTACGATCCCTCCAGCTCGACCTGTCTATGCTATGTGTGCTCCGTAGACTCGGTGAGCGTGTACAAGCTGGCAGCTGTAGCCTGCTGCAGAATCATCAGCTCATGTATACTGCGCTCGACCGTATCAAATCGTCCCCTGATCATCAAATCGTCGGATCGTTGCTATGCGGTATAGTGATCAAAAATCTGCTACTGCAACTCACGACGCAGCTCGTCGATCTGACGACCAATATCCTTAGCTCGTAATGACGCCTGCGAAGCTGGAGACTGCGCACTGACAGAGGGGGCCCGGGATGACTCTGAAGCCAAATAGGCGTCGTAGGATCCCGTATCGTAGTACATACCCTTTTGAAGACCACCAACGGCGGTCATCCAGAGGTCGTCCGGCGATGGAGCTGTAGGCGGCTAGGAAGAAGTACCAGCCCCTCCCTCTGTTGGCGCACTAGCAGCAGCAGCCGCCTCCTCTTGTAGCCAAAAAAACTCGACCTAGAACAATGTTTGCTAACGTCTAAGTATTTGCTAAAGTCTATATTGATATATATTTTCCTGTTTTCTAAATTATAGTAAATTAATATAAATAATAGAACATACATATGCCTGCGTCGTCCTCTCGTCAATAAACTCCCCCGTCCTCCGATGGGTGACCAGAAAGACGGTCACCATGTTGGGGTCCTCACATTTTTTTTACTTGTTAAAATATATTATCTATTATTAGTATTAAACATTCTATCTAACTATATATAAAATGATGTCCGTCATAGGAAACGTACCAGACAACAAAAATGCTCCGTCATAGGAATGGAGCTACCACACCACTTACTGGCGCTCGACCGTGCCACATTGGCCTTGTCAGACCGCTCCTGGTACCTGGCCTCGTCGAATCTAGCCTTCATCGCAGTCCACTGCTCTGGCGTGATCCAACCATGGATCGGCTTTCCGGAGTGATCACGAGACTTCTGGTCTTGGATCGCATCACGGATGAGGTTGCCTGCGACGGTACAAAATTGGGCCTCGATCTTCGCCGCTCGGTGTGGTGGATAGAAATAGGTCCTCTACAAGAAGTAAAATAGAAAGAGTTGTATAATATACACAAATGATTATTAAAATTTAAAAATAAACAAATTTTTTACCTTGAAGTGGGCCAACCAAAAGGCCTTCCTATCTGCGGGAGCATTTGAGTAGTTAATCCAAGCCCCACCATATTTCTGCCTCATAAATAACCCCAGCTGTCTCTGTACTGCAGGAGGCCGATATCTATAATATAATAAATTTTATGAATATATATGTACATATAAACATTTGGAAATATATATTAACTAATTAACTTACTTCGTAGGCCCGTCCGTCCAAATCTCCATACGTGTCTCGTCCGGGGGAGCGCATGGAGGATCGCTCTCACCTCCTGTCTGACCAGGATCAATCTTATCGTCATCCTCCATATGCTCGACGTCGGCTCTCCCTATGGAGCCGTGGACAGGAGGAATGCTGGACGCGGGAGGAATGCTGGACGATGAGGGAGGAGTAGCCAACCTGCTGGAACTGCCCTGTCCCGGTAATGGATCGGGAATAGAATGGTACACTGGCGTACTCGAAGATGAGGATGAGGGTACATAATCTGCATCCCCAACCTGACGCACACGAGACTGCCTAACATAATATCCTTCGCGTCGTCCGGGTCTAGTCATACTTGATAATAAAACAAATATACATATTTATATGATAGACATCACAGATTTTTGAAAAATATTATAGTCACTAAAGTGTCACTAAAGTGTCAAATATGATGATAAAATAAACGTACAGACTTAATCCTCTTCTGAAAATTCATCTAGTTCGTTTAGCTCTTCTTCTTCTTCTTCTTCTTCTTCTTCTACATCTTCACTTTCATTTGCATCTTCCTCTTCATATAATTCTACTTCTTCTACACAATTAGATGTGTAATGAGAAACTTCTGTCGTGTCCACTTCTATAATATTTGTTACAAGAGGTAGTTCATCCTCTTGATAAGCTATATCGTCAACCTCAAAGGTATTTCGAGCTTTGGTCTTACATACTGCCCACCAGTCCGACCTTGGTGTTCCCCGTTTAGGATAACTTGTGAAGTAGATGAGCTGAACCTGACTTGATAGGACAAATGGTTCATAGGCTTGATATCGATGCCGATAGTTTATATCCACAAGACCGTGCTTGTCTAATTTCCAACCTTGACCTTCAATCGAATCGAACCAATCACACCTGAGTAACACAATCTTAGCAGGCTCTATTCCATAATTATATGTCAGCTACACAATCTCCCGTAGGACGCTATAGAAATCATTGCCCGTATCAACATCTTTGTAGTTCAAAGATCTGATACACAAATAGCTGTTTTTGGTAGAATCGAGATCCACAAAGTTGTCTCTGATCGGGCAAGTTGTTGACTTGAACCTAAACCCATTCACACAGTAGCTTGGCCATATTTTTGCAGCATAAATTGGTCCCTTGGCTAGCGTTCTAATAGACTCATTCTTAAGTCTTGCGTATGGACGATCGACCTAAATACCACGAAAAAAGAAATTAAGCTCATTCTCAAGTGCATATACAGAAAGGTAATTACAGAGTTCTCAAGTCTTACAAATACACTCAACCATGATGGAAAATAACGCTTCATTTCTTTTTCTAGTTCTTCTTCTGTTCTGTGTGGCCTACCTGACCTCACATCATCATTAAATATACTGAAAATAATATCGTTCAATTAATGTAATAGTATAATAATCAACACTATTAAAATAATATAGACGTATTAATTACTTACCCCTCCAGCTTTTCTACTTCATCATCGTCGCAGTTGAGTAATACATACACCTGAGCAGCCCTTAGCTCATCATCGTTCAGATATCTCTTCTTCATTTTACCCGATGGCTTTTCTGGAGCATTGAATACCTCAGTATTGTATCATTACATTCATGATCTCCGTCGTCATTTCTGGAAGCTCTCGTTATATTAGTTGCAACATGAGGTTTGAAATACATCGAAGAAAAATTTGTAATCTCCTCGAGAACATAGGCTTCACAAATAGAACCCTCGACCCGTGTCTTATTTTTTACCTTTTTTTTAGGTGATTCAAATGTCGCTCGAACGGGTACATCCATCGATATTCGACGGGTCCACCAACACGTGCCTCATAGAAAAGATGAATCGACAAATGCTCCATAGAGTCGAAGAATACAGGAGGAAACACCCTCTCTAGCTTGCACAGTGTTATCGCAATGTCCTTCTCTTGCTTTTCTAGACGATCAATGAGCAATTTCTTAGAACAAAGATCCCTGAAGAATATGCTAAGCTCCGTCAATGGATCCCAAACTGACTACGGTAAGCCTTAGTATGGTCCATGCAATACGGACATGAGAGACGGACATGAGTGCTCCATCCGAATAATATTCCATAGGCCGGAAAGTCGTTGATGGTCCACATAAGGGTTGCCTTCATCTGAAAATTCTGCTTCCTGAAAACATCGTACGTGTTAGCGCCTATTTTCCATAACTGATTCAACTCATCTATCAAAGGCTGTAAGTACACATCAATGTTCCTCTTAGGATTGTTCGGACTAGGAATTATAACGGTTAGAAACATGTACTGAGTCTTCATACACGTCCAAGACGGTAGGTTATACGGAGTGACAATTACAGGCCAACATGAATACTGGGATCCCGAAAGACCAAAAGGAGTAAAACCGTCAGAAGATAGCCCCAACCTGACATTACGTAGATCTGAAGCAAAATTAGGATACACTCGATCAAAGTACTTCCACGCTTTTCCATCGGATGGGTGATCCAACACTCATTCAATCTGTTCTCGCATGTGCCAACTCATATTTTCGGTCGTCTCTTTCACCATAAATAATCTTTGCAACCGCGGCATTAAAAACAAGTAGTGCATTGAATCGGTTGGTCTTCTTACATCGGTAGACCTTCCTGTACTAGTTGTCTTATAGCGATCAGTACCACAAAATCTGCACACATCTGCGTCCTTGTCGTCTTTGTAGTTCAGCATGCACCCATTGCGACAAGAATCGATTTTCTCGTATCCCATCCAGAGCGATCTCACCATCCACTTAGACCGGTAGAAGTCTTTAGGTAACTTAGCACCCGCCAGCAAGATCTCTATAATCAACTCCAACACTCGGTTGTAGTATTCTTACGATATGTTAAAATCTGACTTAATGGTCAACAGTCTTGTAACCACCTCCAACGGTGAATGATCCTCACAACCAGGATACAATAAAGTCCTTGCATTCTCCAGCAACTCCATGAACTTTGCAGCATCGACATTCGGTGCCTCCTCAGCTGCATCATAAACGAAACTAGGCCCCGCAGCGTCGAAAACCATGTTTACGCACCCGTCGTCGTATGCATAATTATCTGAAACAAAATTAGGTCCCACATGCATATACGGCTCAACATAAGGCTCCGGCTCCGATGCTAAAGAACAAGTTCTCCGTGTGCGATCCACTGATAGTAATTAGGCATGAAATCCCTCGAGTACAAATGATATATCACTTTCACTTCTGGATAATATTTCACGTTATAACATTTCACATACGGACACTTAATTTTGGTGCCGTCCATGTACTGAGGGAACGCCTTAGCAAACTGCAGGAACTGCTCTACTCCCGCTATGTATTCATCCCATGCACCACAAATATCATCAGGACGACGATTGTACATCCATGAACGATTCCGCAAGTAGTAATTCATATCCATTTAGAAATAATTCTACAAAGATGGACACACATGTTCACCGCAGTAACTAGTCAAACCTGATACATAGATGGGGTAACACATCAAGATCTCTCTTTTATGTTACAGATGTTAGACTGTGGATGGGGTAACATGACAAGGTTCTAACGTATGACTGATACATAGATGGGATAACACATCAAGATCTCTCTTTTATGTTACAGATGTTAGACTGTGGAGTTAAGCCTGATACCTAACTAACATTCACTAACTGACAATAAATACTAACTCACATACAACTGATCACTAACTCTGATACATGGGTTACTGCCCTCTCTAACTGACACATACACACACACACACTGAATCTAACCAAACCCCAAGGGACTAAGCCCCTTCCATGAACACTCACTAACTGACATTCACTCATGGCTAAATGGCCAAGTGACTAACAAAAAGCTAGGGGTATCCCCCTCACACTGAAACTCTAACTGACACTCTAACACAAGACACTCATACCATTGAAAATCCTCACTGATACTTAGGGACTCAAACAGGACACTCAACTGACACTGACTGATACTTCACTCAGTCACACACAATTTCACAGGTGAGCTCACTGACACTTGACACTACACTGATACTGACACCAACATACTACTTGCTCTAAATCCCCTTGACACTCACAAACTTAGGTGTGCTGCTACACTAAAGCCTCTAATGCTTACTAAAATATGGAGTAATACACTTGGGTATTGGCTCAAAGGCCTATGGCCAAATGGCAAGCCAAGATGACTGTGCCCGAGCCCACACTATAGTGGCCAAGGCCAAGGCAATGTGCCAAGGAACACTGTCTACTGCAGTGGCGAAGTGACCTGGCCACACTGCCTGGCCAAGCCTGAGCTCACACTTCTTCCATGTACAGCCAAGTGGCCTGCCAAAGCCAGGATGGCCTCCCTACAGGAAGTCATCACTCAACCATGGCCAGGGGCATTCCCTGTTGCTAGTGCAATACTAAAGCATGCTGCCACACTTAATCAACAGCAAAGCACACCCTATTTTCCTGAAGAGTGATACAGAATTCAAATGAATTACTACATGTGGGTTAGATTCAGTGTGTGTGTGTCCGTGTGTGTGTGTATCTGTGTGTGTGTGTCCGTGGGAGAGGAGGATAAGGAGAAGGAGGGAGAGGAGTTAGGTTAGGGTTTACCTGAGGAAGAGGAGGAGGAGCTCGAATTGGGGGAGGAGGAGCTCGACGGGGGGGGGGGGGGTACGGGTTGCCGGGGGGGAGGGAGTCGCCAGGGGGGGGGTAGAGGGTCGCTGGGGGGGGATTTTAGAAAGTTTCAAAAATTTTCGAGTGAGGGGAAAAAAGAAAACATCGTGCCCTAAGTAAAAACTTTAGCGACGTCACGAGACGACGTCGCTCAACGTCGCCAACTAGTGGCGTATAGCGACGACATTTTAGGACGTCGCTAATTTCGTCACTACATTATTTGCCATGAAATATAAAAGAACATAACAATTATCGGAGGACTGGACTTTTACTTCACAATACAAACTCGCTTGTACAAAGAAAGCCTAGGGACGAAAGCCTAGGTACAGCAATCTAAGTACAATTATTTATTTTAGATTCTGGAGGGTGACGGTAGAGGCTCGGGAAAGCGGCAGCTCTGCCTTACTCCTTGGACAATCGGGTGCAGCCTTAGCTCTGTAGAAGAACTGCTGGGCGTTGATGAAGAAATGCTATCTCTTCAGGCTCTCTGGCTCTCTATGTCTATCTCTGTGTATATGTCCCTCTCTGTGTGTGTCTTTTCTCGCAAGGGAATGGCACCCTGCTATTTATAAGAGTGGGGGGCCTCATTAGGGTTTACAATGATTGCCCATTCTTGAAAGTCGGTGGCTAAGGATCATTGGATCTGGGCCGTTCATCGAGATTTGAGCAATAAATGTGATTGCATCAAATCTTTTGTGGGTAATTAATGCTGATTGACATAAATCCTCTTAATGCTGATTATCATAAATCCTCCTAATTTATCATGCCAACCTCGAATTCTTCGACACGTGTCTTTAATTGGCTTATTTGCAAATGACCTGATTTGATCCCAATATTTCATTGGGATTTGTTGAGAGATTTTGATCAATCTGATGCCACGTGCCCTGCTATCATACCACGTGTCAAAACAGCAGAAATCTGAGCCGCAGGAAAGTTAGGCCGCATAAGACTAGCCACGTGTCAAGGCTGCCCACGAGTGGCCCCCCCTGAACATTTGGGCCGTATGGTAATGATTTGAGCCGCATGAGTATGAGTGAACCGCATGGAGATAGTCCTCGTGAGCCGCATGGGGATGGTCTTCGTGAACCGCATGGAGCTAGTCTTCATGAGCCGCATGGGTCTGGTCTTCGTGAGCCGCATGGGGCTGGTCTTCGTGAGCCGCATGGAGCTAGTCTTCGCTTGGGCCGCATACAACTGTCCACGTGTCAAGGCCGCATAACAGTTTCTGAATCTCGAAAGATTGTGTCAAAGATTTTCTTCGCTTCCCAAGAAGTCTGTCATTATGAGGGAGTCATAATGATATCTTCGTGTCAGAACTGTCACCTCATCAAAGCTGTCAGCCGTCAAGGTATTTAATACAAAATGAGAGAGCTATTTGTAGGCCACGTGGCTCCTCTTTGAGCCGCATAGGACTTATTTGAGCCACATATATGCTCGTGCCGTATGGATACTTGAGCCGTATGAACTCTGTGAGCCGCAGGGGGCTCTCTGGCCGTATGGCTCTTTCTTTATTCTTTTCCATGCTTCTACAAAACCTCCTTCAAAGTTTTTAATTTACAAAATTGAAATACTTTTAATAAGAAGCATGGCCATATATTCTTCTGGCCGCATATGATGTCTCGGCCGCTTGGGTGTCTCCGCCGCAGGGGTTTTCGGGCCGCATAAGTGTCTCAGCCGCAAGAATTTTTCGCCACATCATCTTGCCACGTATGGAGATCTTTTGCATTAAATGCTGTTGATTTGCTGTCAGTTTTGAGGTCACTTTTCGGGGCGGGATCCTAAGAGTCTGGCCTTCATTTTAGGCGGCTCGCCTCGATAACCGAAGAGTTGGTTTTTGTTCTGCACGAAAATCGAAGCACCTTGGTTTTGTTTATAAATATGGATGAGTTCAGTCGGGGGGATTTCTTTACTTTCTCTTTCGTCCCCAACTATTGCTGTCTTTCCTTTCTTTTCCTATTTCCATTCTTCGACTGTCGAAAATGGCCCCCAAATCTTCTAAGGTCGTCTCCGCTACCGCAAAAGGCAAGAAGGTGGCTTCATCGTCGGCCGCCGTGCCCGAAGTGCATCCTGATGTTCGCCCCGCATGGAGGACTTGTTTGTGGACCTGTTATCCATGGCATATCTTGGTTTTAGGTACAGGTAACAAGTTTGACTGGGGATACTCAGAACAGTTCCACGGCAAGGTGGTCGTGGACGTTCCCAGTATCGGGATATAGAATGCCATGGAGCAGCTGGGCTCCCGGGGCATGTTGAGGAATGGTGGGCCTGTACTAAGAGACTTAGCAAAGGACATTTGTGGGCCTATTATCCTTGGCGTACCCCGACTTAGGATACGGATAATAGGATGAAGGGGAACCGACATACTTACTCAGAGGTTATGAGGACATGGCAAGTACGAGGGTTTTGCCTGGAGTCTTCCTACTCAGAGGTAATAAGGACATGGCAGGAGTGGACTCAACGGATGATATTTGTGGTCAACAGAGTACATTTGTGGACCTATTACCCTTGACGAACCCTGGTTCAGGGTATGGATAATAAGACGAGAGAGGACCAACATACTTACTCAGAGGTAATGAGGACATGGTAAGTACGGAGGTTTTACCGTGGAGTCTTCCTGCTCAGAGGTAATGAGGACATGGCAGGAGTGGACTCAGCGGAGAATATTTGTGGACCTATTATCCTTGGCGTACTCCGGTTGTGGGGACGGATAATAAGTCGAAAGGGAATCATCATACTTATTCAGAGGTAATGAGGACATGGCAAGTATGAAGGTTTCTTCGACGGAGCCTTCCTATTCAGAGGTAATGAGGACATGACATGATGGGCTCAATAAAGGAGGGTACATAGAATGACTCAAAGGTAATGAGGACATGGAAGTTTTATGTAAGGGGTGATTTATTTTTGGCGAAAGTGAAACGACTCAGAGGTAATGAGGACATGGCCGTTTTAGAAATTTGTGGATCTGTTACCCTTTTTGTGTACTGGAAATACGGGTAGTGGATCATAAGGGAGGATCTCTTCCAGGAAGAAAGTTCAGAGGTATGGTCATACATGACTTACTATCTGAAAGAGTGACCGGAATGTGAGTTCAGAGGCACCAGCGGGTACATGACTCGATAATTTTAGAATTTGGAGAGGTGAGTTCAGCAGCACCAGCGGGTACATGACTCGATGATCTGGAATATTATGGATGTGAGTTCAGCGGCACCAGAGGGTACATGACTCGATAATTTGGAATGAGTGGTTGTGAGTTCAGCGGCACCAGCGGGTACATGACGTAATAATCTGGGATACTATGAAAGTGAGTTCAGCGGCACCAGCGGGTAGATGACTCAATGATCTGGAAAATATCGTTTAGACATAATATTTCTTCAGGAACTTGCCGTTGACGGGCAACATGAGCAAGTCTCCATTTTGTTTTATGAGGCGATAAGTACCGTTGGAGAATACAGCCTCGATAATAAAGGGGCCTTCCTATTTTGGCTGGAACTTGCCGGTGGTCTTGTGAGTCATGACCATCGGCCTCCGGACTGCCAGAACGAGATCGTCCACTTGGAATGTTCTAATTTTAACCTTCTTGTTGAAGGCTCCAGAGATGCGTGCCTGGTATAACTCGATCCTCTGCTGAGCCAGGAGGCGCTTTTCATCTAAGGCCTCTAACTCTTGTAGTCGACGTCGGTAGTTATCATCCGTCGTCAATTGATAAGTGAGGGTGACGCGGAGTGAGGGTATTTGAGTCTCCAATGGGAGAACTGCTTTGCTCCCGTACACCAGGGAGAATGGTGTGTTCCCTGTGGCCGTTCGAACTGTGGTACGGTACGCCCACAAGCATTCACCAAGCTTCTCGTTCTAGTCGCGTTTATTGGACGACACGAACTTCTTGAGTAACTTGATGATGGTTTTGTTGAATGCTTCTGCTAACCCATTCGCTGCTGGATTGTATGGCGTCGAAGCAATATTCTGGATGCGGTGCTTGTCGCAGAACCGATAGAAGGCTTGGCTTGCAAACTGCGGACCATTATCGTGGATGATCCTCCGGGGCAGTCCAAAGCGATAGATGACGTGATGCTTAAGGAAGCTGATCACATTTGAAGTTTTTACTTCTGTGAGCGGGACAGCTTCCGCCCATTTGGAGAAGTAATCTGTGATTGCGAGTATGAAGCGATGTCCTCGGGAGGAAGGTGGAGTGATTGGACCAATGATATCCATCCCCCATGCTTCGAATGGCCAGGATGCTACTGTCGGATATAAAAATTCGAATGGTTGGTGGATGAAGTCCGCGTGGACTTGGCAGGCTTTGCACTTTCTAGCATAGTCTATCGCATCTGCTACCATCGTGGGCCAGTAGTAGCCCATTCGGCAAAGACGGTCTTGTAATTTAGGGCCAGGCTGATGGGCCCCGTAAACACCATCATGAGCTTCTCGTACGGCTTCTTTGGCTTCCGCGTTTGACAGACACTGAAGCAATAATCCATCGTAGGATCGGCGATACAGCATTTTCGTCTCTGTATCGTTGAAGAATCTGAGAGAACGCCGTCTGATGGAGGTAGCTTCCTTTGGGTTCTCAGGGAGGATATCGTAGACGACGAAGTCAATGAATGGTTGTCTCCAGTCTGGGACATCGTCGATCGTCTGAGCGGAATAACTCGCCATGAATTGAACGTTGTTCTTGGGGCAGACCAGTTCGTGGCCTATCACATCCACCGATTGATGAGTATGATTTGGCACTGCTAGGGAAGCGGCCAGACCCGCTAAGGCATCGACTTCGATATTTCGGAGTCTGGGAACATGCTCGATGAAGAACCCCTCGAACGACGAGATGATGTCGATCGCTATTTGGTGATAGGGGATCATATCTTCATGGCGGACCTCGTATGAGCCCCGAATCTGATTGACGATTAACTGAGAATCATCGTATGCTTCAAGATATTCTACCTCCAGCTTTCTTGCCAGTTGGAGGCTAATGACCAATGCGTTGTATTCGGCCACATTGTTAGAGCAGGGTTCTGTGAGAGAGTAAGCACGATTGATCACCAATCCGGAAGAAAAAACCAGCACCACCCCGACTCCGACGACGATGTTGTCCTTGGGTTCAGTTCTTGAAGCACCGTCGAAGAACATTTGCCATATATCATCGTGAGAGGTTACATGCGAATCGACGACCTCATCTGGGATTGGAAGGTAGAAGATTAGCAATTTTTATTATCGCCAGAGGGATGGGGACCACACCGTCTTGAGTTTCCGTTGGAGGGAAGCTGCCGAATTGTACCGATACCATATTGGCTGCCACGGTTACCTCTTCGAAATCGATAGCCAGAGCGTTCGAATCGATGAGATTTTGGATGTACCATTTTAGCTGGTAACAGTCGTGTGTAGCATGGTGGACGTAGCAGTAGTAATGGCTGTACTTTGGGTTCTCCATCTCTGCCGGCCGCGGTTCCCGTCTTGGTGGAGGAAGCTGAATTCTGTCTCCTTGTATGAGCATGTCTAAGATGGGCTTGACGTGACTGTCTTCGAAGGAGTAAGTGATTTGCGGCCACTGTTTGTCTGCCGGCTTTGGCTCAGGTTTCTGTGCTGTGTCGGCCACCATAGCCTGCTTGCCCTTGCTGTCTCGATTGTTGGCAGAGCTACCCCCATTGTTAGTGTTAGCGTTGGGACGTCTGCTCTTGTCCTCTCCCTCTGAGATATGCAATCGCAATTGGCGAGCCTTCTTCAATCGTTCTTTGGCGCTTGTGGCACTGATGATGAATGTCTTCCAGTCCTTGAATTGACTTTCGCCCATCCAGAGACTGATTGTTGGGAGCAATCACTTTTGGCAAATTTCAATGAAAGAGGAATCCGGATTTCCAGACGGCAACTTCATTACAGTTTGGCGGAACCGCTCAATATAGTTCCTTGTCAGCTCTTTCTTCCCTTGGACGACGTCCATGAGGGTGGACATTGTGATGTCCTGTCCTACTTCATAGAATCTCTCCAAGAACATGCGCTTGAAGCCGGCAAAGGAGTAGATACAGTTGTCTGGCAGGTTGCAGTACCAGTCGAAGGCGACCCCTTCCAATGCCCCGATGAATAATCGTATGAGAATGGCATCGTCATGGGGCAGATGGTCGGTGGTGACCTCGAAGTAAGTGATGTACCGACTTGCTGAGGTCTTGCCATCATAAGGATTGATATTGAACGGCTTATATCTTGGTGGGAATGGAACATCCCTCCATGCAGCAGGGTATAGTTGTCGTATTCTGAGGTCTTGAGAGTTTTCTCGAGCGGGAAACATGGCTCCAAGCTCCTGGACCTCTCTTCTCGCTTCTCGGGCCTCATCCACGGTGGCGGGGGCCGTTACTTCAGGAGGATTGTTGCCCAGATTTGGTGTCGCTGAATTCGAGTCTGCATAGACCGCGGGACCCACGCTTGTTTGGCTAGGCGTCCCTCCTTGTAGAGCTGGAAGGGCCGCTTTGATCTCGTCTACAGACTTGACCAAGGCAAGCAATATGGCTTCGAGAGTGACGATGCGTTGGCGATCACTGGAACCACCTTGGCTGCTGTCAGTCATGAATACGGTCTTTACATGAGGAGAGATGGACGGAGCGGTAGAGGAAGCGCCCTCCGAATCGTACCCTTGTAGTAAGAAGTCGTCGGGGTATGTGGAAATGTTCTCTTCTGGTTTGGACTCAGAAGGAATAGTACCCTCAGTCTCCGAGTTCGGCTCATCTTGGAAGTTGTGAACGTCCTCGGGGACGTCGGGGTTTGCTGCATCTGATGGGAGAGTTGTTTTCCCCTGCTCGTCTTCTTGGAACATCAGATTGTCGTGGAGGTTTGGAGGAGTGCTACCCCCAGTTCCAGCAACCCACAGTGGTGTGGACGACGAATCTTCCACTGTAGCAGATTTCGTCTTAGAACAGGTACCTTGGAAAACTCCGGTGGTGGGCACCCGCTTAGACGACAGTCTTTTGGTAAAAGTGGTTGAAATCTTCGGGATGGGAACATTTGTCTTCTTTCCTCTCCCATCGGCGGGGACTTTCTGAGCAGAGTTGCAGGAGACGACGGGAAGTGCCTCGTCTTCTGAAGACGGCTGTTGCATTCTTTGAAAGACGGACTGTCGGTCTTCTCGCACTATCGCGTTATTACAGCAGCAGTTGACGATGACTTGGGTGCAGTGACGTCCGTAGGAGGACTTTTTGGACCCCGATGCATCTTCTCTTTCCTTGCGTTTGTGGAGGATAGCCTCACGCAAGTCTGATGGGTCTGGATCGACCATGTTTGCTCCCGGGATTTTGGAAGACTTTTGCGAACCTCTCTGTCCGTCTGCCGTCGGGGGCTGGACTCGAGTGGTTCTATACAACTTTCCATCCGAGGCCCGCGTAACAGTATGCGGGATGCTCGGATGGTCAGAGATCAGATCAGCGGACCGAACTCGCCAGGCTCGCGCTGCCTTAGACTTTTTCGCTCTAGTGCGTAAGGGCACATAGTAGGAAGAGTCTAAGTGATACTGGAGAGAGTCAGACATGTCTACTTGGGAGCACAAGAGATCAGGGCCATAAGAGAGGTGGTCGAAGACAGAGCCGCATGGAGTAGGCATCATGCGGCTGTCATCAACAATCTTCATGCGGCTGGCAGACGTAGCCGCATAGGCTTTCTTCATACGGCTGGGAGTCTCAGCCGCATGAGTTTTCTTCATGCGGCTGGATGATCTGGCCGTATAGATTTTCTTCATGCGGCTGGCAGATTCACCCGCATGAGCCTCCTGCATGTGGTTGGCAGATTTGGCCACAGGAGTGTTCGGCTTCTTCTTGGGGCGTATAGAATCACTCTTTGTCCCTGCAAGTCCTGCATCGTAGTGCTTTCCTCTGCCGGACTTGGGGACAGCAAAGTCCTCTACGGCTCGAAGTGGAGCCGTATGAGAGTCGCCTTCGCCGTCTTGGGTAGCAGAGAGTACCCCGTCCAGAGCTTGTGGAGGAGCAAATGATTTTGGCCTCCACTCGCAGTGAGCTTTCTTTGTGCGGGTTCGCTTCTGGACCGGGCCAGCTCTTCCTTCAGAGAGCATTTCTTCAAACGCCTGTTGGTCGAAGCGGACGACCATCTTCTATTGGGTGGAGCCAAGTTTGGCTGCTATCCGATTGCATCACCAACTCCTCAGCCGTGGAGAAGTTTGTCCCCAGCAGAGTCGCCATCGTGTTTGCCATAAAATATAAAAGAACAGAACAATTATCGGAGGACTGGACTTTTACTTCACCATACAAACTCGCTTGTACAAAGAAAGCCTAGGGACGAAAGCCTAGGTACAACAATCTAAGTACAGTTGTTTATTTTAGATTTTGGGGGTGACGGTAGAGGCTCGGGAAAGCGACGACAGCTCTGTCTTACTCCTTGGACGATCAGGTGCAGCCTTAGCTCTGTAGAAGAACTGCTGGGCGTTGATGAAGAAATGCTATCTCTTCAGGCTCTCTGGCTCTCTATGTCTATCTCTGTGTATATGTCCCTCTCTGTGTGTGTCTCTCATCGCAAGGGAATGGCACCCTGCTATTTATAAGAGTGGGGGGCCTCATTAGGGTTTACAATGATTGTCCATTCTTGAAAGTCGGCGGCTAAGGATTATTGGATCTGGGCCGTTCATCGAGATTTGAGCAATAAATGTGATTGCATCAAATCTTTTGTAGGTAATTAATGCTGATTGACATAAATCCTCTTAACGCTGATTGACATAAATCCTCCCGATTTTTCATGCCAACCTCGAATTCTTTGACACGTGTCTTTAATTGGCTTATTTACAAATGATCTGATTTGATCCCAATATTTTATTGGGATTTATTGAGAGATTTCGATCAATCTGATGCCACGTGCCCTGCTATCATACCACATGTCAAAACAGCAGAAATTAGAGCTGCAGGAAAGTTGGGCCGCATAAGGCTGGCCACGTGTCAAGGCTGCCCACGAGTGGCCCCCCTGAACATTTGGGCCGTATGGTAATGATTTGAGCCGCATGAGTATGAGTGAACTGCATGGAGATAGTCCTCGTGAGCCGCATGGGGAAGGTCTTCGTGAGTCGCATGGAGCTAGTCTTCGTGAGCCGCATGGGGCTGGTCTTCGTGAGCCGCATGGGGCTGGTCTTCGTGAGCCACATGGAGCTAGTCTTCGCTTGGGCCGCATACAACTGTCCATGTGTCATGGCCGCATGATAGTTTCTGAATCTCGGGAGATTGTGTCAGAGATTTTCTTCGCTTTCCAAGAAGTCCATCATTATGAGGGAGTCATAATGATATCTTCGTGTCAGAACTGTCACCTCGTCAAAGCTGTCAGCCGTCAAGGCATTTAATACAAAATGAGAGAGCTATTTGTAGGCCACGTGGCTCCTCTTTGAGCCGCATAGGACTTGTTTGAGCCGCATAGATGCTCGTGCCGCATGGATACTTGAGCCGTATGACCTCTCTGAGCCGCAGGGGGCTCTCTGGCCGCATGGCTCTTTCTCTTCTACATACATCAGCGACGTTTACCGACGAACTTGCGACGCAGGTTCCCATTTAATAAACTGTAGTCGCTAGACGTCGCTGTTGGTCGCTTTTGGCGACTAATAGCGACGTATTAGTAAAACGTCGTTAAACTCCCAAAATTAGCGACGTTCATTCTTGGAGTCGCTAAATTCGTTGCTGATTTAACTTATTTTGGTAGCGAGTTGATCGCCCATGGCCACTTGCGTCCCCTGCAACGTTGTCATGTTATGCTCTGTCGATGCGACAAGATGAGTAATCGTGATGCTGCGTTTGAGCGTATCAAATAGTGCGATAAGCGTCGCATTGGCGTCGGTTGAGATTGGGACTGCTCTGCAATCCTTGCAACATCTCGTCACTTAGTTCAGCAACCTTGGCGGGCAACGCTCTCCTCGGCTCGTGTCGACTTCTGTGAGGGCTGTAGGGAACTCACGCTAGCAGAAGGGTCCCTGGATAACTGCATTGCAACAAAGGCACCGTAGGATCCCGTACTTATTGCAAATATGTCGGACAATGCTCTCCTTGTCAACACTATTGCAAATCACACTTCAAAGAAGAGACATTGCCTATCCTAGACCAACCCGTCACCATGAGTAATAAAGTAATCCCCACCTCTGCCAATTTGAGACAAATACATCAAATTGGAGGTGCCCAATTATTAAAGATAATCTAGATATATATTGTAAGTGGCAATTTCATTTTTGGTCCTCTTCCAAAATTGCAACAATATAACCACCACCACCACCACCAACAACAGAACCACCAACATCAGCAAGAACACCATTATCATCAACAAAACTCCGTGCCCAAGAAATCGACCCAACTGTAACTACTACTTTTTGGAACAGGGATATTTTTAACTTTTTCCTAATTGTTGTTATTATTGTGATTTCATATTATATCTTGAGTAATAAATTAATTTTTCAAAACTAAACTTTATATTTTAGTTAATTATCTAAATTAATTTAAGTGTAAGTGTTATATTTTGAATATAGATAATGATTAGCCTTTAGATTAGAATAGTGGTTAGTGATCTTAGAGGACCTAAACCAACTTGTCATGACCACCCAATTAGATGATTAGGACTAGCCTAATTGAACTTTAGTTAGTCTCTAACTAGATTATGAGGATTAGTTAGAAGGTTTGACTAAACACCTAATTAGAAATGAAGGTTTATTTCCTAATCTTGTCATGACATTAGAGAGAGGCTTAGTGGACATTCCAACATAGCCAAAATCCTAATCTACATCCTTCATGGCAGCCCACTTCCTTTATAAAGCCCCACTTCATTATCTTCTTCCCTCTTTCATCCCAAACCCTAACCCTAATTAGAGGCTTCTTCCCCAATTTCTTCTACCACCAAATTTTCTCCAAATTGACTCAAATTAGTCTCATTCTCTTCTCCTTGGAGAGGAGAAGGCTCTATTAGCTAGCTTGGAAGGATTGGAGCATTGGAGCTTGAAGGACTTTTGAATATTGGATCCATTTTCATTGAAAATCCATCTCCCAATTGGTATAAGCTTTCTAACCATTAATTTCCATCAAATTAGTGTAGAGGCATTCGTAAGGGACCCCATACATTAATTTTGCCATGGAGAGGAGTTTTTGACTCATTCTCCTCTCATTTGGAGATTTTCTTCTTTGTGTTTTTACCCATTTTGGGAGAAATCCGAGAATGAGATTTCTAGGGTTGTGAAATAGATTTGTTAGGATCTAATTGTGATTTAGAACATGTGGGTGAGCTTGGGGTCAAGTTTGAATCCATTTGGAGTGTGTATAATGGACATATCCGATATGCACGCCAAGTGTTTGACAAAATGACCCATAGAGCATTCCACGTTCTAATTTCAGTTTAAATATTGTTTTGGGTTAGCAAATTGCTATAAGTTATCTATGGTATATTTATCTAGGGAATTACAATGGTTTTCATAGGTTAAAATAGATTGGGGGTTGGGATTGTGAGCCATGCCTTGGTTAGTATACTGTTCACTGTTCAACTGATCAGTCCCCATATTCTCAGTTTTGATATCAGTCCATTCCTAACTGTCCAAGCATGCCCAGTCCAGTAATTAGTGAAGGGAAGTTCCTAGGAGTTAGCCTTTTTGCTCAGTCCTAATATATAACTTTGCTTCAGTCCACTATCCATGCCTTGTTTTAATTGGTACCAATCATATTATTGTCTCAGTCAGTCCACATATGAATATGAGTGTCAGTCCATTTCCTCTATTGATCAGCCCCTTTGTATCAGTAAGAATTTCATTAGAAGTTCAGTCCCAAATGAAGCTTACATCAGTCCATATGTGGATTAGTTCATTCCTTTACGGTTCCTATCATAGCAGGACAGTGGTATCATGGGGGCTTGATTCTGATGTGTGGGGCTTGGGCCTGTACTGGCCTGTGTAACCATTTGACTGATCCTTGTGTATGTATCAAACTTGAATTGAGTATCACTTACAAGTTTGGACTGTGGTATCAGTCCCATATCACTTTGATATCAGTCCATCCCCTTATATCTCAATACTTCACATTCCCTAACCTTATACATTCAGTCTTTATTAATCATGTAACAGTCCACTGTCTAATGAGTTAGTTCAGTCCATTAATCCATTAGTTTCCTATGTGATTCAGTCCCCAAGTTCTTAATTCACTCCACACTATTAGTTTTCCTGCATCCTAGTTAGTTAGTTCAGTCCCTACAACTATTAGTGTTCAGTCTTTGATCCTTGTTGTTCAGTCCATATACATTTTATTGCCAATCCATATAAGTTTTGGGTTTCTAACTGATCAGCCCAAGGATAATTGTCCTGTCCTGCAACCCAGTGAACGGCCAACATACCATTTTGCAGTCCACATTACCCTTTGATTCAGTCCCCTGTATCCCAGTTGGTTCAGTCCTCTGATACCTCAAGAAACTAGTGCCTTACTCGATCCTTTGATTAGACTTTGTGTTCAGTCCACCTAGGTTTGATATGTCCTAGTCCCCTCAATTGGAATTAGCCCACACATACCCTATTGTATCGGTTTCCCTCTTTCACTATTAGTTCAGACCTTCATATTTTGAAGATCAGTCCCTACAGGATATGCAGTCCATGCTATTGATAATATGTTGAACACTCTATTGCATTCCTCATTTTGTAATATTTGTTCATTTCACATGCCAATAGCCAAGTCCCTTATCCTTGTCAGTCGACCATATATCAATTTGTTCAGTCCTTGTTGTGAGCTCCTTTAGTTCAGTGAATAACTAAACTTAAGTTCAGTCTCTTTTGAGCTGTGATTATCAGTCCTAAATGGACTTATGGACTTGATATCACTTGTCATTTTAGTGGTTCGGTCCTTGGGTTAAATCTTTACCAGTTAGAGAAGATGAGGAGAGTACCTTAGCATATAGGTTTAGCCCCATATATATATTTCACTCAACTGCATTGAGTATCAGTCCCCATTAGGCTTGCATCCATTTCATATATTGTCCCATTCTTGCATCAGTCCATCTCTTTCCAGGTTAAATTCAGTCCTAAATGTTTCAGTAACGTTCTCTTTAATGTCAGTCCTTGGACAGCAAGGTCAGTCCCAATTACCTGTATAACTTGCATTCGATTCAGTCTCCATACTCATTTGTTCAGTCCACCTCCATAATGATCCAATTCCTATTAGCCTTAGTGATATGTCCTATATGATAGTATGTGCAGTCCCTTCATATTTTGGTCAATTCCTTGATGTTCACTTCCTACCATTGCATCAGTCCCTATTTGGGAATCTCACCCCACATATGTTGTCCTACATCACACAAACCTCTGTCCTATTGTTCAATTGTATCAGTTCCTTGTTTAATCTTTGTATCAGTCTTAATAGTATCAATCCTACCTTTGTGTTCGGTCCATTCTTCATCAGATTGTCCAGTCCTGATCTTTGCAACAGTTTTACTTAGTATCAGTAATGCTTGAAGACTCGATTAGCCCATTACTTGAGTACAGTATTACTGCCATCAGGATTTGGGGCTAAGGGCATTAGCAGTAAAAGTAATATATGTTGGTGCTTTCTTTACATGGAGAGAGCTTGCTCTCAACATGACTTGTAAAAGTTTAGTCCCACATCGGAAATGCACCATGAGTTATCTCAACATATATACTTGGTTGTGTTGTTGAGAGATGCACATGGGATGGTGACCCTAAGGAGGGAACCATGTGCGTGATTTTACTAGGAGGTAAGAATAAGGCTCCAAGGATTAAGCATTAATGCTTTTGTCATTCTCTTGGATTAATTCGATTTGGAGCTAAGCCCCAAAGGGGCTTAGCGACTCGGACTCGGGCTCGTGGGCTCATGAGGTGTAATGTGGCATTTTGTTGGCGCACTTTGCACTTAGCACGTCAGTAGTCATGCGGCCATGAGGCCATATGGCTCATGCGGTCAGGCTACTGCTGCTGCTGCCACATGGAGGGCTCCGCTGACTGTGCAGGCTACAAGTCAGTTATGGAAAGGCTAATTCAATGCGATTAATTTAGATCCACTTTTTTTGGGATTTGAATTAATTTTGTTTCCATTTTTGTGGGATTTGAATTAATTTCGTTTCCATCTTTGTGGGATTTAATTAATTTCGTTTGAATTAATTTCGTTTCCATCTTTGTGAGATTTGAATTAAGTTTGTTGCTATCTTTGTGGGATTTGATTCAATCTTTCCATAACTGAAGGGGCGGCTAGGGTTTTCACCCTCTCTCTATATATACTCTCTTCTGGCCTCCTTTGTGTATAACTACGAATTTTATAAGTCAAAAAAGAGAGAGAGAGAGAGAGGGAGCTGCTGCCGCCATTGCAAGTCCATCCAAGGAGTCAGAACAGAGGTGACTTCGAGCGTTCCACAAGTTCTTCAACTTACTGGTTCCTGGAAGCAATTCGTATGTGGTGAATCTTGCTTTGAGCAACGGTGTTTTGACACCCCAGCAACTTTTCTTCATCTCATCTTTCTCTAGATTATTGTAACTCGTTCTGTTCCAATTGCAACACGTTTGCAAGGAAGAACGAGAGATCTTCTCTTCTCTATTTCCCTTCTTCATATTGTAATCTGGCTATTTGGTGTTTTTGTATCTTTGTAGATCTTGAGTTTGATCACTACAAAGTTTTGTGTGACTCTCAGATCTCGATTGCATCAGTTTTTCATCTTTGATCAAGCCCCAGGACTAACAATCTCAAAGCAAGATCCATGTAGATAGAAAATATTAATGCTTCGCTCGTCCAATCGGACTACTGCAAGTTGGAAAAGTTCGATGGAGAGTATTATCAAGTCTGAAAGAGGAAGGTTTATCTAACTCTTCAACTCAAAGACGTTGATCATGTACTATTAGAGGAAGAACCTTCTGTTCCAGATACTGGGTCTACTGCCGCAATCAATGCGGCTACCAAACTCCAGGCCAAATAGAGAAGGGAAAATAGCATCTGCTGGCTTCTCATCCTAAATGCTATGGAGGATTCCCTGGCAGAATCCTACTCGAAGAAGGAATTTACCAGAGACATATGTGAGTCTGTAAAAAAACTGTATGAAGAAGACAGGAATAGGAGCAAGATGTTTGTGGTTGAAAAATATCACAAATTGCTTTTTGAGGACGAGAAGTCCATGTTGCCACAGGTGAAGAAATTTCTAAGCTGCGTCAGAAACTGGAAGACGAAAGAGATGCCCCTTCCCGACAAGTTTGTCGTTGGAGGGATCGTCTCAAAACTTCCTGCTGGATGGAGTACCTTCTATGCAAGGATGCTCAGAAAGAAGCTAGACATTAGCTTTGGAGATCTACTTCAAGAGATCCATGTTGAGGACGAGATGTGTTCCCAATAGAAGATGGACACTCTGTCCAAACAGTTGGCTAAGGCCAATCTAGTGCAGACGAAAGATCCCAAGGGGAAGCAGGTGGCTTCTCATCTCAAGAAGAAGGACTTCACTAATCTAAAAGTGAAAGGTCCTTCATTCAAGCAACAGAAGTCTAAGTCCCACGTGATTTATTTCAATTGTGGCAAGAAAGGCCACTACAAGAGTGAATGCAGATCCAAGCCTAAACAATCAGAGAAAGGTGAGCCTAGTAAGGTTTCATTAGTTTCTAACATTTTTGCTATGATCGCACAGGTCACAACTGTGGGGGTTAACTTTGACTGGTGGATAGACACTGGTGCGACTTGCCATGTCTGTTCTGGCAAGGAATGGTTCGTCACGTACCAGCCGATATCTGAGAAGGTTATCATGGCGAACCAGGCCCAAGCTAAAGTTCTGGGGATCGGGACTGTGGAGCTGAAACTCACTTCTGGGAACACTCTGACGCTTCAAGGTGTGAAGCATGTTCCGGTGATCGCCAAGAACCTGATCTCTGGGAGCCTGCTCTGCAATACAGGCTTGAGGATGGACATCAATGCTGGTCAGATGGTGATGTCCAAGAAGGAAACATACTTCGGGAAGGCTTATCAAACCGAAGGAATGTTTAAAATTCAGCTTGTCAACCAGTTTAATGATATTAATGCAGTTTCATTTTCTGATTATTCTTTTGAGTTGTGGCATAATAGGCTAGGACATGTTCACTGTAAAAGGATTAACAAAATATCCAATTAGGACTTATCTCCAAATGTGGGGATAAGGTAGAGAAGTGTGAAGTGCTGTGCTCAGACGAATATCACAAGGAAACTATTTCATCGGGTCAATCGAAGCACAGATCTTCTGGAGTTGGTGCACTCCGATATCTGTGACTTCAAACATTTTTCTACGAAGGCCGGGATGAAGTATTTCATAACCTTCATCGATGACTTCTCAAAATACGCGTTCGTCTACTTGCTCAAGACTAAAGACGAAGCTTTCGATAAGTTCAAAGAGTTCAGGGCTGAAGCTGAACGGCAGACTGGACAACAACTCAAGAGGTTGAGAAGTGATCGAGGTGGGGAGTACAGGTCTCATGAATTCACATTGTTCTGCAAAGAACATGGAATCATAAACGAGACTACTGCTCCGTATTCTCCTCAATCTAACGGAGTAGCGGAGAGGAAGAACAGAACGTTGACAGAAATGATGAACTCAATGCTGCTAATCGCGGGTCTTCCTAAATGCTACTGGGGAGAAGCTGCATTGACGGCCACTTGTATTCTAAATAGAATGCCGTATGCAACTTCGGACGTAACTCCTCATGAACTCTGGTTCAAAGTCAGACCAAACTTGAATGTCATTCGAGTGCGGGGTGTCAGGCGTATGTACAAGCTCCCAGATCTGAAGATTCAGAAGCTGGGGACAAGGACTACGAAGGCGATCTTCTTGGGGTATGCCAAGAAAAGTGATACTCGGAGATTTCTTGATATTGAGTCAAATCATATCATCGAATCTCGCGATAATGAATACTTTGAACACAAGTTTGCAAAAGACAAAAACATTGTTCTTTCGGACATTCCGGAAAATGATGTAGGTGCAAATAAGACTGAAATCTCATATGGGCCAGTAGTCCAAGAAGAAGCTGTTATTGATGAAATAACTCTTGTACTAGAACTCGTAGAGTCGTCAGCAAAGCGAGCGAGGAGACCTAAAGACTTCGGAGATGACTTTGTCACCTATCATGTGGAAGCAGATCCGCTTACCTATGATGAGGCGATAAAGACGAGAGATGCTATATTCTGGAAGGAGGCAGTAAATGACGAGTTTGACTCTATCACCTCCAATAACACATGGGTGTTGGTAGATCTACCTGAAGGAGAAAAGCCCATCGGATGTAAATGGATCTTCAAGAAGAAGATGAAGGCAGATGGAACTATTGACAAGTTCAAGGCCAGGCTGGTAGCCAAGGGATTTTCTCAGAAACAGGGGATAGACTACTTTGACATGTACGCTCCAGTAGCTCGGATGACCACCATCAGAATGTTAATCCCTCTAGCAGCTATACATAAGTTGGTGATACATCAGATGGATATAAAGATAGCATTCCTAAATGGGGAAGCTGACCGAAGAGATTTACATGTAACAACCAGATGGATTTGTCGTCAAAGGTCTTGAAGACAAAGTTTGCAAAGTCTGTAAGTTGGTAAAATCATTGTATAGTTTGAAGCAAGCTCCCAAGATGTGGTATGAGAAGTTTGACAAAGTTATTAGGTCAAATGGCTACAGAGTCAACAAGACGGACAAATGTGTTTACACAAAGTTCGCTAATGGAAGAGGAGACATCGTTTGTCTGTACGTGGACGATATGCTAATCCTAGGGACGAATATAGGCTGTGTCACGGAGACAAAGAAGTTTCTCTCAACCAAGTTCAGTACGAAGGACTTGGGGGATGCAGATATCATCTTGGGCATAAAGATCATCCGAACAGACACTGGAGTAGCACTGTCACAATCTCACTACATTGAGAAGATGCTCACACGCTATGGGTATAAGGATCTTCCAGGGATCGATACGCCATACATGTGTGATCAGAAACTGAAGCCAAACTCGAGGGAAAGCGTCAGGCAGCTGGAGTATTCTAGCATTATCGAAAGTTTGATGTACGCAACTACTGTCACAAGGCCTGACATAGCTTTCGCTGTGGGAATGCTGAGTTGGTTCACAAGCAACCCAGGGATTGAGTACTAGAAAGCTATAAAGTGGGTGATGAGATATCTCAAGAAGACTCAGACATATGCACTGCACTACAACGGGTATCCGACATTAGTGGAAGGCTTCAGTGATGCTAGCTGGTGTTCAGAGGTAGAAAGCAAGAGATCTACAGGTGGTTATGTCTTTTCCTTGGGTGGAGCTGCTATATCGTGGAAGTCGAAGAAGCAGACTATACTCTCTCGTTCCTTCATGGAATCTGAATTCTATGCACTTAAAACTGCAGCAGATGAAGCAGAATGGCTTCGGAGCTCATATATGATCTTCCAGTGGTTGGGGCTGAGATACCGACGATACCGATATACTATGACAACCAGGCGACTGCGACGGTAGCATCAAATAACCTCTTCAACGGGAAGAAGAGGACTGTACGGTTGAAGAACATGGCAGTACACAATCTTATAAAAAAAGGTGTAATTGCAGTGATTGATGTTCGGAGTCAGAAAAACCTGGCAGATCCGTTCACAAAGGGCCAGTTGGTCGATGACACAGCTTGTAAAATGGGCTTGAAGGCATTCTGATAGTGTGTTTTTGTAATCCTACCATAAAGTTTTATGCTATTAGTTCAAAGAGAAATCTACTAGGCATCTAACTTTTGGTTCAAAGGAGGATCACTGACTGAAAAACTATCATGTGACAGTGGGTACTTGTTCTCTGGAACATGGAAGGGATACGAATCTATAACTACTATTGTCTACTATATATTTTCTACGAAAAAAATAGATCCTGTGGAAGGTTGGCTTAAACGCCTTAATGAGTTTCCAGGCAGAGTGAATGCCTGGTGTGCTTTACAGGAAGCACGGTAGAGCAGCACTACAAGGAGTGAAACTCCATGCTACAGTGGGGTGACTCCACCATGAGGTTCCCAGGTCTGGGGTAATGCCTCGGCTTTGCAAGTCAAGTCATAGCGGCGTAGCTCCGCAAATAGACAGGTAGCCTAATGCTGTATGACGTAATTAAAGAGTTATAGACAACACTACAAAGGGGAGGACGGCCCCATGCTACAGTGGCACGACACCACGATGAGTTACCCAGGTAGGGGTAAAGCCTCGGCCTTGCAAGCCATGTCGTTGCGACGTAACACCGCAAGTAAGCCCTAGGCTTCATGCTGAGTAGATTGGCACTACAAAGAGGCTGAGACCTTATGCTACAGTAGTATGACACTACGATGAGGTTCCCAGGTAGGGGTAATGCCTCGGCTTCAGGCCATGTCATAGCGGCGTAGCACCACAAGGAAGCGCAAGGCTTCATGCCATGTCTCTTTAATAAAGAACTCACCTATAGTGTATGAAAAGAGAGATCATGCCGTATCTTGAGGGTAAAATTATAGATGCCTAAAATTATACACTGAAACCAGGCTGGCACATGGCCTTTAATGTGCAGCCAGAAGCACACGTAACTACACTTTGTGAGTGGGAAGAATTACAATTATGGTGCAGAATTCAAGGCGTAGTCCATTCTTGTATCACATTGTTATTTAACCCATGCGGGAAGATTCAAGTCGTCAGCGACATCTATCCTAATACAAAATGGACAGTTACTATGGGGAATGCTCAATCCTGGACACATATATATGTTATGATATGTAGGGGATTGTTAGTGCTTTCTTTATATGGAGAGAGCTTGCTCTCAACATGCCTTGTAAAAGTTTAGTCCCACATCAGAAATGCACCATGAGTTATCTCAACATATATACTTGGTTGTGTTGTTGAGAGATGCACATGGGGTGGTGACCCTAAGGAGGGAACCATGTGGGTGATTTTACTAGAAGGTAAGAATAAGGCTCCAAGGATTAAACATTAATGCTGTTGTCATTCTCTTGGATTAATTCCATTTGGAGCTAAGCCCCAAAGGGGCTTAGCGACTCGGACTCGGGCTCGTGGGCTCATGAGGCGTAATGTGGTGTTTTGTTGGCGCACTTAGCACTTAGCACGTCAGCAGTCATGCGGCTCATATGCGGCCATGCGGCTCATATGCGGCCACATACGGGCTCATGCGGCCCATGCGGTCCATACGGTCCATGCGGCCATGAGGCCATATGGCTCATGCGGCCAGGCTACTACTGCTGCTATCGCATAGAGGGCTCCGCTGACTGTACAGGCTACAAGTCAGTTATGGAAAGACTGATTCAATGTGATTAATTCAGATCCACTTTTTGTGGGATTTGAATTAATTTCATTTCCATTTTTGTGGGATTTGAATTAATTTTGTTTCTATCTTTGTTGGATTTGAATTAATTTCGTTTTCATCTTTGTGGGATTTGAATTAATTTTGTTTCCATCTTTGTGGGATTTGAACTAATTTCGTTTCTATCTTTATGGGATTTGAATTAAGTTCGTTGCTATCTTTGTGAGATTTGATTCAATCTTTCCATAACTAAAGAGGCGGCTAGGATTTCCACCCTCTCTCTATATATACTCTCTTCTGGCCTCCTTTGTGTATAACTATGAATTTTATAAGTCAAAAGAGAGAGAGAGAGAGAGAGAGAGCTGCTGCCGCCATTGCAAGTCCATCCGAGGAGTCAGAACAGAGGTGACTTCGAGCGTTCCACAAGTTCTTCAACTTGCTCGTTCCTAGAAGCAATTCGTGTGGGGCGAATCTTGCTTTGAGCAACGGTGTTTTGACACCCTAGCAACTTTTTTTATCTCATCTTTCTCTAGATTATTGTAACTCGTTCTGTCCTAATTACAACACGTTTGCAAGGAAGAACGAGAGATTTTCTCTTCTCTATTTTCCTCCTTCATATTGTAATCTGGCTATTTAGTTTTTTTGTATCTTCGTAGATTTTGAGTTTGATCACTACAAAGTTTTGTGTGACTCTCAGATCTCGATTGCATCAGTTTTTCATCTTTGATCAAGCCCCGGGACTAACAATATATGTATGATAGGTTGGTATATATATTAATATGTGTATATGCATGTGAGAGAGAGGAGGATAGAAAGGTCAGTGAATAGGAAGGATGGGGGAGTGTCAGTGGTACAACTGATGTTATAGCCCATGGGAGTAGGTGTCAGGAGTGATCCCTGTACTGCAGGAGCAGGCAAGGGTCCTGCAGTGAGCAACTGTCCAGGTGACACTAGTATATGTCATTTCCACATTTCCACTTTGGATTCTATATATTGTTCAGTTAAGGATATATATATATATATATATATATATATATAGAAGTTAGCTAACTGAATGTGAAGAGGACTTGGTAGCAGAGGTTATAAGTGAAGGGAATTAGCATTGGCCCATTCAAATTTATTGTAGCCCAGGTTTTTCATTAACTGGTATGTATACCATTGTTCAGTCCTCTAATTGGACTTCAAATATCAACCCCTTTTAGTTTAGGTAACAAAAATTCTCATAAGACCATTTACATAGGCTATAGAGAGGGTTAAGGTGAGGGGGTTTGAGTAGCTGTGGCAATTCCATTGAGAGTAGCAGTCATAACAATGGACATGGGTCTATAGGTGTGAGAGTGTATATAGGCTTGTGTGTGTTGAGTGCTTGGAATATATATATATATATATATATATATGTATATATATATATATATATATATATATATGTATATATATATATAAATATATTCTACCCCTCGATGGCCATATCCAACTGCAGATCCTCCGCGGCTTGGCGTCGCATCCTTATTGGCTGCGACCTAGCCGAACCCGCGATGAGACTCCAGCTGGGAGCGGGCGACTCAAACCCATTCCTTGAGCGATGGGTTGGAGACAGCATGATCCCGAATATCACGGAGACCCCGAGAGATTGTAGGATCAGGGACTTGTGGAACCCCACTACCGATGACTGAAACTGGGACCAGATCCATGAGTGGTCCGGTCCCGAAGCAGCAGATAGCGTCCGAACAACAGGGTTACAGCATCGGTAGCGAGGCAGATGCGTTGTGTTGGTCCCTCGAGGCTTCGGAAGCATTCTCGGTGAGGTCGGCGAGATTCGCTATCCAAGGCACCGGTCGTCCGTGCCTCCCCATGGCCCATTATTGGCATTCCTGCATCCCAAAGAAGTCGTCCTTTCTCTTGTGGAGAATCTTCAGAAAGAAACTACCGACTGACGACATCCTTAACACCATCGGGATTAGTTTAGCATCAGCTTGCTCCTGCTGCTCTGAGAGGGAAGACGGAGACTATTGATCACATCTTCCGTCAAGGGTCGCTGCAAGACAGGACTTGGACCACCCTTAACCAGCTATTCAACATTAAGCAGGGAAGCGGACGCTTCCACGATCTACTGGCTTTCTGGGGTTCCGCCTCCCATGGCCACCAGATCGTCGCAGTGGCCGCTATATGGGTCATATGGAAGAATTGCAAGAAAGCGAGATACGAAGGTCACCCATACTCGGCAGACAAGCTCTTTCGGGAAATAGCCCAACAATGCCGTAAGCGTAGCACCCTGTGTTCCCACAGTTCGAGAGACTTCAGGTCAGTGCTACCCCCGTAGCCCCTGGAGTCAGTTTTGCCTGTTTTGCTTTCCTCCCATTTTTGTGCGGTCTTTGAGCCGTCATTAATAAATTGGGGGGTATTCTAATATATATATATATATATATATATATATATATATATATATATATATAAGAAATAATTTTTATGGATGGAAACCCTAAGGAGCGTCCGAGCGATCGAGAGGGGGTCCCAACCCTAGGACCTCGGCGCGGCCATCGGTGCGCCAGGAGGTTGTCCGACCGGGGAAGTGACGGCGGGAGACGGCGCGGGCGTCGGCGGAGGCGGCGCCGGCACCGGCAAGGTGGGCGTCGGGGGCGCTAGGGCAGCGCGTGCAAGCATCGGAGGCGTCGGTGGGGGCGGCAAGGCCACGGACGGCGCCAGCAAGGCTGTTGTCGGTGGTGGCGGTGGCAGGGGTACGGCCGTTCGATCGACGTCGATGATGGCTGTGACCGAGGGGGACCGATGGGTTCCTGACCTGTCGGGAACTCCAAATTTCCAATCTAGATCCGGATCTAGATCTATGGGTGGACAGATGGAGGGCGGTAGCTGAACGACGGTTACGAGACGTCGAGGAACCAAGGCTGGGGCAAGGGGCGTGCAGAGTCACCCAAAGGTGCGCTAAATTTCTGATAGGAGAGTTGGTGATGGTTTGGGGTTGCAGACGACGTCTCGTGGCCCTGCGGCCTCTATCCGGATGGAGAATGGTTCTGCTAGGAGATCGGTTGGTTTGCGCCCCAAGGCGACTGCGGCAGAAAAAGGCAAGGGTAAAGCGGTTGACTTGGGAGGTCAGAGTACAGGGTCATCTCTTCCGGGTGTCGTCCCTCGTTCCCAGGGACGGCTTCCCGCCCTGTGGGAAGGTCCTGGGCGGACATATGCAAACTTGTAGGTCCCAAAAGTCCTACATCTAGCGAAGAAGATTGAGAAGGTGATTGCCTTCTGGAAAAACATGTTGGTTCTGTACGTCCTGAAAAAACAAGCCCTTCTATGGGCAGATCTGGGACTATGCGGCCCGTGTCTGGCAGCCTAAAGGAAGCATGGAGATATTCGTTAGGGAGAATGGCTTCTACTATATGAAGTTTGGGCTAGCGGATGACGTCACCAGGATCCTCCAAGGAGGGCTGTGGACGTTTGATGGCAGGTTGGTCATTCTGAAAGAGTACGAATGGGAGAATGGCTTCTGATCGAGACTGATGTATGCATGAATGTTTATCGATATCAATGCTGGCGGGGAGTTACCTAGTTTATTGGAGTATGAAGTTCCTTCTGGAGAGATCCTAACCCAGAAGGTAGAGTACGAATGGGTCCCCCCAACCTGTTCTCATTATGCTTGCTTCGGACACCTAGACTGTCACGCCCCGACCCGGAAAATCGCTCGTCCTCGCTAGATTTTACCCGAATCATCATCCTCGCTGGGGCGTGATGCCGCACGAGCCTGGAGTTGCGCTCGTGCAAGGCAAGATAACAGTTCACATTTTATCCCAAATTGATAACATAAGCAGCGGAAGGAAAACATAGTATAACATAAGAATCTCTTTTATTCATAATGAGGTGAAGATTACAAAGGCTCTGAATAGCCCAACTTAATATGCCAATTGCCTATAACGCTCATGATCTCTCTAGCTCACAAAGGATTTTATTATTCCATACATTATGCCTCTTTATAGCCACCAAGTAGTCTTCGGCCGAACATCTCCATGTCGCAAGTCCGAACGCCTGTGCGGTAGCTCCTCTTGAACGCCAAGACTCCATGCCTCGGCACGTCCAAGCCAAGCTCCGCCCCGAACCGAACATACCTGAACCTGCACATAAACTAGTGGAGGATTAGTGCTTTCGTCCTCGTTTCGCACTGATCAAGACCCGCTCGCACCCAAACCAAACACTTAATTCATTTAGTGAAACATGCATCTTACTTTGTGATCTTTCTATTTAGCCTTAGGATCAGTTTCATGGCAATACTCATGCATAGCAATTTATCATAAATGTGTCCGATACCGTATTCTTGCAGTAGATACAGTTAGACATAATCTAACATAAACATAGTGATCGTGCACATCTCCGTCCCTTTTCGCCTAGCCTGCAATGGTCAGATCTTACATAACCAATCATGTGATTCGTCAAACCAACCAACCATAAATTTAGACATATGCATAAGGGTGGCAGGCCCTGTGCTTGCACCCAACTCTCATCTCAGTCCACCGGCCCTATCTATATGAAGGTCACGGTGTTTCATACCGTAATGGACTTGGCATCTCTTATGTGTAAGCCTACGATCACTTCGATATGGGTTGCTAGCCCAGTATCCGAAGGATCCCAAACTTACGGATATCATAGCTTATCACAGCACTGGACGGTCGCAATCCGTCCGAATATTGTGCACCATAAATACCACACATAATTCCATCCTAGGCCGAACGGTCTCGGTGCCCCGGCGTAACCGTCCGAGGGAAGCCACACCCGTGCACGGGCAATCCGAGTCCATTGACCATGCATACGTACCATAGCATACAAGTCCTATCATTCTAATCCATCTCATGTTCCATAAACATAATCCCGTTCCATAAGCGTATTCGCGTCTCATAAACATAATCCACCATCCATATGGGGAGCTCCGTCGGCGTTATGTCCCAACACATCCATATTGATGCACAACGCTCAATGGCTTAGTCATCTCATACTTATATTCAACGCATCCCGTTCATAATGTTATTCGCATAGCCTACTTCCGTATTTACTTAGTCATTTCCTAGCTTCCGTGTGCGAGGGCACACTCAACGCCATAATCAATGTTCTACGTCTAGTGTTCAATGTTCTCGGAGCCGTACACATGATGCACATCTCGATATCATTTTTCAATGTTCTACCATCATTGCCCTACCGCGACCCGTACACTTGATGTACGTCGCTTCAATTGTTCGATTGTTCAATGTTCTACCTTAGTGTTTAACGCATACTTAGACCTTTTGTCGCCGAGCCACGCTCGCTAATGCGATAATATCTTACGCATACCATAACATATTTTATTAGACGTGAAAGAATAGGAAGAGAGAGTCAAGAACCCGCCCACCTTAAGCCAATACGCCTTGTCGTTTCGTCGATTGAAGCGTCTCGCTTCCATAACTCGATCGCATAGCTAACTCCCGGACTTAGCCATTCCTTTGAACTACTAGATTGATTTGGCCTATCGTGCCCATGCCACAATCCGTTGCGAGGCCACAATTTGGTTTCGCGGACACTTTATTGCATAAGGCAAAATGTCGACCTCTTATCGTCAGGCGTAAAAGCATAGCCTGCACACCAGATCAACTAAAATCAGCACTTGCTCAACGGGACTTATCCTTTGCATCGATTCGATTCATAGATTGCAACCGACTCAAAGCTTACCTTTGGCCAACGTAACTCTTGCATCGATTCGCATCGATACTTCATCGGGTCAACGTAACTCTTCGAGTCAACGACTCATCATAATGCACCGACGCGGAGCGGGACATTACATAATATACCACTCAAAATCAGGTTCGTCCTCGAACCGAAACCAACACTTAATCCAAGTGCCTCGCTAGATCATTTCACGATCTCGTGCTACTTTCGTTGGAATCATACAACTTAGTTTGGATCATACATATATTTTAGGCATCCCACCAATATATACATTTAAGCCAAGCTCAGTTGTAGGATATCGGGACAAACTAACACGCTCAACTTAATCCTCAAGCAACAATCAGTCCGTACTCGACTTAGTCATACCTTAGCGCCTATTCCCAAAATACTCCTCGTATGTGTATTCCATAACATGCGATCATCTTCCAACATCTCTGCATATAACTTAACTCAAAACCGTTACTTTGATTCCATAAGTTTCTCGCCGGCCATCTAACACATGTATTGTATCAAGTCATTGCGCATCCGATCGCAACAAGCTTCCGCAATGCCTATTCGTCCAACCGTTTCCTATCCCTCGCATAACTCAAGTCTTTCATCCAATCATTCATAACATTTAGCCTTAACGACATGTACTGAGTCCACATGTCACAAATCTCTTTTGCCTACCATCCGTACTAAGTCTCGTACACAACTATCCCAACACGACCCACGTTCTCGAACAGCCTACGCATCGCGTCTGGGGCTACCCCCGCTAGATAACTTATCCAGACATCATGCTTAATCTCTTCCAACACAAGAGATCAACTTGAGTCTACGATGCTCAAATGCAACAATCTTTCCGACCCAAGGTCTCTTACGATATGCCCATCTCCTATTCTCGACCGAGTACAATCCTTTTACTCAATTTCCGAATCAATTTCGACTAGTTCATTTCGTAACATAGATGGCGCGCTCAACACACATAGCCTAACCATTACTCAAACCAATCTACGACACAACTCTTAGGTTCGTTCTACTATCCGTCGCTCTTGCGCATTGCAAAATCCTTACAATCACCTTACCGCGTCACTACGCTAAGCACATTCCTCAACATCTATTCGATCATCGACCAACCAAGTCTACTTACGCACTCATTCGATCGATCATAACTTTTTTATTCGTCTCGATCTAGTCGAAGGCTACTCGCTAACTTTCGATACGCGATACTCGCTCGCTTAGACTTATCCTTAACATGCACTACCTTATCTTTTATCCTCGACGAAATTTCTTACGCGACTTCATTGGGTCATCCTATGGGACTTCAACATTCACTTGATTTGGCGGTCAAGTCTTCTAGGGTCATCTGTCACGAAACTACGCTCGATAATTGAAGATCATCAACGAGGGACAGTTACAACGAACCATGCTATATCCTATTACGGATCCAAATCAATTCCTGACAATTCCTATGAGACTTTATCCAATCCGATATAATTTACTCATCCACAATTCATCTACACCTGCGCAACTGATGCACCATTACTACTTGAATCACTTACGCACTACTGTCAACAATATCTCAACCGAGCAATATTTGTTCGCCTCCGTACGAGTCTATCCACTCACGGCAAATATCTGACACACTTCTAGGCTTATCGCACAATCCTCAAATTCACCTTCATATCAAACCACAAGTCGAAACATACAAAGTGCCACGTCCTGATTTTTCGAGTTCAACCATTCCTACGACATAAATCACCATGTCTGCGCTCACGCGGAATGATCACTCTAAATCCGACATGACGCATGTGCGAGGCTGGTGTTGCACTTGCACAAGACAAGAACGTCAACATAGTGGTTATCCACAAAGCAATCCAGACACTTTCATTTTAGTCCAAGTAATATCCATCCACTCTTAAATTTTCTGAAGCATTGCTATTGTTATCATCCCAATTGCCATAACTTAACTTGCATCTTATTCATCCAACAACAATGCTCAACATAATTTTCGTTCATTCGATCAGAGTATCCCGAGTTATTGCATGTCGTCTTTGATACGCCTCAATACCATCGTCGATATGCATAACTTGAACATCTTTCTCTCTTATAAGCTCCAATTCGTTGCAATTACTGCCATTATCCGAACTCGAATACTAATCAAGTCTTGCACATATCAAGATTCATTCTGTTATAACTAACTACCATTATCGTGACACAATTTTCAATTCACATATCCATTTTATATCCCTAACTCGCACTTCCAGATCGTGCTACCGACCCATCACGCTAACTCAAATTCGTTCACACGATTTTTTCGTACCTACTCAACTCGTTCCGAACAAGTCTTCGTACCAACTCAACGTAATTTTGACCGGGTTGACCATTTCCTCAACGCAACATTCCCTCGTTATGCTCAGCCTATCATTCGACTTATACTTAACGAATCCTCATCCGACGTATCATCCATAGGTACGACTTAGCACATAAATGTTCAACTCAATTCATCGAAGCATACTCGTGTCGACTTCTATCGAGTCATTCCCACTCGAGTCTCAGCATAATTTCATCCGTTGAGGACAACTTACCGTAACAACACAATCGTCTCGACACATCCTATAACAAGTCACCAACTGCTTAACATAGCTATCGCTAAGTGGTATTGTATATACCACTCAGAAATCGAGCCTATCGTTATCGATACAATGCTTCACTGCACCGATCGCATAAGTGGTATTGCATATACCACTCAAAATCGAGCCCTTACTCGACTTTACACTCCGCATAGGTTCGACATCTATTTTCCAATCGACTATCCCGTATGGCGATCTTTCTCGATCCCAGCTCTAGCGTTCTTCTTACTCAAGTTTGACATACATTCAATCTAACCGTACCTTAGCGATCATATCGATCTCATACGCAATATTTGCTTACTCAAAGCTCAATGCAAGATCTGGCCAACATACGTGTTCGCCTACTCGAACTTGACTTAGCCACCAACTCGACTTGTTACTATCGCATCCACGATCTTCCAATCTCACTCGTTGCAATTCGTGTAACAATTTACTCTTGATATTTAAGGTCATTACTCAATCTTGTTTAACATATCGCTATCCATCCGTATAGCCATATAACATGGGTCATACCATGTCGACTCGTTGCACCGATGCAACGAACGATTCACGACTTGCTGCACTTCGTGCAACCAACAACACATAACCATTCGTCTAGCCACATAACACGCATCGCCTCATATATCGACTCATTGCACTTCGTGCAACCGACAACATGTATCTCTTCGCACTTCGTGCGACCAACAGCACATAACTCTACAGCACTTCGTGCGATCAACAATACGTGTATCATTGTACTTCATGTAACCAACATCACCATATTCGTTACACTTCGTGCGACCAACATTCCATAACTCGTTGCACTTCGTACAACCAACATTCTCCGATTGTACTCGGAGGTAGCATGATAGTCACGACAAACTTGTGACATACGTACTCACTTAATATAGACTTATTGTATGGAACATCCAATATAGCGTCGAGCAGATCCATGAGCCATGCGGTTGCGGAAACAACTTAGACTCAACTGAATTCGATAGCGAAGCAACTGAGGGTCAAAGAGATTCATTCACGGTCCAGAGGATGGAACCGCTCTGATACTAACTTGTCATGCCCCGACCCGGGAAATCGCTCATCCTCGCTAGATTTTACCTGAATCATTGTCCTCGCTGGGGCGTGATGCCGTACGAGCCTGGAGTTGCGCTCGTGCAAGGCATGATAACAGTTCACATTTTATCCCAAATTGATAACATAAGTAGCGGAAGGAGAACAGAGTATAACATAAGAATCTCTTTTATTCATAATGAGGTGAAGATTACAAAGGCTCTGAATAGCCCAACTTAATATGCCAATTGGCTACAACGCTCACGATCTCCCTAGCTCACAAAAGATTTCATTGTTCCATACATTATGCCTCTTTATAGCCACCAAGTAGTCTTCGACCGAACATCTCCATGTCGCAAGTCCGAACGCCTGTGCGATAGCTCCTCTTGAACGCCAAGGACTCCATGCCTCGGCACGTCCAAGCTAAGCTCTACCCCGAACCGAACATACCTGAACCTGCACATAAACTAGTGGAGGATTAGTGCTTTCATCCTCGCTTCGCACTGATCAAGACCCGCTCGCACCCAAACCAAACACTTAATTCATTTAGTGAAACATGCATCTTACTTTGTGATCTTTCTATTTAGCCTTAGGATCAGTTTCATGGCAATACTCATGCATAGAAACTTATCATAAATGTGTTCGATACCGTGTTCCTGCAACAGATACAGTTAGACATAATCTGAACATAAACATAGTGATTGTGCACATCTCCGTCCCTTTTCGCCTAGCCTGCAATGGTCAGATCTTACATAACCAATCATGCGATTCGTCAAACCAACCAACCATAAACTTAGACATATGTATAAGGGTGGCAGGCCCTGTACCTGCACCTAACTCTCATCTCAGCCCACCAGCCCTATCTATATGAAGGTCACGATATTTCGCACCATAATGGACTTGGCATCTCTTATGTGTAAGCCTACGATCACTTCGATACGGGTTGCTAGCCCAGTATCCGAAGGATCCCAAACTTACGGATATCATAGCTTATCACAGCACTGGACGGTCGCAATCTGTCCGAATGTTGTGCACCATAAATACCACACATAATTCCCTCCTAGGCCGAACGCTCCCGGTGTCCCGGCGTAACCGTCCGAGGGAAGCCGCACTCGTGCCCGGGCAATCCGAGTCCATTGACTATGCAATACGTACCATAGCATACAAGTCCTATCATTCCAATCCATCTCGTGTTCCATAAACATAATCCCGTTCCATAAGCATATTCGCGTCTCATAAACATAATCTACCATCCATATGGGGAGCTCCGTCGGCGTTATGCCCCAACACATCCATATTGATGTACGACGCTCAATGGCTTAGTCATCTCATACTTATATTCAACGCATCCTGTTCATAATGTTATTCGCATAGCCTACTTCCGTATTTACTTAGTCATTTCCTAGCTTCCTGCACGAGGGCACGCTCAACGCCATAATCAATGTTTTATGCCTAGTGTTCAATGTTCTCGGAGCCGTGCACATGATGCATATCTCGATATCATCTTTCAATGTTCTACCATCATTTCCCTACCGCGACCCGTACACTTGATGCACGTCACTTCAATTGTTCGATTGTTCAATGTTCTACCTTAGTATTTAATGCATACTTAGACCTTTCGTCGTCGAGCCACGCTCGCTAATGCGATAATATCTTACGCATACCATAACATATTTTATTAGACGTAAAGGAATAGGGAGAGAGAGTCAAGAACCCGCCCACCTTAAGTCGATACGCTTTGTCGTTTCGCTGATTGAAGCGTCTCGCTTCCATAACTCGATCGCATAGCTAACTCCCGGACTTAGCCATTCCTTTGAACTACTCGGTTGATTTGGCCTATCGTGCCCATGCCACAATCCGTTGCGAGGCCACGATTTGGTTTCACGGACACGTCATTGCATAAGGCAAAATGCCGACCTCTTATCGTCCGGCGTAAAAACATAGCTTGCACACCAGATCAACTAAAATCAGCACTTGCTCAACGGGACTTATCCTTTGCATCGATTCGATTCATAGATTCCAACCGACTCAAAGCTTACCTTTGGCCAACGTAACTCCTGTATCGATCCGCATCGATACTTCATCGGGTCAACGCAACTCTTCGTGTCAACGACTCATCATAATGCACCGATGCGGAGCGGGGTATTACATAAACAGTACTTGCCCGACAGAAGGACCAAAGTCGGTGCTGACTTCGACACCTACTGGAGAGACTGGCCTATCACGGGCGATGGAGACGATCTCCGGGGACAAGAGAGCTGAGAATATCATACAGGAAGGGGACCGACCGATGGAGGAGGCTAGTGGTCTGAGTCTTACTAATCACCTCAGCCGGTTCACACTAGAGGGGCTATGGTCACCTTTTCGGCACAGAGGAGTATGGTCACCAGAGACATGGTGGCTTCGGGACGAGAGAAGCGAGGAGATGGAGGACCATCTGAGGAGAGAGTGTACAGTAGGAAGAGATGTGCTGGACCGCTACATGATGGTCCCCAAGGGAGGGGGGCTATTCCCCTGTTCTGGGTGAGGAGCTATGTATGGACAACCCGGCCTGGGTACTAATGCTCACTCAGGCAACTATCTAGCATGCCCTAGTTCTGGGGTAGAGGAGGACGTAACAGCGAAGGACGTGGTACCACCCTCGGGTACCAGGTCCAGGAGAAGTACATGAGAACCCCTCTCTTAATAATTAATGGCGGCTATCACCTGGAACGTGAGGGGTACGTGCTCGTTAGGGAGATGGAGGGAGATCTGTGGGGTCTTACACAGAGAGCAGTGTGATATAGCTGTATTGCTGGAGACCAAGATTAAAGGGAATAAGACTCTTGCCCGACGGACCCTATCTCATTGGGTTCACCTCCACAACCTAGCACTTTGCGACATGGCAAGGATCTGGGTTAGATAGAATTCTAAGAGCTGGGAGGGGATTTGATCCTGATGTCGGAATAGCTGATTGTCATCTCATTCATGAATAAAGGTAGTTTTTGGTTCTTGCTGGGAGCGGTGTACGGCCACAACGACAGACTGCGTTGGAAGGACCTGTAGATTGACATATCCAGAGTAGCTGCTGCTGCTGACTCCTTGTATCTTTCGTTTCTCCTAATGGGCGACTTCAACGCCCTTCTTCACAGAGGAGAGAATGTGGGTAGCAGACCGGTCCCATATTTGATCTTGTATGACTTC
This sequence comes from Iris pallida, assembly GCA_029216955.1. NCBI lineage: Eukaryota > Viridiplantae > Streptophyta > Magnoliopsida > Asparagales > Iridaceae > Iris > Iris pallida. The sequence goes on from JANAVB010038452.1 coordinate 91,166, forward strand.
CAGAGATGTCTTCTCCAGGCGGATCTTTAGGGATTGACGTGCTTGGGACATATCTGGATATGTCATAACAAAGCTGTCAGCAACAGGGTTGTTTGTCAGTTGGACAGAGCTCTGGGCAACGGGGAGTGGTTCCGCCGCTTCTCTAATTCTTTGGCGGAAGGTCAGGCCGCTAGGACGAGCAATCACTCCCCTATCAGGATTGGCTTCACAGATCAGCCTACTGGAATGTCGTATCCCTTTCGGTACAACAACAGCTAGTTCCTTTCAGAGGGTTACTCGGAGGCTGTTACAGAGGGTCTTTCTACCCACCAAGAGGGTACGGCTCAGTACCGTATTAGTGCACTTACTGAAGCACACGAAGAAGACGATCCGGAGTTGAGTGAAGGGATTGCCTAAGTCCTCGCTAGAAGATAAGGAGGTGGAGCTCCGGGTCATCCAACATTCCATGCAATCTGACATGCTGAATGGGGACCTAGCGGCTAGAGAGAAGCTGATCGTAGAAGTCAACATCCTTCGTCTGCAAAAGGAGATTAACGCGGCCCAGCGCGCTAAATACTCCTGGCTCATGGATGGTGACCGCTGCTCCAAGTTCTTCTGTGATATTATTTGACCAGACAACATAGGAACAATATTTCTCAGCTGCTCGATAGAGAGAACAATCTGGTAGGAGAGCCATCAAAGATCCAAGAAGTGACTGTCAGGTATTACTCTGAGTTGTATTTTTAGACTGACTACCTATCTGCATTCCCGGATGTAGTTACGAAGAGATTGGTGACACCCTATAGGAATAGCCTACTACTTGCCCCAGTCACTATGGAGGAGGTGGAGGCTATAATCATGAAGGTGGATCCCAACAAAGACCCAGGACCGGACGTATTTAGCAGTGGGTTCTACAAATGCCACTGGAATATTCTGAAGTTCCAGGTTCTCGAGGCGGCTCAGGAGTTCTTCACCGGGGGGAAGCTGTTCGAAGGAGCTGAATTATACCTTCCTAACTCTTGTGCCGAAGAAAGAGGGTACGACATCGCTGGCGGACTTTAGGCCTATAGCATGCTGTAATTATCTTTACAAAATAATTACGCACCTTATATGCCGGCGTATGGAGGGGGATCATACAGGACTTAGTCTTTCTGAACCAGACGACTTTCATAAAGGGAAGATCGATTGCTGAGCACAGTCTTCTTGCACATGAGATAGTGAGGGGCTTCAATAAGCCATAAGGGAAGAAGGCGTACTTGAAGCTGGATCTGAGGAAGACCTATGATATGGTCAATTGGGACTTCCTGTGCCACCTGATGTCTGTCTGGGTTTCGATGATCGTTGGGTTACGAGGATTCGGGAATACATCATGACTCCTACCTTCTCTGTCCTCATCCAGGATATCCAGTATGGGTTCTTCTGCAGCAACCGTGGACTCCGACAAGGTGACCTATTGTCTTCTTACCTATTTACGTTTGTCATGGAGTACTTTACTTGTTTGATGGACATGGCGGTACATAGTGGGAGGTTGATCCCGCTGTTCCGGAGGGTCGAGCCACCTGTCACTTCATCTCATTTATACTGACGACCTCCTGATTTTCCTTCAACCTTCTATGGAAGGTATGAACAAGATCTCAGAGATTATGGGTGATTTGGAAGCCTATATAGGGCTTTAAATGAATCGAGAGAAGAGCTGAGTATACTTCAGTTTCCTTTGTCCCCGGAAGGAGAAACGAGCCGTAGCTTCGAGTGTGGAGATGAGTGACCTCCCGGTGAAATACTTAGGTGTTCTTCTGACAGTCAACTATGCTTGGGACCAGGACTGCCATAGCCTGGTGGTATCACCCCTAGTTTTCAGAAACATGAGTATTTTTGTTATTTTACATTTTCGAATATTTTTGAAATTTATTTTATTATTTATGATATTATTTTGGGGTTGAAATTTATTTTTATTATTTATGATATTGTTTTGGGGTTATTTGAGTCGAGTTCGAATTTCAACTCAATCCGACTTAAAACGGGGCCCCGAGGGGTAGTTTGACTCTAGTGGGACCCACACACTAGTTAGACATGGCCCATATGATATTAATTTAGTCCACATGATAGAAATATTTTAGTTAGAGGTTAGACTAATTATTATGGATAAGGTTAGTGTGATTAGAGACTTTAGAATGACTAATTTAGCCCCAACCAATTAGCCCTTTCCTAATACTAATAGAATAGGTTAGTGGGGGCATTTTGGACCTTACCATAACAGGACAAATAGCCCCATATGGCCAGCCACTTTGGGAGAGGATAGGCTCAAGTTCATTTCATTATTCTCATCCACACTCTCTCTCTTGTTCTTTTCCAAATTTCTAGAGAGCAATCCCTAGCAATTTCTCCACCAAATCCTTCCATTTTGCCACCAAATCTTCTTCTTTCCTTCTCCATTCTAGCCAAGGAGGAAGCTACCCAAGTTTGGGAGGATTCGGAGCTCGTTCGTGTCCTTTTGGAATCCCTACGTGTCGGTGTCGCTCCGGGAAGGCTTTTCTTCGATTCGATCTATCGGAAGGTATAAATCCCTTCTCCTTTTTATTTCAACATACATATAGGTCTATTTTGAACCCATAGGAATGATCCCCATGGTTGTATCTCCATTTGTGTCCATTTCGTGTCCATTTGGAGGTCATAGGAGTGTCCTTTGTGTTGTGGTTGTGTCCATGTGGAAAAACCCCAAATTTGGACACACTATGTGTTGTTGTTATATATGAATGAATTATTACATGTTTAATCTCATATTTTTGTATTGGAGATGTGTTCTATAGTGTCTCATATATATATATTAGTGTAGAGAGTGAGTTCTTGATATATTATGTTATATACTTGTGTTCTTTTGTCTCAAACTACCTAAATTCGTCATAATATTTATCCACGTTTTTAGTAGCAATAGCAACTTAGAAATGTCACAACTTTTAGCTTAAAACTTCGATTTGTCTCCCTTTTTTTTAAAAGAGAACCGTATCGAAGTTAGCTTTTCAAATATATATTTTAATAAGCCAAATTCTTTCTGTAACTTTCTGTAGAATTATTTGAGTGTCAGCTGTACGAAAGACGAACGCGTTTCGGTGTTTTTGCGATTCCGGGAGCTTCCGGACACGAAAATGCAATCCGTTTAAAGTTTCGAAAAGCTAACACAAAGATCTATAACATACTTTAATCCTAGAATTTAATGAATGCTTAATTTGTACAGTATTGATTTTAAGTAGAAGATTACTATACGACATATGCATTTTATGTATCCTTGTACGTACAAATATGTATGTATGCATGTGTATATATATATGTGTGTGTGTTAAGAGAATGTAATATAATATAGAGTATGCATAAATGATATAATGTATGAAAGTATATAATGTATTCAAATATGTATGTATAGGTGCTTGAATGAATGAATGAATGAATGAATGCAATGCATGAATGAATGGATGAAATGAAAGCATGTGGGTAATGCAAGGTATTGAATCATGTATGCAAGTATCCATATGTAAGTAAGTAACGTAATCAAATATGAATGTATGCTATATATGAATGCCAACATGATAGGAATGTATGATGCCATATTAGCACTTAGCACCATGTTCATATGTTAAAACCGCCTTCTACATGTTGACAGTAACCCCAAGCATGAATACACATAAAACCTACTTACTGTTATGAGTAAATCCTTTGATGTATAAATAAACCTTTTTGTTATGATTAACACCCACACACACATGTTAAACCTATGCTTTACATGTTATTTCTTCTATGTGACATAATGAACCCTTGCTAAATGTTATCCTTCTAACATAATAACACTTGAACACATTATACTGCTATGTACACATTGCCATATCCACATTCATGTATCACTCACTCCTTGTCTTTATGCACCTTGCTTGTAATAAAAATATATATGAATATATATGTAATGTGTGTTTGATAACTTGTGTAGCTTTATGATTTTGTGTGAGTGTTAGTCTAGGCTTGGTTAGGCCTAATGAGACTTGTTAGTCTAGGTTTAGACCTAGTACTGCCTAGTTAACCTAATTTGACTAGTACGGTTGACCAGAGTTGACCAAGAGTTGACTTTGACCTAGAATGACCTAGAATCATATAGAATACATAGTAGAGCTTTATTTTACCATTTTGGACTTGTTGTGACTTGTGCTATTCTAAATATGAGCCAGACACCTCTCATCAGACAGTACATTTCCTTTGGATATTCAGATAGCAGGCGAGTACATTCTCTGATTATTTCATAACTTGCTTAAAATTATATTCTTGCTCTAGTTTACCTTATTTGATGCTGCCACGATATTATCACGGATTGGTACTATATGGATCCCTACATTGAGATGTTATCTCCTTCGGGAGCATCGGATACATTGTGTCATGTGTTTCATGTACATCGTGTATTCTTCGCTCTCATGTTATTCATGTTATCATGTGCTTCATGCTCGTTCGTGCTCGCTTGTGTACTCTCATGTGTTATCATGAATCGGTCATGTTTCCTATGTATCTCATGTATAACCTATATTGCATGTGCACTCATTTATGAGCCTTCATATGAATTTCATGTGCACCCATTTATGGGCCCCCATGTGAACTTTATGTGCACTCATGTATGAGCTCTCATGTAAACTTCATGTGCACCCATTTATGGGTTTCATGTGAAAACTATGTACGTAACATAACTTGTTTGGATCCTTGTGTATTGATTGGGGTATGGTGGAGTATAAATAGTCATGTGAACAATTCCAAAGTAGTATAGCCATGTGCGCCTCTTTAGTATAGTCATGTGCAAATCCAGCCGTTCACATGTCGACTTTGTACTCTAAATCACTAGTCACTGGTAACTCTCTACTTATAGTAAATATTTCTATTACAGTTCTCGCTCTGTTTATATCATATACTTTCTTTCAGTTTCATGTATCGTACTCTCTTACATGTTTATATTCTCTAACCTGTTATGATCTGCGTGAGATGTATTATGCTCACTCCCGTCCTGACTGGACCTGTTGATAAATTTTACAGATAGCCTGGAGGTTGTCTGCTAGCCTAGAGGAGACACAGTAGAGGTTGTATAGATAGCTAGGGTTTTGTTCATAGTTTATTTTCAGTTGTCTTGAGTTGTACTTATGGATTAGTGTATTTGAGCTTTGAGATGTATTTCTGGGTTTGTGTATCTTAGACACTTAGATTTCTATCTGCTGTATCTCTTTTGGATTTCATATTTTATCTATCTGTATCATGCTCTACCTTAGATGTGATTGAGACTGTATCTGCTATGTCACCTCCATTCGGAGACTATATACTGTACAGGTACCTTTACATTGTTAGATGATTGACCTAGGACAGTGTTCTACCGCCGACACTGCGGCATAGGCTGGACGTACCCACGTCTCGTGCCCTAACTCTAGGGTGCAGGTCGTGACAGGTGGAGTATGCCCAGAGGAGGGTGGAAGGATGACGGACTGCTGGTCGGGGGCGTATTGCTTTGGTTAGATTGGTTATCTCAGCCCCGGCTCCAGTCCATTCTGATTTCTGTCACTACCATCCGAAAAGTGGAAAGGTTTGTGCCGATTTCATCTAGGGGGTATGCATGCGATCTCTTGGGAGCAGCTTTGCCGCCCGAGGAAGGAGGGGGGGTGGGACTTCGACTCTTGCTAGAGATCAGAAAGGCCTTGGCGCTGAAGCTGGCATGGAGATTCATTAAAAGGGGGTCTCTTTGGGCCGATTGGATGCACATCAGATATGTGAAGCAAGGCAACTTCTGGACTTGTTCCATCGACAATAATAACTCTGTTGCTTTCAAGCATATCTTGCAGCACAGGATTGTACTCAAAACTTCCATCTGGTGGATCATGATAGATGGAACTGGAACGGACCTCTGGTGGGACCCATAGATTGATCGACAATCTCTGACAGAGATCCTGGGAGACCGGACACACAAGGAGGCTGTGAGAGGACTGACTTGCTAACGTATTATCAAAAATAGAGTTTGGAGCCCTGAGTCCTACCGCCATACTGAGGAGCTCGGAGAGGTCATTCGTACGGTCGGAATTGATCCATTACTGCCAGCTGATTGCTGGATCTGGGATCTGCGGGAGCTACTGGGGGTTCTGGAGAGTTCAAGTTCCACAGCTGCTATAATCTCATACAACGTACATTCCCTATCGGTGCTGTAACACCCATATCTCAGAATACGTATTTTTGATCAAGCCTGCATGTATCTTGGACCTGTATTTTATTTTCTCAGATTCTGGCCTGTAATTGTATTTTGGCTCGACTTGCAGATTTCGGTTTTCTCGTAAAATGGGTTTTGGCATGAC